>CM060859.1:18508330-19108330 GCA_030737845.1 Acorus calamus | reverse complement strand
CAACAGACCTCATTCAAGTATATAGACCACACCAATCCATTTACTTGAAAGATCTGAAAATAAAAAACAGCACTACTAGTAGTACTAGTTTCTAGTCCTTCATCGAATCTTCGCCTCCACCGATGGCGGCCAAACTACTATAACTCCTCCCAATCTTACAGTGCTCTTCCTTCTGGGACGAGCTCTTCTTCAGTATATCAGACATTGCTCTTGCAAGTGACTTACTGGGGTTCAACCTAGTAGTCCTGTTATACTTCATGCAGATCTCCATGTGTGCACTCACAGCCTCCCCAACTATGATGTGGTGACTGTGTCCAAGCCTCTGTGACTCCTCCTTCACAGCCTCCGAGCATAGGCCACAGACCCACCGCCCGCAGTACCGGTCCCTCACTCGCCTTATGTAGGCCTGGGTGCAGTCCTCAGAGAGGCCACAGCACTCGCATTGTATCGCTCGGATGTCATTCGAGGACGAAGAGTGGACCGGGAGCCTTAGATCCATGTATTTTGTGATCCCACCTTCGGACGGGACGTCGGAGACCGCTCTCTGGAAGAAGTCCAGGGAGAGCCTCCTAGTGGTGGACCTGGTGGTGGTGGTGGCTGTTTTTTGAGACATTGTTGGTGTAGTAGGTTCAATCTGGATGGGTAGGGGTTAAAAATGGACTCAAAACACCTGAGAATTGAATGAAATTGTGTGTGTTTGAGGTTGCCCTGTTGTGATTACATGGAACTTGATTTGGTAGGATGACTAGGTTGGTGTTGTGGGATTGTGTTTATGTATATATAGAATCAAAATCTAGGTTGTTTGTTAAGGTGGTCACGAGAGGAGGTACGGTCTCCACGTATTGGAGAACACAACAGTGGTGGTTGAGAGTCACTGGCTCTTCTTATAGGAGTGACAGAGCCACTCAAAGTTTTGGTTCTCACTTTTTTAGTCAATATTAATGAAGTGATTGACATGAAGTCACAAAAAGGTGGAGTGTGTGTGCTAAGTCATGTAATGCTTGCCTTAAACTTTGTTTTCTCTCTTTTTTTATTAAATGTGAGGATGGATAACAACAGTGTCATGGGTGATCCCTTGTAAAGATGAAAAGTTGGTAAGGGGTGGCTCCTATCAAACTTTTATTTTTGTGATATGAACTCCTTGTTATCTATAAAGCTGAAGATTCTTGCAAAAAGAAAAAGTGTTTGTTAGGTATGTCATTGAGATTATGTCTCAAATCTAGTGTGTACACACTAGATGACCATGATAAAATAATATTGGAGTGAGATTATATTGCTTAAGATTTAGTTTGGTTAGAATATCTCTCTTAATATGTTATAAATTCTTATAAATAAAATTTGTTGCAACATTTAATCATATAAGAAAGATAAAAGACTGTTTGACAAAGCATAGATATCCATATAGAAATTTGATCAGGGTAACTTAAAAGAGGGAGTCTCTGTACCTTTGTTGTATTTAATGGACATTTCGGATTTGTTCCCCAGATGTAGATCTGGGCCAAACCAAATTACCTAAGTTTGTGTTTCTCCTGTGATATTATATCATTGATTAAATTTTTTATTTATTCAAAGAAAGATAGATATTTGTTATCTGATTTCATTATTGAATTCGAATTAAAAATTCTGAAATGAGGAAGAATAGACATAGAGCCAAAACAAAAATAACAAGTAAACAAACGAACATAGGCCACGGAAGTCACCCAAATCCCGGTTAAACGAGTCATCTAAACCAGTATGACATCTGCGTTTCCGTCACTCACCCCACGGTGATCAAATTCTCATCTCAAAAATGGACATCTACCGTATTCGTGATGTATCATCCCCAATCTCTCATGCAAGCTTGAAACATTTCTCACAAGTTCTCTTGATATACCCTCGCTGTTATGAAGACAGCCGCGTTCCTCATTCTCCACATAGTCCATCCTCCCGCTGATATGATTGCTTGTGAGATCTCGTGGCCAGACTAATGTTCCCTGCTTTCTTCATTGATTAAAAGTTATTTGCAAGCTTACTCAACAAATTGTGTGGATGTGAAAACAAAGCTTCATTTTTCACTCACTAATTGCAGAAGACAATAATTATTGTATGACAATGGCTCAACTGTTCCAACCATTGCAAAGTTGTGGATTTCCAATCAAAGCATCAATTTTTTTCACTCACTCATTATCCAATCTACAAAATCTTAAATGATGAGAGAGTTCTGATCTAGTTGTTCTTCGTTTCAGTAAGTGCATTATTTCAAATTTAGACATTATGTTTTTTTAAATTTATATTGAATTGATCAGTTGAACAAAAAACAGATAATCATATGCTATTTGTTTTGAAGTTGTAGGTATATGGACATTGTGCAAGCACAACATTAAACTTCTACCATCTCGATGATTTATCTTTCTCTTTTTTTTCCTTCATCTTGTTGATGTTGCAACTTGCAAGAATATAGTTGTTTAATATGAGGTAAACTTAGTAATGCAATGTGTGTAACTTTGGTTAACTTATTTAAGAGTTTTGAACAATTAACTTTTGAATTTGTATATATTGATTGGTTTGTTGCATGATTTATTTGGGTAGTGGTGTAACTTGTAAGACTTTAAAAATTAAATTTGATTTTTATGTATTAGTGTCAATTTATTTTAAAATATTTTTAGTGTTTAGGTTAATATATGTTTTGAAAAGATGCTCTTTTATTAGCCAACTCGTGTCCGGGTCTGATGGGTCTGGTCCAGATTCCCAAGGACTCATCGGTCTTGGGTTGGACCCAGGCAGGTCGTGTCACGGGTTGGATCTAGGTCCACCATGACCCGGCTTGAAACCGACCTGTTGACAGACCTAGTTAAGCATCAAGATCTCGATCTCATCTTGTAAATCTTGATATTAAAAAAAAAGCCACGAAACCCATATTTGAACATAATTTTTTACTCGGTTCTTATCATTTGCAATAGCCATATTATTAATATAATATATGGAATTACCTAAATAAAAAATATATACTCCACAATATCAGCATATATCCTATCATAAAAACATAAAATATATATTTATTACTTACTTATTAAAAGGATTCTATAACCCAATATTTTTATTTTCTTTTTTATCCTTTAATTAATTGTTTAATTACTAATAGTAATATATTTATTTAAAATTTAAAATTTTAAAATTATTCAATGATACAATCTAATCTAATAAGATTATTATGATTTTTTAAATTATGTATTACTTATACTTATTAAAAGGATTTTGATCCAACATTTTCATTTCCATTTTTATTCTTCCATACATTTAGTAATTACTTATATACTATTTATTTAAATTTAAGATTTCAAATTAGGTTTAGATAATCTTAAATATATTTTAAGATTTTAATATCAGATTTAAGTAAATCATATCTCAGATTAAAATTTTAATAATTCAAAATTAAGATATTCATTAAATCTATCATATATTTATCCGGATCCTATTTCATGGAGATTGAGTGACTTTTAATAATTAATTATGATACTTTTGAATTGGATTCAATTAATCAAACCAAGTAATTGATAGAATGCATTTATTTAAAAAGGAAAATTTATTTAAAAAGGAAAATGATTCCCGGAATAAGAGAGTATAAGGGTGGTATAAGGGTTATATAAGAATAGATAGGAAAAATAGTTGTTTGTTTGAAGGGTATAAGGCCCAGTTTAAATGAGTATAAGAAAGTATAACATAAGCAACCCCTTATAAGTCAAATCAACTTTTTACACCTCATCACATCAAATCACCTATCAACACCCACCATAAGTCAAATCAACATTTTTATACTTTATTTATATTTTATTCATTATCAAACAAACAACTCAACCTTTATTCCTCATGAGAATAAAAAAAATTGACACATGTGTTAATGTTTATTATACCCTCAGAATATTTTAGTAAACCAATCTCTACATTATGGGACGATTATTTCTTCCTTTTTGGGTGTCTCAATTCTTCAATTAATCTACGACAATTGAATCCAATTTAATTTTTTGTTGATTTTTTTATAAGCAAATTGTGACGCAGATCAGAAGTTTGAAGAACAGTTTAATAATCGACAATTGAATCCAATTTCAATTTTTTGTTGAATATTTTTTATTTTAAGAACATTGTGATGCATATCGGAAGTTTGAAGATCTTGTTAAATAATCGACAATTGCATCCTCAGATTAAATGTCTGGAGACTTCTACCCTTTGATTAGATCGGATAGCATAATTGACTAATTTTGGCCTTCTTTTGAATGTATGGTGACTCAGGTTTGGATCTTTTTTTCGTAAATTTTAACAAATTTTTTTTGGAATCTGATGTTTGTTGTTAATTATTATAGTATCCGATCTGGCTATGCTATATATGGGATTCAATTTTAGTCTTTTAATTCTTTTGATATTAAATTCTGATTGTTGCATTTGATATATAAATATCATTTTTAATATTGAATCTGGTATATTATACCCATAGGTAGGCACATTTGTGAAATGTAACTAATTTTTTATATTGAATACGAAAAATTAAAGTATTCATAGTAGAGATATGCATGTCGTATTAATAGTGTGCAATATAATATGTACCTAGATTACATTCAGTAAATGTAACTGACAGTTTATCATTTATATGAAATTAAGTTTTATTTTATAAATGTATCTCACTTGTAATTAGACCTTAGTGAATCTATGTGTATCAAGTGATTTTATGATTATAACCTGAGTACTGTAAATGCACAATGTGATTGTCTTGTAGGAAACACAGGGGATTCAGTTACATTTTCAGATGAAGACACTTCACAAAAGGATTCGATTGGTGAAGTTCAACAACAATGTGCAGATGTTATTGTTTCATGTGTTGGAATGACATTTGACTCAGAAGATGATGTTCGTATGTTCTATAACAACTTTGCTCAAAAGCAAGGTTTTGAAATTGCAAAGATTCATACTAAAAAAGATGAATATGGGAAACAGAGGTTTTTTTCGCTCGCATGTTGTCGGAGAATGGGAAGCATGTTCCAACTGGGAAGAATGCTTTCAATGCCAGATCTTCTATGAAGTGTCAATGTGGAGCCAGGATTAACATTAGTGTCAAGGATGGTAAATGTTTTATGATTTTGAAGGTGATTCTCATAATCATCACTTGAGTCCCTTAAAAGCTCGTCATTTTGCTTGCTATAGACAAATTGATCCGCTATCTAAAAGAGTTTTGGATATAAATGATCAAGCTGGAATTAGAACGTCAAAAAGTTTTAACTCTCTCGTCATCAAAGCTGGTGGCTATGATTGTGTATCATATGAGGAGAAGGATGCTAGGAACTACTTGTCTAGATCGAGACTTGCAAGGCTTGGGGGAGGAGATGCTCAAGCTGTTTGTGATTCTTTTGTTCGCATGCAGAAAAGAAATCTAAATTTCTTCCATGTTGTTGATTTTGATGATAACTTAAGGGTGAGAAATATTTTTTGGGCTGATGCAAGGTCAAAAGCTGTGTATGAGTCATTTTCAGATGTGATTTCATTCGATTCAACATATCTGACCAATAAGTATGACATGCCGTTTGCTCCATTTGTTGGAATCAATCATCACGGACAGTCTGTTTTGGTTTGGATGTGGTTTACTATCCAATGAAAATACTGAAACATATGTTTGGCTGTTCAAAGCTTGGTTGGAGTGTATGTTAGGATGCAAACTGGATGCTATAATAACTGACCAGTGCAAAGCGATACAGGGGGCTATTTCACAAGTTTTTTCACATTCGCGTCACAGATTGTGTTTGTGACATATCATGAAGAAAATTCTTGAAAAACTTGGCAGCTATTCTAGTTATATTCATTCAAAATTTCAGTTACATTAAATATTTATAGTTAAGTGTCAAATCATTAATAATATGCAATCTAGTTACATTTTGTCCAATTCAATTACATTTTCAATAATCATTTCTCATTATTTGATTTTCTTTTTCATTTGCAGTCACAAAAAGTACAATAACATTAAGAAATGTTTGAAATCAATAGTGTATGAGTCTCAAACAGCAGTTGAATTTGATCATAGTTGGTTGGAAATGATAGCGAAATATGGTCTGATCAGCAATGTATGGCTTTCATCACTATATAATGACCGCATATGATGGGCTCTAGTTTTTGTGAAAGGAACCTTTTGGGCTGGCATGTCAACTACACAAAGAAGTGAATGCATGAACACATTTTTTGCTGACTATGTTAACTAAAAAACAACCTTGAACCAATTTGTGGTACAATATGACAATGCTTTGAAAAGCAATGTTGAAAAAGAGGAGAAGGCTGATTTTCATTCTATCAATTCAAACATTCCCTTGCTTATTGATTTTCCATTTGAGAAACAATTTCAAGAGGCTTCAGGAAGTTCCAGAATGAGATCAAAGGGTTGATTTATTGCAATTTGGTTCCAATATCTGATGCATGTGGTGTCACATTGTTTCTTGTTACTAATGTTTCCTACAGTAAAGACGATGCAGCAAAGAAAACAACTTACAAGGTTTTATTTGATGAAGGCAAGCAAGAGGTTCGGTGTTTGTGTTGTTTATTTGAATTTAATGGTACCATGTGTAGACATTCCATTAAAGTGCTAATTCATACCAACACAATGGAAGTTTCTTCGCGTTACATTCTAGATCGATGGCGAAAAGGTATTAAACGAAAACACAATTATGTGAAGAACAGTTACACAGATGAAACGTCTAATGAGTATACGCGGAGGCATCATGAACTGTATTCTAAATATTTGAATGTTGCTGAGGCTGCTGTTGTTTCTCATGAGAAACTTGAGTATCGCAAAAAGTATTTGGACACACTGCATGCATCTTTGATGAACTTTTCCTCAGAGATTAATAATTGTAGAACAGTTGGTGATGAAACTATAAAAGATTCAGTTGTTCACTCTCCGATCAAAGTTCGAAGTAAAGGGCGGTCACCGTAAAAAAGAAAGGCATCTAAGGTTTTTAAGCATATTAGAAAGCAAGTAAAGAATTCTGAAAGTGATAATTTGCAGTTGATGAAGCTACTGGATTTGTTGCCTTGTGATTGTTTTTATGTTCCAGTTTTTTGTGTTTTACTTTTCCATCGACATGTATTTCTGAAGTTTTGTAATTGCCTTAATGGCAGAATAAGTTACATTTTATCATAATATAGTTACCTTTTATCAAATTCAGTTACATTTTATCAAATTCAGTTACATTTTTACAAAGTCAATTAAATATGTGGTTAAAACTAGTTACATTGTGGTAACTATATGTAGCAATGATGTCACTGGTATAGAAATCATATCATATAGCATAGCATAAATCACAGATATAAAACATTTGCATAGACCAATATAAAATGGATGGATCACATTGCTTTTCATTGTTCAAAACAACAAAAAATATTAGAAGTTTCTAATTTCAGTCAGACACGTCATTCACATTCACATTTGGAAGAACCAAATTGTTTTTTGCATCTACACACATGACAAAATATTCAATTTTTACATGACAGAATATCCTAAGTCAATCATCAAAATGCATTGTTAAAACTTGGTGATCATCGTCCGTGTATGTCCTTGGGCTGTCGTTAACAAATAACTTGATGATGCGTGCTCTATTTAATGTCATCATACTTTCTTCTAGGATTGTTGGTATTTCTTCATGAACTGCGTACTATCTCATAATATGAATTATCACGACCCCACAATTCATCATGCAAGTTTATTAAAATGCACTATCTTAAAAGCTTTTTAACATTTTTGTTTTGAACATGTGCTGAAATTGAAATATACGTACGAGAATTGGGATTGTTGCGGAGCTTCCTTCACTGATATGATGCTCCCCACTTTGATGCAGTCAAAACACTTCATGAATTCTTTCATCTGATATGCAATGCAGATACAATTGCAAAACAGTCAGTTTGATTTCTAATACCAAAAAGTATATGATGAAGAGATATAAGAAGTCATATATCAATGGTGTGACCATCTGTAAATGTGTGTCATCAGTTTCATATTCTGGACGCAAGGAATTATAGTGCCTCCATATGTTTTCCTTTATATCATACACTGCCAAGGTCCAATGGCCATGATTGTTCAAAGGAAAGTGAACATATCGATGCAATGACATATTTATTTTGCCTTTCACCAGGTCTTTAAACATGTGTCTTTGTTATTCATTTAGAATAGCTTGTGAAATGTTGGCGGATACGAAAAAGGAACTGTCTTTATCTTGTGATGGTGGACCTTGTTTCTCATACAATATTTCTGTAAATGCATCGATTACCTATGCATGTAAAACATTTAAGTAAAGTTAGATCACACTAATTTAAATGCATTCTATCAGTAGTATATATATTTTCAGATTACCTGTTAAAGGATTTCAGTTACATTCACATATGTAACTAACTTAGTTTATTCAATGTACATTCACAAATAGAACTATTTTTTTTATTTGATCTTTTGAATATATGAGAACTATAGATCAGAGTATCTATGCAAAATTTAACTTGTTAGAGTACATTGGTAAATTATTTATATTTATCAATGTTTTGTAACTGATATGTATTGCATTATGTAATCAAGACAGTTAGCCAGTTACATTTACATATGTAACTGACTTAGGTTATTCAATGTACTTACATTGCTTGAGATTTCATCGTTCAACGCAATTGCTATCATATCTTCAAAATGTATTACACTCAACTCTCCTTGCCAGATTTCTCACTGCAAATGTGATAAATATAAAGTTAAATATCAATGAATTTCATGACCTGGAACCGTATGTAAATAAAACTATTTGCGTATGGAGTCAGTTACCTTCCACCAGTCAGCCCCACTATATGTCTTAGCTTTTTCAGATCATCAACTCCAACAATCTCAGTCACCTCATTTTTAGGAAATTTGAAGTAGAATCTTTTTTTCTGTGGTTCTTTTCCTTTTTGGTCAATTTGTGCCTTCCTTTTTTTGTACGAGTACTTGAATTGAGGATCCCTTTTCGCCTTACGTTCCTTACCCTTGACTCTCCTTATCAATGAGCTGAGTTCCTTACCCTTGACTCTCCTTACCTTTTCAGCCACTTGTAATTCCGGTTCCACTTCTATGGGATCCATAGGCTGTGAATTTAGTGGAACCACTCTAAGTGGGCTTCTATCAGGTGTTGGAGTTGCCCTTTGAAATGATTCAAGAATCACATTTTGCTGTTCAATTATAATATTTTTCTGGTTGATCTCCTCACGAAGGCAAATGATATCTAAATTCAGATTTGATGCTTGTGTAATAGTATGCACTGAAGCATCATCCTTCAAGTCTGCAATCACCTTTTTTTGCTCATCAATCTCCTCTCGAAGCTGTGATACTTGCTCGAAATATTTTTTCTTTTCACATTTGTCAACTTTATAATTTCTTTCATTTCTTGATTTTCAATTCTCATCTTCATCAACTCTGCCTCCAATTCTTCATTTTTTTTCTGGTTAGCCTTACATTCTAATAGGAGATTCCTGCAATTGCGGCTATTTGTTATCATCTAGTAACTCAGATCCTTATTTTATGTCATAACGCTCAATATCGCCTTTTCTTGTTCTGAAATTTTTTTTTAATACAACATTCTCAACTTCTAGATCTTTCCCATGTTCTGTTGAAGGGTATTCACATTGCTCCATGACATTTTCTCTCTCTTTGTGCTGATCACTACCAACAATCTGATCTGTAGGCTCTCTGATGTTCTCTATTCTATCCGCGGGATCATGATAACATCCATCACCATCAATATCTGGTTCTTGATTTTGATCAATCTGCCTCTCATGACACCTGTCCATTCTATTTGATCTGATTCAAGATCATCAGAATCTATTTCTTTTTCTGATTCTTCCTCTCCAGTTTCTTCACTTTCAGATTCTTCAGCTGAGATTTCTTCAGACCCATCTTCAGATTCTGATCCAATATTAGAAACAACATTCTTCTTTAGTTGTTGCAATTCTATCAATTTTGTGTCTAGCTCCTCTGTAAACATTTGCAGTCAGTTGCATTGCACAATTGTTAGTTACATTTTATTAGTTAGTTACATAGTTATAGATATTAGCCTTCAATAATAAAAAAACATATGAAATATCATATATAATTAAATTAGTCAGTTACATAGATATAATAGTAATATCAGTTACAATTAAAAGGTAAGAAACATATTTTTAGAATAGCTACAGTATAAGATGTTATGTCCAAAATTACCTGATGTGATTTAACTTTTTGAGATTGGTTTCTTCAAGCTTTCTGTGAAGTTGCGCAAATCCCATTTCAAAAATCTTGGAAAGCTATCTGGATGCGAAGCCTCTACTAGATTGGTGTGCTCACATAACCAATACTGCATACATGTTAGTGATAATCCATCAATATCTACATTTAATAAAAAAATATCAGTGTGTGGGGAAAGCTTACTTACCAGCAGCAGAATAACGCAACATGTTATGCTTGTAGGTTGGTTTCTACATTTTTGATGGACTGATTTCATCAGTGTATCCAAAATTGAGGTAGACCATGCGTATTCTTTCATTCCTTTTATGTCATCCACATATTGGAAGCTTGCCCACCCAAGAGTATGTCAACTGTTTGTGTAAAAGAGGCACACAAATAGGTATAGACAGCATAACCTAGCAAAATCTTTGAAATCTTGGTCAGTATTGTCATCCAATGTCTTTAGCAACTATTCTTTTATATATAGAGCATTAGGTCTACTTATCAATGCAAACCTCCTTTTAATGAATGGTGTGTCAGGTTTTGTTCCATAGTTCACTATCAGCAGAAATTAAAACACAAAAATCAGTTACATTTTGATTAACTAGTTACATTTTCATTGATATCAAAGAAATTTTGATAGGTAATTTACCTTTCACTTCTTTTTTTCCAGATTGTATGCCGAATATAATATCAATCTCATCCGAAGTGATTTTGAGATGTTTGCCACCAATCATGAAGGACTTGTTTTTCAGGTCATGTGATATTATTATCCAGAGGATATCATCATCATTTTTTTTTTTGTTGAAGTCATATGACATATCCAGTAAACACTCAAACATATGCCAAAACGGAGTTTTTCTGAGCATCTTCAAATGTCTATCCTTAACTGTGAGCTTGAAATGTTTCAAATACCCTGTGCAAAGATGATCTGAATTGTGGGTAATAGTTCTTTCCCCTTCTCTCTATCGGTTTTTCTATTTTCTTTGGTCCTACACAAAGAAAACATACACACTGAAACCAGTCACAAAGCTTAACATTCAACTCTATGCCATATCATTGAATGCATCTTTTGACTTTGTCAATTACATTAAAAAAGGAGTAAATTCATGGTAGAAAAAGCCAGTTACATTTATCAAACAATTGATTTTTATCATGCTAAATTACATATCAAATCAAAACCTGAAAAAGGGCAGATATGCATACTCAGTTACATTTAACAATAGTGAGTTACATTATACATCATGTACTACTCGCTAATCATAAAAACATTTGACAGATCAGTTACATTTGTAAATAAAATCTTTAACATGTCATTCAGATCATATATAGTACCAAAATAAATTTAAGATTTGAAAAAAAATTGTTTAATAGGATTGCATTACGAAAATATAACAATAGTGAGTTACAATGCACATCAGAAACTACTCACAAATCATAAAAATATTTGATTGAATCAGTTACATTTGTTAATAAAATGACAAAAAATTATTTCATAGGATTGCTTTACGAAAATCGGTAATACAAAATGTGTGATTTGAAAAATTGAGAAAAAGGTAATCTGTTACCCATTTTTTGCAATTTGACGTTCAATAGAATGGAGAACCTTTAATAAATCAGAAATACAACATATCTGATTCAAGAAATTGGAAAAAAATAATCGCTTACCCATTTTTTTGTAATTGGGCATTGAATCTGGCGAAGAAACTCTTTGAATCGGGTTGAAATCGAATCCCCCAAAAATGCTTAACGTTCTTCAAATTTTTAGACGAAAAAAAGAGAATGACGAAAATGTATGAATTGTTGCGTTAAATCTGTGGAAAACAATCGATTTTTTTATATTAATTGATACCCCGTGAGAGGGACGGAAGACGAAGAACGTCCAAAAAACGAGGGTTTCAGCGTTCAAACGTGTATATTTAAACAATGGTACTTTTGTAACTTGTTATTATATCCTTTTGTCAAAGTCAGTCAGTCATTCAATGATAGGATGACACCTATTGGGGCTTGTGAGTGAGGCATATGAATTGGGGCCTGTGTAGCAAGACTCATTTAAAAAACCCAAAATACATTCAATCAAAGGGTGCGGTTATTACCACCCCATTAGGTACTCACCTCACCCCTTAAAATATTTATTTTTAATGATTAAAAGGATACCAACACTACCCCATCCCTTCCCACCCCACAAAAACCTCACCCACCCTATTCTTCCCCACCCCCAAAATATGTTGTTAATCAAAACCCCACCCTCATCACTCAATGTATATATTGGACTAACTGTCTTGGTTCTGTGTGGGTCGACACTATTAATGTCGATAAAATTTAATATTATCAATATTACTATTGTTGATGTATGTATTGGATCTATTGTCTTGGTTTTGGGTGGGTCGACACCAATATTTTCGATAAAATTTAATATTGTCAGCATTATTATTATCGATATATGTATTGGACCTACTGTCTAGGTTTTCCTTTATCCAACACTACTAATGTCGACATAGGTTGCTATTTGCAGCACTACTAATGACAATGAATTTACTCGAACCTACTATCTTGGTTCTGCTTGCATGGACACTACGAACGTTGACAGAAATTATTTTGTTGACAATAGCTCATTCAACCCTAGAGTCGAACCTCTCATTCAACCAATAATCCATTTTTGAGAAATTTAAGCAGTACTACATTAACCAACCAAAACTATTAGAATCATCACTCATAACCTCATTCAACCCTAGGCCAGTGATTGCTCAGAACCTCTCACCCGTCGGGTCTCGGGTCGGGTCGGGTTCAACCAATACATTCATGAATTTGTTTGTCAACTATTAGGAAAAATTTATAATCATTAATTATTATTGAATTTTTGAGAAATTTACATGGTTTCAAATAAGTACTACAATGAATTAAAAGGGAGATTAACCGTAAACAATAAACATTCAACAAGAAATAAAATTATTCAAAAATATGTAATATATTAGTATATATTAATAAAACACACTAAATGGACCCGGACCCGAATCCTCAGCCAAGGGAATTGGGTCCGGGTCAGGTCGGGTCCTCCGGGTCACTCACAACCTGGTAACATTTAAAATTCATACTCAAAATTTTTTAAGTTCAAATCTGGTAACCATCATATGAAAAACAAGTACATACAACATTTGCATAAGTTGTTCAAAGAAAAAAATGTTTAAGAAACTTCGAACAACAATCAGTACCCTTGGTGGTCGATTTTTTTTAAAAAAATTTGGGATCGGATCCGCTCAGTGCTCGACCTCGGTCAGTTCGGTCAATACCAAACTGCACCACGTGCAAATCGAACTGCACCACTTATAAATCGAACTGCACAACCAATTGTTGGGTATATTTTTTACTCTCTTATTGGATTCAATCAACTATTGGAGAAAATATAAATTTCTAAGTATCATCAGTATCCAATAAGAGAGTGAAAAATATATCCAACAATTAGTTGTGCAGTTTAATTTATAAGTTATGCAATTCGATTTGAACGTGGTGCAGTTCAATACTGACCGAGCTCAGCACTGATCGGATCCGATCTCAAAAAATTTGACACCAAAGATGTGGGAGGCAGTTTACACAACAATGTTTAATGAGGGAGTGTTTATTTGAAAGCAAATATTTCAAAATCTAAAGAAGGGTAGTATTATCTTTGCATCTTTTACTTTTTAAAAAATCAAACATAGAACCAATGTGAGAATGACACCTTTTGAAACTACTCAATGGGACATAATTTCTGAGGCCCATGTAGTAGAACTGATATTTGAGTTATGCAAAATATGGTTACAAGACGGAACATCCAATAAAATGCACAAAACATGGGGAAACAGGCGACATTTCCATTACATGAGGACATATCTTTTAAAAATTTGCTGGAAGTAGATCAGATAATCACCCAAACTTTGCATATAGCACATATAGAATTGATCTTGATATCCGTGCGAGCAATGCATTATAATATTGCGCATTTACAAGCTTAAACCATCATAAACTAATCTTAACAGAAAGTGGCACAAGACAGCTACTTAGCTTTCAATAACAATCAGAAACAGACAGACATGCAGCCTAAGTTTTAGTTAAAACATGCAGTTTAATTTACAGATTAAAACAGTCATCCTTTACTTCAGAAGAACTGCTTATTTACAGGGAGCTATTGCCGGGCATAAGTCAGTCAAGTAGGTCGTAAAGGATGACTGAAACTCTGAAAGATAAAACTAAACATACTTCCCCCACCTAGTTACATATTTTTATATTTTGAATAACATAAAGGACGTTAATATTTCAGAAGCACTGTGCTGCCCATATTTTATATACAGTTCATAAAGAGGTGAATTTTATGAATTCGAATTCGAGCCTTCGGCAACATCAGCACAGACGTCCCCACGGCAGAGTGGGCAAACCCTGTAGCATAGCAGCCCAAGTGAGAATTAAATGCACAGAAGCATGAATAAACCATGGTGCGGGGATAAGAGTGGTACCTATGTATTTCCTTGAGCCATTTATCAACACATGACATGTGATATTCATGGCGGCATGGAAGGACTCTTATCTTGTCACCTTCCTCGTACTCAGCCAGACAGATGTAGCACCTGACCATATCATCAATGCTAAGCTGAAAAATATGATGGGTTTCTCTACAAAGTGATTCTCATAAATGGCAAAATTTAGCTATAGATTTTGTGGAGATACTATCCAATCAGGGAAAACTCCAAAAAGTATGCATACCAGTAATCTGCTAAAAGTACATGATGGAAATAGAGAGGCAAAAAACACTTTTTTGGGAGGGAGGGTGTTTTGGGTAGAACTGACTTATCCCACAACAAACTTACCCTCCCCAGTTTTTAACATGTTACATGAATTCAATTTGTAGCAAAAATTACGTTTCTCTTTTAAGAAATACACAAAAGGGGTTTTCAGGTCTGTTTCTTTGGGTAATCTGTAAGCGCCTGAACTATGTGAAAATCTACATTACTATGGATCATGACATTCCATAAAATGCCTGCTATAACAATTTGTGTCTGCATAATCAAGAAGAGATGGCCAGGTTACTAATCTGAAAAGATAGTCAAGAAGACAAGAAGACGCCCAAAGGCATCATCTCTTCTGAAGAACAGATAGATACCCTTGGATGATAGAAGCAATTCAGCATATCCAGAAGAAAGGCACCCGAATCAAGATCTATAAAATTGGCCACAACTAGCATGAATTTCAAAAGAAATGATATGAAGGGAATTTAAGCAACAATTCAATTTCCTATGCAATGAGAGTTTCAGTGTTATCCAGCTGCATTTTAAAGAAATCCACACAAGACATACATTGATCCAGTAGCAGTCATGTAGAACCAATTTGTCTCTTTAGAATTTTTTTGAATTGTATTTATCTGTATTATTATACTATCAAGATATTTGGTTGAAGGGGTCAGAAAAACAACTTGGATGGTGATAATAATAAGAAAAAGACACATTGGTTGTCCATATTTCAGAGGACATGACCCTTAATAGAGTTGAACACCAAAAAAGGAGTCACGTAGCCAACCCCAATTTTTTGGGTTAAAGGCTTCGTGATAGTTGTTGTGGTCTCATCATCAGAATATTTATCAACTCCAATCTCCAAGAGAAAAAAGAATTAATGAATAGAAAAGGAAAGCAAACAATTCCACTACTAAAGATTATCCAGAAATCAGGGATGCATATTTGTTAAATCACTGTGAGTAAAATTAAATAAGGTGCATCAAGAAGCTTACTGCTCCACGTC
This sequence comes from Acorus calamus, assembly GCA_030737845.1. Classification (NCBI taxonomy): domain Eukaryota; kingdom Viridiplantae; phylum Streptophyta; class Magnoliopsida; order Acorales; family Acoraceae; genus Acorus; species Acorus calamus. The sequence goes on along the minus strand of CM060859.1, from coordinate 19,092,345 downwards.
ACCACTTTCAGCCACATCAGATTTACAGTGACTTTTTAGGGGGAATGTGTTCACCACAGATTCTGGTGCCGGGCTTGATACCATAGAAAGTGGAAGTGAAACTGGTTGACGATGGATTTCATCCAAAACCTGCAAAGTGAATATTTGCAGCAACGATTTATGAAGAAACTGAGAGCAAATTGAAAATCAAGAACTAGAAAATAAGCCAAATCAGCTGAAATATGAAAAGCAATTTAAACAGTAGATATATCACTAAAGAAACAAAGAATAAATATATAAGAGAATCACGAACTTAAGTATACTTAATTTAATGCCACAGTTTGGCAAAGCTATGGGAATGGACACAGGATTCTCACATTTGGAGCAGCTATGGGAAGCTGGGAAAGGTTGAAAAGTAAAGGGGATTGGAGATCAAAGCGATAGTTTGCAGATCCAGATTCCCGCATTGTGCTGGACAATTTGGTTGTGTAGAAATGAGGCGATCCTCATGGGCATGACTCCATATTTTGATAACATTTGGGAGACATGACTCACTAGAGACTGGGCTAGACACAGCGCCAGGCGTCTACTGTGATAACATTTGTAATCTGGGCACGGGTGTGTATAATAGTAGATTCATCATCTACTTCTGTGTAGGGTTGTCCACTTTGTTTTGATTCTTTATCTTATTTTGTTTTTTCTTCTTGAAATGTACCCCAACTCTTTAATAACGTTTGGCGGTAGATTTTATATCAGTTCCTCTAAGAAAAAGAGGGGGTTGGGGAAGAAACGCCACAGTCACCAATATTCTATCCCCTCGGTGCCTACTGTAATTGTGATTTACTCTATCTAGGATGTAGCATGCAAGAAAATAAAGGACAAGATCAGGGTCACCAAAGCAAGAGAAAAAAAAATTGACATGTTCAAAAGTGTCAATTTCTTCATTGAAGTGAAACACAGGCATATTAGGAGGGACCTTGTATCTGCACTACAACATTGGAATTTGACATACAAGTTACAACCATGAAGCCTATGTTTTTCTAGAATAACTCTGCAGCTTGCAGGAGTACAACCTATATAAATCAGTTTTTTGTTAATAAGATATCCAAGTCTACAAAGCGTATTCTTCCAGCACCAATGTGGTCAGTACATTGACCATAGGGGATATGCACTATATATATTATTGACAAGATAACATATTTTACATGGCATCGTACCATCTTAATTCAGTACAGAAATCTCCTTGTATGTATAGCTAGCTACTTTGAGCAAGGAAATTATTTGATGATAAAACTGTACCTCAAATAAGGCCTCGGCCAGCATAACTATACGAGAAATACTTGCCCGGGCACCAGACTCTTCTGCCATCAATATTGTTTCACATGAACAAGTACCATCTGGGTGAAGCCCTGATGCACAGAAAACACTTGGCCTGCTACTTCTGTGAAGGCCTCCACGAATACTTTCCCACATCTGCACATTTAATATTTTACAGCGATGGAAATCAGCCAAAGGTAGATGCAGATGTTATTGATACCGAATATGGATGATCCTTTTCTTGAAAATAAAAGAAATAACATCAGGAAGATTAGTATCATTAAAGGAACAGATTTATACATATGTTTAACTATATGATTAGAAAATCATATTAAAGTGATAAAAAGGAGTTTCACTAATCATATCTAACAAATAGGGGATCGGCATCAGTTGATGACTCTCAAAGAGTCTCCCCCACCCCAACAAAAAAAATAAATCACAAATCCACTATTCTGCCTTTCTATTAAGTGCCATCTTGCCCCTTTTTAACAGTCCCAAATCTCCTATACAATATCCTACAAACACAAATATTGCCCTTTCTTTTTACCTATGATAAAGGCAGTCCAGGTGTTTCTTTTTATTTAAATTTACTTTTGAAACATGCAAAAGACCACAGACTACAATTAACATGTGTATCAGTCTATTGTAAAAAGACTCAAAGTCTCAAACCCCAGGGTTTTGTTACTGCAGCAAAAACCACTAAATTACTAGTGCATTACTAGGAAAATGAGTAGAAAGGAATAGGCTCCAGTATTAAAAGCCTAACTCAAGAACTTGCTCTTGTTTTCAACTAAATTATTACCAAGTTTCTTCCAATGTATTTTCTCTAATCTTATGCTTCCTAGTTGCCACAGATAATCATCCTCATTTCAACTACATAACCACTTTACCTGTTGTTTCTTGACTGCCAACATTATGATCCCCACACCCAAAGGGAAAAATAACAGAAACTAAACTTCTCCACAACCGAGGCAACCGAAGTCGATCTATAAATGGGTAACTATCAATATATTCAGACCCTGCATTCGATAGTTCATTTCAGATTAGTTGTTGGTACAAATGAATATAATTTATAACTATAGTATTGAGGAGAATATCCAATGAGGATAGCATATCAAACATTGTGCATCCTAATGGGAACCATCTGCTGTATACAAAAAAAAAGGTGAATGACAAGAGCTTTGTTCTATGTCAAGGTATGCAACCGATCTGATGAGGACCTGGCCAAAAATGGCAAGGCCTTGGAAATTTGTAAATGGAATCTGCGATTCATAGTTTTCTTGTAATGTTGCCAAATTCAGCATTAACTAACACATGCAATGCAAAAAAATTATGCAACGTTTCACCTCAGATCTTCTATGCCATCTTCGTTCATTGAAACCATGTCTTCTTCTACTAACATCTCGAGAATTATTTCTGGACTCACTGTTGAAGATATCATCATCATCATCATCAATGTCAAGGAACCATCTGTCATAATATTCCAAATCATCACCATCTTCTGTCGAGGAAACTATCGCAGGTGAGTCAATGTATCTTCTGAAACTGCGTCTAGAGAAAGAATCCCAAAACAATCTCCTGACATTCCTTCTCGCCTCGCGGCTACTAATATCACCAGAGCTACTAGATAGTATGTTGGATGAGATACTAACTACATCAACATGAAGCACACTTCCTGCTCTTCTACGTTCTCTTTGTACAGCAGGCGTGCGGAATCCAGGTGGGGCAGGCTCTTGATTGAGTTCATCTGCCAATGAAGGCAGAGTTGCTGCAATATCTGCAACAATGGCTTCAGGATCCATGTGATTTTCATGATTGTTGGAGGAGGATGCAATTTCATCTATGCAAAAATCTCCCATCTCCTCTTGGGATGTATGTCCTGACCATAACCTCTCCATACTAGTAGGTAAATCAGACACATTTGTATCTTCTATCATAGCTGGACAATTCTCAGCATCAATGGAGGATGATGATGTAGGTATTCTTGCTAGATTGGTGCTTCTCTCCTGGATAGGCTCACTTAGGCTAGTACCAGCATCGGACTGACAAGGCACCAACTCCTTATTCTTTGATAGACATTTCCCAGCACTAGTTGTTTCAGCTCTTCTTGGACCATACTCCATGGGTATTTCATCAGCAGTGCTATCACTGCTCTGTCTCGATGTTCCTACTCCACTTGTACAGCTATAAGAATCATTATCTGTATGGGCGAAAGTCGACGAATATTCTACTTCAGTTGAATTATTATCCACCTGCAGACGAAAAAGAAAGCATATCATGCCAAGTTGAACCAATCAATTAGGTCTATATTACACCCTACAAAAGAAAAATCAGAACCTATAGAACTGGAGAAAAACCACTGTAATTTAGAAGAAATTTCATCAAATTGTCATATATAATATTCCTGTGTTGCTTGATCAAATCGAATGACTCAAGATTTTCTTTCATTCTTTCTTTCTTTTCTTCTTTTTTAGAAAGAGCACATTTCTCAATTATATTAACTGGAAAATGGTAGATGGAATACAAAGTACGCTTAAAGCAAAAAAACAGAGAAAAAGAAGAAGGGAGGAATAGAGGGGACCATAAGAAACATCTCCACCTCTTCCTTTGGACAAACATCTGGCCAGACGAACCTGAATAAAACCACTCCTCACTCAACTACAAATGATCCCTCCCTTTCAATAACAACTCTCTCATCCACAAAGACGTGAAGAGCCCAATTCGTAATAAAACGGACCACCGAATGCCAAGTGTTCTCCATATAACACTCAGATAATCAGCTCAGTTGAAAAACCCGTCATTCTTTGTGAACCAAAGGAAGATCCTCTATGAATTCAATGTATAAATATGACCAAATTGAAGCTGATAGCATTGCACCATATTGGACTTGCATCGCATGCATTTCGAGAATCTCAACTTGGGCTTGGAAAGAAGTACGTTTGACTCGTTATATTTATCCAATCAAAAATAAGAAAAATTAGGGATTTGTAATGCAAATATCATCCACACATCTCCACCTCTTCCTTTGGACAAACATCTGGCCAGACGAACCTGAATAAAACCACTCCTCACTCAACTACAAATGATCCCTCCGTTTCAATAACAACTCTCTCATCCACAAAGACGTGAAGAGCCCAATTTGTAATAAAACGGACCACCGAATGCCAAGTGTTCTCCATATAACACTCAGATAATCAGCTCGGTTGAAAAACCCGTCATTCTTTGTGAACCAAAGGAAGATCCTCTATGAATTCAATGTATAAATATGACCAAATTGAAGCTCATAGCATTGCACCATCTTGGACTTGCATCGCATGCATTTCGAGAATCTCAACTTGGGCTTGGAAAGAAGTACGTTTGACTCGTTATATTTATCCAATCAAAAATAAGAAAAATTAGGGATTTGTAATGCAAATATCATCCACACATCCCAACCACAACCCGTCTGATTCCACATCAAATACGACGACATCATAGAAATCGTCGTCGCGTCGAATTAGGGTTAGCGAATACACGGATCTAAGGAAACATAAACAGAAATGAAACAGACAGCGAACGCAACGTACCGAGAGAGGAGGAGCTTGAGAAGAGGCACCACCGCAGATCAAGGAGGCGAGACCGAGCGGCCTCTTGGAGAGGTCGAACCTCCTCGTCGGACGACGGGGCGATCGCGAGCTCATGCGACTGCCCCCCGAACCCATCTTCTTCAACAAGGAGGGATTTGGAGTGGCTGATGATGGATGATCGACGACGGACGAGAGAGAGGGAAGAGATGGTACAGTGAGAGGTCATTGTCTCGTCGGTTTCTTCAGAGGCGGAGATAAATTGGATTTCCGAAACGCGTTTCCCGAAGCGTCGGAAACGAAGGGGCTGCAGGAAGTATACGATTTACTATGTTGATTTGTACACGAATTGGAAATGAATGATGAAAAAAAATGAGAGAATTCGAGAAAAACGAAAAACGGTGAAAAGTAAAAAAAAATTATTTTAACCAATTTATATAGTATTTATGTATGTGATGGAAAAAATTTTTATCATTTTCTTTTAAATTCTCACACATAAGAAAGATATTTTTTTTTACTTTTTTTTATAAGACAAAATGGGGGAGTAAAAGTGATGAAAAAAAATTTTCTCCGTCTTGTTTGACACAAACACTGCAGTCAAAGAAATTTTTTTTACTTTTCATTATTTTTCCTTTGACACAAATACACACTTAATACCACCCCCATCAACCTCTCATCCCACCTCATGTTAAAAAAAATTTGGGTTATTTATTTCCACCCCTCCTAAAATAAGTAAATTATTAAAAATTTCCTCCAAAACACTTAATTATTATAAACCCCCTTCAAATGTTATCTGACTTTATAAAAAAATCCAACAATCAACAAATTAAAAATGTTAGAGAAATATTCATTCTCAATATATATATATATATATATATATATATATACATCAATTATTTTACCCTCCATTAGTGAAAAAGATATTTGAGATCAATGTAGTTGAATATTGTATTTTGATACTACTGTTTTTTTTTTATTGAATGAAACATTCTTCTTGAAACTTTGTTTATGATAAAAATAAATCTCTAGCATGACTTCAAGAAGTTGAAGAAGGGCATTTAAGACATTTTTTTATTTAGGAGAGTAAAATAGTCAATATACATATTGTGGGGGATGAAATCTGGCTTTCCCCTCTTGGGTCAGATCTTCGCTAATCCGGGATTTGGATGTGGACCCAATATGGCGTGGGCTTAAACTCTTCTCTGCGAGGAGCTGCTACAAGCCTTCAATTCTCGTTGCCCTCCTTCTCTTCCTTCTTCTTCCTTTGGGATCCTACAACTCGCATCAGTATGGTGCCGGCTAACGTACGCCTCTCCGACGCTCAAGTCAGTGGTTTCTTTGTATGAAGAAGAAGAAGAACTTGGAATACTTGAGAATCAGTAGAAAAGAGAGTGAGAATTCGCATACCTTGAGAGGGAGGTGGAGTCTCCCTTTTATACTAAATAGGGGCATGCCGAGTTTGACCTTGTAGGGTGATCATATCAGGATATGAATCTCCATGTGGCATCGGGATCCGTGGACATGTGTCACATAGGGATCATCATTATCCTATAACTACTTTTCTGACATTCTGTCCTTTTCTAGTGTCATGGAATACTCACTTTGTTAATTGTTTTCTTGTAAGGGAGGGCTTATGGCCATCCTGCTTTTTAGTCCGGGCATTGGCTTCTCGATGGCCTATACTTAAAATCGGGCAATATTGGGCACTTGTCCTTAGGACTTCAGCGTACGACCGTCTTATCCTGGTCGGGCATAAGCTATGCCCGACTTGTCCAGGTCAGATATAGCTTTTGCCCAATTTGGCTTGGTCAAGCATTATCACTTGCCCAACCTATGAGGGAAGCAGGCTCGATCAGGCCGTAATGGAATTTTGGGCCCATGGATTTTCCTTTCTCGGGCTCATATTTTCATCGACATGGGCTAATCTTTGTTCAATCCTTGTCAGTGTTCAGGAAAGCGGCCGAGGTCGAGGCGGCCCGCCTATGCAGTTCGGCCAGCCCACCGAAGCGCTTCCTCTCCAAATATGGGATATGCAGGAACCGACCGCATAAGCACCCGAGTCCCGAGTATGCGCCTGCTTAAGTGGGCGCACAAGTTTAGTTAAAAAATAACAAAAACAAAACCAGATCTTTCATTCATATTCTTTTTTGCTTTTTCTTCTTTCTTCCCTAGATCTTCTTCCTCAATTGCCAGCGGATTCTTCTTTAGATTCTTGTTTGGCTTCATCGAGTGAAGGGATGGACAACAACATAGAATTAGTTTTTATTTTTGTTTTATTTTCTTTAATGATTCTTGTTTGGACTTGTCGATCCGATGTGGAAGGGATTGAGACAACAACACTAGAATTTATGTATTTTATATTTTGTTTTAATTATTTCTACGGGTTCTTGGACGATGAGGTTGTAAGTTGAGGGTATTTTTCTGGTAATAAAATGTGTTGTAATGAGTTCTTGGTTTGTGTAATCGGATATTCAGATATCACAACTTAAGGTCCTATTTTCCTTCCATATTATGAGGGCTGATTCATAATTAGCTAGGGACCTGTAAGAAACTCTTTAGGGTCCTATATAAAATTTGTTTAGGGATTTATTTGAACAAGTTTTATCATTTTATACAATAATTTTGTTGTTTCAAAATCTATTTGAATGCTTAAATAGATTTTGACGATCTTGTTATTTCATGAATTTATTATGTTTGGCTATATGAAATCATAGTTTTGTATTTATATGCTTTTTACATGTATATGTATATGTAACTAAAAGTATTATATAACTTATGTCTTGTATTGGTTGGACTTATATATAGTTGGCTAATTGGATGATGAACATGAAAAATTATGTTTACATTGTTTATAGATTGTTTGTCTTTTGAATATTTATGGTTAAATAAATTTATATATCTAATTTATTAATAAAAATAACATAACCACATGTACTTCCGCATACCGTATATACTTTGTGTGGTATCCTAGCCGCGCACAAACCGCATCCCGCTTTCCTGAACACTGATCCTTGCACTTATACACTCTTATCCCTTATTCAACTTTTCGGATTAATTTGGTCTCCTACACATATCTTGAGATAGAATATTCTCATAACAATCTTAATTTGTTGACTATTGGGTTTTTTTACCCAAATCAATCTCTTTAGAGATTTTATTATTATATATCATATTATATGTTTCTTATATATATCTTACCTGATGTTGTTTATCATTTTTTATTATCTATAATCATAATATGTAATTTAAATATGTGTTGTGACTCGATGCAGCGGATGAAATTTTAGTAATCTAAATTCTTATTCACATTTTTTTTTTACTTGACTATTCACATATTATATAGCGTCATTAATTTACATAAAAAACTCAAATTAGTTTACATATCCATTTTTTTGAAAAAAAAAATATCAACATTTAATGGAATTTATCATAAAAAATTCATATTATATTAGCATATATCTTATAAAATCCATCTAATCACAAAACATTTAGAGTAAAAAAAAGTTTTCCATAAAAATGTGTGAAATACATTAACATAATTAAGAGGGTGAAATATTTTAACAAAATTAAGAGGTATAAAATTAAGAGGTATAGAATATGTTAAAGATTTAATTGCATAATGGTATGTTAGTTTTTTGTATTTTCAAAATTGTAAAATGAGTTTTTTAAGTATAATCTTAAAAAGTGGCTGATTTTGGTATTTTTAACTTTTGAGAGACTTTTTTTTAGTCATTTTTTCATTTTTAAAATATTTTAGGAGGGGTGGAAACTAAATAACCCAATTTTTTTGTGCATTTGAGAGACATCAATCCCACCCCTTCCATCCCATCCCCATCACAACCTAACCCACCCCAACTCCATCATCTCCCCTGGGAACACCACCGGCTATCCTGTTCGACATCGGGTCAACGACGGTCGAGGAGGTCGTGCCCATCAACGATTCTTCACCTCCTGAACAATACCCACAAAAACCCACCACCCAAATCTCTCCAACAAATCCCCCCTTCAATCCCTCTTCAACCCATCAAACCCCATCTCGTCCCCCCAAACCTCTTGTCAATCTCACGAGAGATCCCTCTTCACGGGCATCATTGAAGAGATTGGCGAGGTTAGACACCTAGGCGGCGGCAGCTTCTACATGCACATCACCAGGAAGACCGTCCTTGACGGGATCAGCCTCGGTGACTCCATCGCTGTCAATGGGGCCTGCCCTACCGTGACCATTTTCGACCATGCAGGCGGAGGGACAGAGTGAGAAAGGGAAAATAGGAGGTGAGTTGTATTGTGTAATTTTTTTTATATGTTGTGGGTGGGATCACGGTTTATAAAATATGCTCAGGGGTGGGTTACCTAATGGGGCGGGATTGCAGTAAAATGGGGTGAAAATAACAATTCCCTGAACTTGATATGTCATCTAATGTGAGTGGCTAAATTTTGGGATTTTGTTGTAAATACATCCATTTGTAGATACTAGCTGATGTACATGTGCGTTGCATAGAAAAACTCACCATGTATGATGTCTAGGTCACATTTCATATATAAAATGAAACATGAATACGGGAATATACATGTTACACATCAAGGAATACTGCAAATGGAGAAAAATATATAATTTAAAGCACTGACTAATATAGAATGCACATAATTTTAACACCTTTGTAACATCATTTTTAAGTAGATGAAGAATAATAACAAATAACATGTCACTGAAACAAATTCCAAATCCACAAACCCCAAATAAAGATCTCAATCTATCAATCTCTTCCTTTCTATGAAATCAACATCCAAAAAAATCTCTGCAAGAAGATAAGAAATTTCAATCAATAAATGTGTGACTATAAACAAATAGATGGACAAAGAGCTAAACCATTGAGCCTAGCGACTTGAAATGCACTATCAGCTCTGAATAACTTGAATAGACTCTCTAATGAAGATTATGATTTTGTCTAATGGAGAATTACATTTAAACACCAATGATTATAAAAAAATAACTAAGTTAAGAAAATAGCGCAAATATGTAACTGACCTAATCATCAATGAAAGATTTCTATCATAAAAATGTTACAAAAAACTAAGTTAAAAATTTAAATACTTTCAGTTAGTATATAGATAAATAAATTTATTATATATTATTAATTCTATTTTTTAAAATTATAACAAAAATAAAATAAAATTTTTAATTGAAAAAATTTAATGAATATCTTTAATTTTTAATTTTATTTTAAAATTTTAAAATATATTATGATTAACGCAAAATCTTATTTAGTATCTTAGATTTTAAATAAATAGATATAAATAATTATTAAATTACTGTGTGGTTTTAATTAGCAACTTAGCAAGTAATAAATAACATTTATTCCACCAACATCCCACCAATCTCGGAAAAAAAATTGAAACAAAAATTTAAGTTATTATATAAGAGGAGACCCATCGAGAACCCATCAAAGAAGAAAAAAACGATGAATCCACCACCCAAAGAAACAATGGTCCGATGGGATTAGCTACCAGTGGATCTCTGGCATTCAATCCTCCATCGAATCGACGAGGACGATTTCGAACCCATCTCCCTCACTTGCAAGCTCTTCCTCTCCATCACCGACTGGTGCCGGACCACCCTCACCATCTCCAACAACACCGTCGCCCCCGCCGTCCTCCGCCGCTGCCGCAACGTCAAACGCATCAACGTTCATCCCCGCTTCCGAGGCGACCTCGTCGCCCTCGTCCACGACATCTCCACATCCGGATTGCCTATCGAAACCCTAGATCTCTCCAATCAGAAGCTTTTCCCTTCGCAGGGCGTCCGAAAGGTGCGGAAGACGTTCGGGAAGACCCTCAAAACCCTAATCTGCCGGAGTATCCCTTCGTTGAGGAATGAGGATCTCGTCGTGATTTCCGAGGCGTTCCCCGCCCTCGAAGAGCTTGACATCAGCACGGTTGGACAACGGCATAATGATTTCTTTCCCTCTCGTGAGAGCCATATCAATGTTTTGGGGATCAAGGCGCTGGCTTCGAACCTCACACGCCTCCGCAAGATCAATGTTTCGGGGATCTACACGATATCGGACGCTTCTCTCTCCGCCCTCTTGTCCAACTGTGCGTCCCTCTCCGAGGTCCATTTACTTGACTGCACGATGATAAGTGCGAATGGCATCGCCTCTGTCATCGCCCAAAAGCCGTCGCTTGTCTCGCTATCGATGTGTGATAAACAGTTGCCCATCTTCACGGATGCGAGAGCTTTGCAACGCCTCCACATCTGTCATTCATTTCTGTCGGACAATGATCTACTCTCGATTGCCAAGTCGGGTCTCCCGTTGAGAGAGTTCTGCGTTCCCTTCTGCCATGGCTTCTCCTTAACGGGCCTTGCCCCGCTCCTACAGGCACATCCTTCCCTCACGCACCTCAATCTCAAAAGATGTGATTTCCTCACGGATGAATCGATGGCTTCCTTGGCGCAAAACCTCTGTGAAGTGACCAGCATTGATCTTTCTTGCTCTCAGCTGGGAATCCACCTTCATGTGCCTTGTTAACTGTTGCCCGCTCCTTGTGGAGGTCCATATGATTACTACTAATCTGGGCACATGCAGAGATCTCTCTTTCAGTTCCATGAAGCGCAGCCCAATCCGCTCTCTGAATGTCTCATGCAACATCAACTTGAATGATGAGACACTTGTACAAATTAGCTCCGTATGCCCAGAATTGCGGACGGTGGATTTGAGCGAATCAAAGGGCGTAAGTGAAAGAGGTCTCATACAGCTTGGGTTGAATTGCCCCCATATCCGCTCGCTGGATGTGAGTGATTGCGGGAAGGTGACGGGCCTTGGTCACGTGGGATTCCGGGAATTGTTGACACTCCGGGCCTCAAACTCTGGGATCGGAGATGAAGGTCTGGCGATGGCCGTGCCGGGATGTGGACGAAGACTACAAGTGGTGGACTTGAAGTACACGAAAGTGACGGAGTATGGGGTGATCTTGATGGTGACGGGATATTCGCGGTTGAAGGAGATCAAAGCTTGTGGAGAAGAACTAAAGAGGGTATTAGAACGTGAAGGTTGGAGGCAGAAGCATAAACATAGCAGTTTTATTCGATTCGGTAAGAAGCCTAGGTACCAAGACGATAAAAATTCGAATTTTATGTTGGGTATGAATGCGGCAAGACAATTAGGATTAGATTTACAAATTATGATGAGGACTTTGGATTATGAATCATGCACAGATGTGTTAGAATGATGCCCTTGCAAAACATTTTTTGTTTAATTCAATGTTCTTTTAGTATTTTATATGAAGTAGATAGTCCATGACTAAATTAACATCCTGGTAGTTTGCAAAGAAGTATGAGCACTTTTTTTGGTATCTATCTAATCTGTTATTTGTTATATAGATTTTTGTTCCAACTATATCTAGTTTGTTATTTGTTTTTTTTTTCGGTAAGTAATTCTATTCACTATTCCAATATGCAATTTATTTTCCATCACTTTCTATTACAAGCACAAACAACAGTTTTTATTTTCTATCACTTCCATTACAGACACAAACAACATATAAACTGGGCAAAAGAAAAACTATTTATTTTCCATTACTTTCCTTTTGATCAAAATTCATTTACTTTCTCCTATTTTTCCTTTAAAATTGTGCGCAAACACACCCTTAAGGTGGTAATTCAAATAGACTCACTATGTGTGTATTTATAGGATGAGGAATGGGAACTGCATTTACATCATGAGTACATTCCTTCTTTAAGTGGGTCTATGCCACCTGAGTTTTACACAAATCTAGACATGCACTTTACATTTCCTTTAAAGTAGTGATCCAACGTTTCCTAGAATTGGAGTGGAAGATCAAAAGATTGATGAAAAGTTGAGACCTGCATCGCTGGAAATCTGCTGGTTCTTTGGTTTCTCTAACAATGTACTTGAGCTTCTAGTCTTGAAACTTGTTTAACAATTACCAGATTCTACAGTCCCCATTGTCCCATTTGGATATTAACATAAAATATTTTGATATGCATAACTATTTTAGTATAGGAGTCTTCAACAGGCCGAGGCCCGAAAGCAAGTCCTGGGCCCTTTTACAGGGTGGGCCAGGCTTGGGCCTGGTTCTGGGGCCCGGGCCCGGCCTGTAGGCCCGGCCGAATAGGGCCCAGGCTTGGCCTGTAAGCCCATGGGGGGTAATCCAATAAATGAGTAACATATAATTTTTATTTGAATTATAAAAATTATTGACATTTATGTAAGTGTCAACCTAGTTAGATATATGTAGTTATTCATTTTTTCAAGTAATTAATTCATTTAATATTTTTATTTTAAAAATTTAATAGATATAAATATTTTTTTTAATATTATACTTTAAATCTTATATTATTTTAACATTATATACAAATGAACAACTTAAAATTAAAAAATCAAAAGAAATAAGATGCTCAGAAATTGGGACCATAGGCCCGCCCGTGGGCCCAAACCCAGGCCCGGCCCGTGAGACCCATTCAGGCCTAGGCCTTGTTTTTTGGCAGCGGCCCGACCCGGGCCCGGTGGATAAGCAGGCCCACGGGCCTGGACCTTGTTTCAACGGGCTGGGCCGGGCCAGCCCGTTGCCGACCCCTATTTCAGTATAGATAAAGAACAAGTTATTTTTTGTTTGCGTGATATTTTTAATTATTTTCATTGGAAAAATATAATAATGAAATTTTTATTGTTTAATTGACTATAAATAAATTGTGGATAAAATAAAAATAAGATGTTGAAAAAAATTATAAAATGTGAAAAAGTGATTTTACATTTAAGTGATGACCGATAATTTGAAATGTGCGCTAAATATCTTCTTCGCATATATTATGACATAGGTAACCCACTTATTCCTTACATAGAAATAGGTTTTGGTTTATTCACCTTTATTCTACCCTAATTCCCACCTATTCTACTAGCCAAACATAGGGTATGTGTAAATTTTAAATATTTTAACGAGTGAATGGAAAGGAAAAAAAAAAGGATGAAACGGAAGAGATCCGAGTGAATGGAAAGGAAAAAAAAAAAAGGATGAATTCCGCTTTCACTTTAAAAGACTATAAATAGCCCAGTTACAAAAACTCTTACTATTTGATAATTGATGCAAAGTGAAGAAGAAGAAGATATAAAAGTAAAACTCTTTAATTATCTTCTTTTTATTTTTTGTTATTATCTTTCATGAATTTAATATTCACTTCTATTTATTCAAATTTAAAGATTTTATATAAGATTTAGATCAGTCATAAAAATATTTGAAAATTTCAAAATATAAAAATGAAAATTATTAAGTTTCATCAAATGTTCTACTAATCCCAATAAAGTCATGGAAAACTTACTAAAATATCCTTATTTTTTACTTTTATATTTTCCTTTACAAAATACAATATGTATTTTTATACCTTCAAAATTATATTTATTTTTTTACCATTGAAGAAAACAAAAAAATGTTAAAATTTATCATGAAAAAGATTTAATGATGCACGAAAAATAACCTGATTTTGGATGATATAATAGGATTTTTTGTGATTATCAAATAGCATCAATTTTGAATATTGTAGGCTATGATGCTTTTAATAATGAATAAATCTTTGATATTTGAAATAATTTAAAAAAAACTTTCCAATTATTATTATTTATTTAAATATTAAAATCCCATGTTTTATAATATAAAGCAAATATAGATTCTCTTATTTATAAAATTTTGATATTATATTGTGGGAGAGTTTGTGTATATACGTGTTTGTGATTGGCTATTGTAATTTTTTGTATGTTTTAATGAAATTAATTGACATATTTAAAAATAAGATAAAATCTAATTGGAGTGATAAATATGTAAAGTTATTAAATAGTTTAATGGTACAAAAATAAATAGATTATTTTTAATAGTATAAATATAAATAACATGTTTTTGAGGGGTATATATGTAAAACCTTGTTATTATTTACATTATGAATAATATTATACTGATGTTAATTTGGTTATATTTTTTTTCTAGTTAAAAATGAACTCTAGTTAAATTTAATTTTGGTTAAAAGGTAATAGGGTGACATACTTTTTTATTGATAAAATTTACAATAGTATAAAAACTAGTTTTCCCACACGCACGATGTGTGTAAATAAAAAAATATTTTAAAAAACATGTTCACAATCAACATCTTCAATTTTTTTAAATTTATTTATATATGATATAATATATCATCTTATATATAATAAATGATATAATAAATATTTTAATAATGGTTAATAAATCATTCATAAAAATTAAAATTTTTATTAGGGGTAAATATGTAGAATTATGTTATACAGTTCGAAACACTTTTGGTTAATAATATAAATAGATATCATAATTGATATATATGTGTTTCGAAGATCAATTATGATATCTATAATCAAGAATTACATATATATTTGTTTTCGTTGTGTTTTAAAAAAATTGATATATCATGTATTCTTAATATTTTGAGTATCCTATAATTAATTATAAATAAAAATATATTTTGATATAATGTAAAATCATTAAAAAATATTCCGAAAATATATAAAAATATATTATAAAATGATAATAAGTAAGTTACAATTAAAAAATAATCCATTATAATATCATAATGGAATGAGATTTAGTGGATATGATGTTATGCTATTTAAAATTAATGTATATTCTATAGTTATCTCAATCAAATCTAAAAAATAATAATAATAAAAAAATAATAATAGTAAAAAAATTGATGATATGATATGATCACCACTGTTCATTAGATTAAATTAAAATCTCATTTTTTTTTTCATTCTTATCATCAATCCAAAAATAATGATCATAAAAAAATTAAGGTTAAATTCAGAAATGAAAGTGTTACTAATATAATGATATAAAAATAATAAATAACATATTTTTCAATAGTAGACATAAAAAAAAAAAAAAAAAAAAAAACCTAACTTTTTATAACATTTTGGGTTTCTTTTGTATATTAAAATCCTATGTTTTATGATATATAAAGCAAATTCACCCATATCATTACCCCCGTGAAGTCAGTTGCAGTAAGATCCCACCAATATCGGAAAAAACAAAATAACAAAAAATTAAAGATACGTAGAGAGAGAGAGAGTAACCTTTTATAATAAAAGAGGATCCTTCACGTTTTATTTTTTCCACCCACCGAGAACACACAGAATCAACGATGAATCCACCCAACGAAACAAATGTCCGATGGGATTCGTTACCGGAGGAACTTTGGGATTACATCCTCCAACGAATCGAGGAGGACCACTTCGAATCCATCTCCCTCACTTGCAAGCTCTTCCTCTCCATCACCGACCGATTGCGGACTACCCTCACCATCTCCAACAACGCCGTCGCCGTTAGCGTCCTCCGCCGCTGCCGTAACATCAAACGTATCAACTTGCATCCCCGCTTCCGAGACGACCTCGTCTCCCTCATCCACGACATCTCCACATCCGGATTGCCGATCGAAACCCTAGATCTGTCCAAGCAGATGCGTTTCCCTTCGCAGGGCCTCCTAAAGGTGCGGGAGACATTGGGGAAGACCCTCAAAACACTAATCTGCCAGAATATCCGTTCTTTCTCGGATGAGGATCTCGTCGTGATTTCCGAGTCGTTCCCCGCCCTCGAAGAGCTCGACATCAGCACGTTTCGGTATGTCGAACGTCACTATCATTGCAGATCTTTTCGTGTTACACATGTCACGGATGCGGGCATCAAGGCGCTGGCTTCGAACCTCGCACGGCTCCGCAAGATCAACGTTTCGGGGTTCCACGCGATATCGGAAGCCTCTCTCTCCGCCCTCCAGTCCAACTGCGTGGACCTCTCCGAGGTCCACATGCTTAACTGCAGGATGATATTTAAGAACGGTATCGCCTCTGTGGCCCAAAGACCGTCGCTTGTCTTTACAGATGCAAGAGCTTTGAAGCGCCTGCACATCTGTCATTCAATACTGTCGGACAATGATCTACTCTCGATTGCCGAGTTGAGTCTCCCGTTGAGAGAGTTCCGAGTTCCCTACTGTAGCGGCTTCTCCTTAACGGGCCTTGGCCCGCTCCTACAGGCACATCCTTCCCTCACGCACCTAGATCTCAAAGGATGCGAGTTCCTCACGGACGAATCGATGGTTCTTTTAGCGCAAAACCTCTGTAAATTGACCCACATTGTTCTCTCTGACTCCCGGTTGACGGAATTCACCTTCATGTGCCTTGTTAAGTGTTGCCCGCTCCTTGTGGAGCTCCAGATGATTAATACTGATTTGGGCACGTGCAAAGATCTCTGTTTCAGATTCATGAAGAGCAGCCCAATCCGCTCCTTGAATGTCACATGCAACAATAACTTCAATGATGAGACACTTATACAAATTAGCTATGTATGCCCAGAACTGCGGACTGTGGATTTGAGTCATTCAAGGGGTGTAAGTGAAAGAGGTCTCATACAGCTTGGGTTGAATTGCCCCCATATCCGCTCGCTGGATGTGAGTTACTGCGGGAAGGTGACGGGCCTTGGTCTCGTGGGATTCCGGAAATTGGTGACACTCCGGGCCATGAATTCTGGGATCGGAGATGAAGGTCTGGCGATGGCCGTGCAGGGATGTGGAGGAAGACTCCGAGCGGTGAACCTGGAGTTCACGAAAGTGACAGAGTATGGGGTGATCGTGATGGTGACGGGATATCCACGGTTGAAGGAGATCAAAGTTCGTGGAAAAAAACTAAATAGGGTATTGGAATGTGAAGGTTGGAGGCAGAGGCAGAAATACAGCAGTTTTATTCGATTCGGTGAGAAGCCCCGGGACCAAGATGATAAAAATACGAATTTTATGTTGGGTATGAAGGTGGCAAGACAATTAGGATTAGATTTACAAATTATGAAGAGGACTTTGGATTATACACATGCACAAATGTGTTAGAATGATGTCCTTGCAAAACCTTTTTTTGTTTTATTGAATAATGTTCTTTTTGTTTATTGAATAATGTTCTTTTAGTATTTTATTATTATTATGAAGTGGATAGCCCAGGATTAAACTAACATTCTGATATTTGTGTGTGTGTGTGTCTATCTAATATGTTATTATTAGTATTATATATTTTTTTGAAATGAACTATCTTTATTTTCTATTCAAAATAGGGGCAAAAGCCCAAAATTGGGAAGCACAAAGCAAAAGAAAAGAAAAAAATGAGCTTCAGTAGAAGATAAATCTACAAAGGAGCCTCCCACCCAAATCGACTACTACTGAATCAATAAACGACTCCCCTGCTAAGTAATCTGTTATTTGTTATATACATTTTTGTTCGAGTATATCTAGCTTGTTATTTTTTATTTTGTTTTAGTAAGTAATTGTATTCACTATTCCAATATGCAATTTAAGGTGGTTATTCAAATACTCTCTCTATGTGAGTGTATTTATAGGATGAGGAATTGGAGCTGCATTTACAACATGAGTACATTCACAAAAAGTCACTAATAATGCTGGAGAGCCGCCTTTTTTACAGTGGTTCTATGCCACCTGAGTTTTACACAAATCTAGACCTGCATTTTGCATCAACTTCAAGGTAGTGAACCAACATTTCCTAGAATTGGAGTGGAAGATCAAAGGATTGATGAAAAATTGAGACCTGCAACTAGAAAAGAAAGAAAATATCTTCTGTAACTGCGTCTAGAAAAAGAATCCCAAAACAACCACCTGCCATTCCTTCTCGCTTCACGGCTACTAATATCACCAGAGCTACTATACTAACTACATCAACATGAAGCACACTTCCTGTTCTTCTACATTCTCTTTGTACGCCAGGCGTGCGGAATCCAGGCGGGGCAGGCTCTCGATTGAGTTCATCTGCAACAATGGCTTCAGGATCCATGCGACTTTCATGATTGTTGGAGGAGGATGCTATTTCATCTATGCAAAAATCTCAACTTTGGCTTGGAAAGAAATATGTTTGACTAGTTTCAATTGCAAATATTCAATAAATTTAGATTTTGTAATGCAAAAAAACTGCGGGCCTCGAAGTCTGGGATCGGAGATGAAGGTTTGGCAATGGCAGTGCGTGGATGTGGAGGAAGACTCCAAGTGGTGAATCTGCAGTTCACGAAAGTGACAGAGTATGGGGTGATTATGATCATATCATGTTTATCTTTATGATAGACTTTTTTTTTTTTTTTTGGAAGAAGAATGGTGCTCTCCAGAATTTGATCCCTTGACCTTTTTCAAAGAGATGGAAGGTGCTTGCCGACTTAACCAACTTATAATAGACAATCGGTGGCCTATGTTTAAGCTCTGGAATTTAATATAGGTTTTACTCAATGAAATTTGGATGGTCAGCTGCCACCTTTCTCCAAGTTTATGGCACAAAGGGGTGTGTGTGTGTTGGGGGATCGTGGAACAATAACATCATGTTTTTTTTTCTTCGGTTTGTTGGATTACAATATAATTAATTTCAATTGAGCAATTTTTAATGTGTTGTTGCTGCTGATGCTTGCTCGTTCCTTTTGCCTATGCAGGAGGAGATTCATCAGGGCTTCTCAAGAGGACCACAAAGTAAACCCAAAGACTTTTATGAGCTTTTCTTTTACATTACATGAATACACATTTCACATCTTCTTCTAGCTTAAAGTTGACCAATTATTGTATTTCAGCTTTGAAATTGGAGATGATTTTGCTTTTATTAATCATTTATGCTGTTAGCATTGTAAGTTAATATGGCACGGAGACAACATTCCATTGAACACCATCATTGCATAATGCCCATTTTCTTCATTTGTTTAATTATGTATATAAGCTTGAACATTCCAGTTTCTTTGAAAGCCTCACAGTTTGAAGCATGCCATTGTAAGGTTCATTGTAATCATGATTTGATGTTATATGTATGACACTAGCTTGAAGGAATCTGTTATCACTCATTTTGAAACCATCTTAACCAAATTGTTGGTTACAACTTAAACATTGAGCACCACTTGCTTTTCGGAAATTGTGGTTTTGGTCATTGACTTTGTATCATTGGTGATGTTCGTTGGCTTTTGTGGTCTTTGTAGATAGGACAGTTCTTTTTAGGAGTTGGTTTTAGGAAGTCTCACTCAATAAAATATATGAGTAATTTTATCCTATTGGTACGTATATTTAACTCCATTTTGATATAGCAATACAATTTTGATACCAAAATAAAATGTCATAAAAAAAAAAATTTGTTCATTATCATTGTTGTTGAAACTTATGAGACCCCATAAAAGACAATAAAACCAACTCGTTGAGCTAGATTGGAAACAATCATTAGAAACATGAATTTAACGTACTAAACCGTTACAGAGCTTTTAAAATAACAACCAGTTTATGATTGATTACAATAATTGTTTTGTTTATTTTTTAAAACATAAAAATCCAAAACCAAAAGTTGAAAATCTGAAAATATCCGTTTGGAACTAATATGCTTTTGGAACTGATTTTTAAAAGCTGGTTTTTTTAAATAAAAAATTTGTTTGACAAATGATCCAAAAGAACTTGTTTTATTTAAATTTTGATTATCGTCAATTTTAAATTTTAATCTCATCATATTTAAATTTGAATGTTATTTTATTTTAAAATTTAAAAATTAGGATATTAAGATTTAAGATTTATGGCTAATTAAGTTGGATGGGTCCCATGATTGATACCCCATCTACCACTCGACCATGTCTCTATTGCACTTCATCCTGCTTTGCACTTCATCCTGCTTATCTTCCTTTCTATGTCATTTATCTTCTAATTTGCATGTTTATTTTCGTTAACTCTATATCCTCTCATTTCTCATTCATACATGTAATCTCACTTTCATTAATCGAATGTGATGGTGGTAAGTGTCTATCTTTTTCAGAAAGAAGAAGAAGAAGAAGATTTATGGATAG
Organism: Acorus calamus; assembly: GCA_030737845.1. Taxonomy (NCBI): domain Eukaryota; kingdom Viridiplantae; phylum Streptophyta; class Magnoliopsida; order Acorales; family Acoraceae; genus Acorus; species Acorus calamus. Next base: position 19,071,616 of record CM060859.1, on the reverse strand, counting down.
ATAGATTCACCGTAAATTTCTTGTTATTCATAAAATATTAATCAAATCTATACATAATTTTTTAAAAAATTTTAAAACTAATTTAGATTTAAGATAAAGTTTGAAATTGAAGATTGAGATAAGATTCAAAATTCAGATAGGATTTAAAATTTAATATTATAACACAACCTTTCAAAATTTAAAATTTAAATGTGAAATTTAAAAATATGAAAAAATTATCAGTATAGTAGACTGGATTACAATTCATTGTCTAATATGAGGGGCGTCTGCTCAAACTGACCACTGAGTCTATTTTACAATTAAAACTGGCGAGAGTCAATCTTAGAATTTTAAAAGAAAAATAATGGGGACAAAAATAAAAATTGCCCAAAAGAATTCATAGACTGATCAATCTGCCTCTTTAAATAAATAATTATTCATTAAACCACTACTGCAACAAATGTACCAACAAAAGTCCGAAATATGGGTGAAAAATCCCCACCATATAACTATATAATCCACTCCGAGATGCTCGTTTAGTTGTGCTTCAATATGATACTTACAATCCGGATGTTAATACGGCCAATGTACAATTTTTTTTAAAGTAAAGAGACCGTTTGGATGTGCATTTAACAATATTTTTCAAAAAATGAGTTTGAAATACAAGATTTTAAGATCTCTAGCATTTTATTAGCACACCCAAACTCAATCCAAGAATCATAGTTTCTATAGGTTTTAAATATCAAATACATTGCGAAAATCTTTGAAACTACGGCGTTTATGGAAAACAATTTGGAGCTACATCAAGCATTTGAACCAGATGCAAATGGTATCTATATAGCTAATGGTTAATACACGCCCTCATCTGCCTTTCCGCACACCCAAAACTTTATTCTTCATCTGTTAATGGAATTAATTAAGTTTAACTTAAAGAGCTATTTAGATTTACATATGTGTATTTAGGGGCCAGGTTATATGCGCTTTAGAAAAATTCAGGGGATTATATAGGTTTTGAACAGTTTACAAGGAGATATTTGAATTTTCTCCTTACATAACACATAGAAACTCTAAGTTGTCCAATTAGTGGATGTCAGGTAGATGATTCAAAGGAATTAAAGTGTGTAACATTGATTTTTTTTAAAAAATAACATCACAAATAATGACATTTTTATAGAGTTATTCTTTCACATTTAAATAATTTTACTAGATCTCTATCCATTGAAATCCACAAAAACCTTAATTCAAAAAAAAATCTAAAAAATTACACAATTTTGTTTAATTAAATTCAAATTAGATACAACAAGTAAACTATCTCCATTAATGTGAGATCCTAAAAGGTTAAAAAAAAGACTTGTTAAGCAATTTCGTTTAAAAGCAAATTAGTTACCATAAATAATGAAAAGTAGTCTATCATCCAAACTAAACAACAATAATAAACATTTAATACATGTAGGCTTTTTATTGAAAAAACCTTCTTGATTTTGACATGATCACTTCTTCTTCTTCTTTTTGACAAGATCACTTATTAGTTATTACAATTTACAAAAACTCAATACATCTTTTTTTTTTGGAACAACCTAAATTCTATTGCAAATAAAAAAGAGATTACACAATTGAACTTTTCAGGTTAGGGTTCCATAACAAACAGAGGAGGGAAATCAAATCCAAGTTTGAATGCCTCCCTCTGCCTAATATGGAATCCCTCCCCCAACACACAATAAAAACAACAAAATCCATCTATAAACAACTTAGTGTCTGCTGGGCTTTGGGAGGCCTCCCCCGACCACGTTTGGGTGCCGTCGTTTTTGGCTTCTTAGGCCTCCCTGGACCGCGTTTCGGTTCGGGCTCATCACCATCCGCAGTAGGTAATGCTTCTGTCTCTTTTGGCTTGCTAGGCTTCCTCGGACCATTTGTTTGTTTCGGAGGCCTCCCACGTCTCTTATGTTGCACTTCTTCTATCTGAACAGCAGGATTTGTAATGTCTTCTTCTTCTATGATATGAATGGTTTCTTGGTGTTGTTGAGGTAACCCATCCAAGTATTCGAAATCAAATGGAATGTCGTATGGAAGACCCATATCAACATCATCTCCCAAACTGATATCAAGATGTTCTAAGGCGCCATTGAAGATGTCTTTATTATTATTATTATTATTATTATTATTATTATTATTATTATTATTATTATTATTATTATTATTATTATTATTATTATTATCCCTGACAGTTGGGGGAGAGGGTTGGAGTTGCAGTTGTCTGTCCAAGCCATTGATCAAGTCTTGCATGGTGGTAGGGTTCACTGGGGGTTGCAGTAGTTGTACGTCCAAGAATGCATGGTCATATGGGATGTCATATGGGGGGCCTTTACAGGTGTCTCCTAATCTCTCCACTTCTTCCATGCCATGAAAGAAGTTTTTATACGATGTCGACGTCTCCATATCTGATGTTAAAGGAACGAACACATGAATAATTAAAGAAAAACATATATAAACGCAATATAAATAAAAGATAGATATTATAAAGCTTTCTCTTCATCTAAAGGTACGTACCCTAAAAGGACCAAATAGATGAATCCCAAGAAAAGAAATACAGGAAGTTAAGATAAAAATAAATATATAGAATTAGTGTCGCTCCTATGCAAGATTAATTGATCAACCTCACACCTCATGATTGGAGTAGATAGATGTATAAAGAGAGAGATGGAAAGATATTGGAAATAATAAAATAAAATAAAAAACCAAACTAGGGCTTATTTGGATTATTCGGATGATAATATGATAACCAAATTGATATTATCTCCCTCAAAGAAGGCCAGGGCTTTAAAGAAACACACATGAATATATAAAAAAAAAAAAAAGAATATATTATCAAAATAATAAAGAAAGCATCTAGACACCAGTCTGAGACATAAAAACTCAATAATAATAATAATAATAATAATAATAATAATAATAATAATGACAGATTATAAAAGCTCTCTTCATCTAAATTAACCAACCCTAAAAGAACCTAAAGGACGATTCTCAGTATAAGAAAAACCACAAATATACAAATTATTATCTCTCCCTCAAAGAAGGGCTTTAAACCTCCGACCTTGGGGTTGAGGTAGATAGATTTCATATTGAAAAATATTAGAAATAAAACCCAGGCTTAAGATCAGACCGAAAATCTATCAATCAACTCATATGCTCTTTCACAAAAATAGATCTTAGAGCTTATGAGTTAATTTAGATTTTCGTTCTAGATCCTAGGTTTTGTTTCTAATAAATATCTATTTATTTTTCAATTCAGACATGTTCTTTTGATTCTTAATTGAATGAAGATGCCCTCATTTTTCTTACATATATCTGGATAGCTAGATTCCTCTGTGGTAACTGTGGGGAAGATGCCTGATAATTCATCTCTTAACTCATATGTCAAGTTTTACATGTTTTTTTTTTTTTTTTGTTTATTTCCAATTTTAATAAAATAATAAAAAATTTACTGATGGAAAAATATCAAAATAAAAAATGGTTCAAGATCATGCATCTTCGGAATTTCTGAGACCCCATTAAAGCTGATGTGTTTGCATGTGCAGTTAAAATGTATTTAGATCCCCCTTTGGGAAGAATCTTTTGTTTCCAAACATGAAATCCATCCAAAACAGATCCAAAGGCCTAATAAAATAACTCATCGAGCTAGATAGATTGATAACCAAGACAGAACCAGAAGAGGGGGTTTGAATCTCCTACCTTATTATGATTAAGAACCTCTCTGAAACAATTGAGCTACTCCAAACCTTCACCTTCTGTCCTCTCAAGAACCACTATAAACTCCAATCTCTCACCTCTCTTTGGAACAGAAGAAGCTCACTTTGATAGGCGATCGAATTTAAATTACACCCTACAATCTAAAGTGGTGAACTTTTATCCAACGAAAATTAGATTAAAGGTCCACCGATCAAGTGGACCCAAATAATAAAAAGAAGACATTTAAAGGCATATTAGTGAGTAGTTACATACGCGTCCGATTTTTAAGTTCAGGATTTTGTGCTTATCTTATATGATTGGAATCCAGCATTAGACACATGGTGTTAACATATTAAACGGTTACAGTGAACATTTAAACAAACAGTTTATATATGATTGATTTGAAACTGATTTTTAAAAGTTAGTTATAAAAACAAAACAAAATTTGTTTGCCCTTTTTTTATGGGCCTAAGACAATTGGGTTTACAAGAAGGGCCTAGCACGGAAAAAGAATAATGATGATAGTTGCACTCCATTATTTTTTACTGTTCTAAATACAGTCTTTAATTACCTTGCTAGACTCATATACTCTCTATAATAAGGTATATATTTCATTAGAAAATTTTCACATTTTTTTTATAAATGATATCATTTAATTCATTTGATTATTTATCTCACTTTTTATACTAGTATATAAATCATTAAATGATGTATATGTTTATGAGCGTAAAAAAAGCTGATCATAACATTTTCTTAAATTGATATATCCAGCCTTGTGTAGCCCCCTCCCTACGTCCATAGCCTCACCATTTTTTTAAATATATATATATATACAATTCCATCGAAGTATATATAATTATAAAAAATAAAATTTAAATTGAGTTATACAAGTGCATTTATTTTGAAAAAATAAATATTTTTTAAAATTTTTATATTCTATGATAATACAGTTTACAATATGAGTGCAGCATTGCACTATTGCATTCTTGTATAAGCACTCTTGGGAAAAATTCAGATCCGAACAAAACCATTCTTTGTTTTTATATTTTCAAAACCAGAAACCATTCTAACTGTTTTTTGTCTTAATCTCCAGGAATTCTTGACATGCATAAATGTAATTTCCTCTTGTATCTTTTCTTGCGTTTTGTTGAGGTCCGTTCTTGAATTTTGTAATCTCCAAGAAATATAATTTTGTTGGGACCTTTTTTTCTTGTGTACTTCCTTGTTTTTGTTTCTAGTATATGCTAGAATTATTATTTTCCACACAAAGGCCTCTTAGAAAAATTGAAAAAAGGAATGGTTACAACCAAGTGATCCCTAACAGAGAACAAGAAAATTTGCAGCTATTGAATCTTATATCACTGCAACACTTGTTTTGAATATGGTGAGATTAGACAGAGAAAGATGAGGTGTTATATCGTACAAAGGCCTCTTATGCGTCTGCGAAAAACAGGTATTGAAATAGTGTCACACTGTCACTGCATCAGAAATGCTTGTTACAGCAAAACCATGATTCAAGAAACTAATAAAAACTTCTCCAGACACCACTATGCGATCATCGTCTGATTGAGCTCTTCAATCCGTGTGTTAGCTTGTCAGAAGTTTGCCCATCAATTCTTGTGCCAAAGAGATCAATTTTTCAGGTCAAGAACTCATCCACCTATTCACCCCAATTGGGAATGTTGGCGGTAGCTTCGTTCACCATTTTAACAAGAGTGACCTGTAAATGGTTCAAAATGCGTCAAATGTCGAGGCACAGACTGTTTTGTGACCACAAGTGAAAAAGAAAATCTGCAATCTAGAAATATAGTTACATGAGCTACAGCAAGACGTGCAGGGCTGGGCAATGTTAAGCACAACAATATGGAAAATTGATGTAGTTCTTTTAAAGACGTGGTTTCAATTTTCTTGGATTATTTGATGGAAGTTATACTGGAGGATATAGAACAGAAAGGTATGATTGTGGTAAGATAATATGAGACTAATTTGAAAATTTTCAAACAGATAAAAATATAACAATTTTTTATTAGTATGAATCCAACAGAACAATTGAAACATGTATGACAACATAAATGGATTGTTTTCAACCACCAACTTCCCGGAATTGAGAATCGTATACCCCATTTGGGGTGTGGAACAGGAGAAGAAGAAGCCCTGATGAAGGTGGAATACCAAAAACAGTACATCGTGTGAATAAAACCCAATAGCCATGTCTGAATAAGGTAGCATAAGCTCCAATGGTAGGAGACTGAAATAGTCTATCTCTTATACATCCTAATTTATAAATATAGATGAGAGTGATGATGAGAGTATAAGAAAAGTGTAACCACATGGAAACTAGGTTGATACTATCCCATGATACCAAACTATCCCAAATAAGGCTATGCACCCCCGGACAGGGGGATAGTGTTTATGCTCTTCAGTTTATGCATGAAAATGCACCTACATATTGTCCTAAGCTTATGAGGGGAACTAGAGACTATAAAAAATTTCTCTCTCCTCTTTGGGAATTGCCAGCACCCAAATAACACCATCAAGCCGAGGTTGACATTTGATAATGTAGATCAAGGCATCTCGGCGACAGCATAAGTTGATAATATGGGAACTACAATACTAAGGCCACACTACATTGATAAATGAAATCCAGGTATCGAACAGTGCAATTTAAAAAACTGATGGGTGCAACTAAACTTAGGTAAAGAATTCTGGGTTATGATCTAAATATCTGATAAAATAGCACGTGCATTGAATTCCATCGATTAAATGAAGAAATGAGTGGAATATGAGCACTTAGGTCTGATATGACTATATGAGAATAGTTGAGGGCAATAATCTTCAGAACACATTCATCAGTCATCAGTGTATTAGGCTCCTGATCTTGCAAGTTGCATTGATCATACTCAACTTACACCAAGACTAAAATGCAAGTACCTCATGAAAAAGCTCCATATCTTTTTAAACTTAATACGAAGTAGAAATAAAAGTTTTTTTTTTTTTTGGAGTTGGGGGGTGTGGAGGGAAATAGAAATAGTAAAAGGTCATGTGCACAATGATTCTAGATTCAAAATAATATCAATACTCTGTAGATCTCCATAATTTGAAATCTAGAATTTGGAGAAATTTGAAGGCGTAGAAATGCTTCTAGTATGTAATAAATGCTTAAAAAATATGATGACTTGGGATGGCAGTATGCTGCAACTATCTTCACAGACATCTACAGAAGCTAGAAGGTTAATGAATTAGGAATATCTAGAAATATACAAGAAAATTTGATGCATTGGAACATGTGAGTGTCCGAGATTGATGACGCTAATTATAGTTTGCCTGATTCCTCATGCATGGATTTATGAAAAAAAAATGAGAGCTTTCACTATATCTGCAATCTCATACTGATACAATTCAATTGCAACTAATTATGCACAGATATCTGTTTTTAGTACTTTACAATCGCCCCTTAAGATGTGTGGTTCTTGCAAATATATAGCATTTAGAACAGACAGAAACCATACCATTAAACATGCTGTTATCTATACAAGAACAGCTGTATCCACACATGCATTGAGAAACGTATGGAGAAAACACCACAATTTTAGCAAACAAAAACTAATTAAGGCACCAAATGAACTACAGTGCTAACGCAATTGCAAGTGAACTTCAAGCCAGACAACCCCAACCATCTCCAGTTTGGCAAAGGCCATTTAATGTAAACTAGTTTGAGTTGTCATTCAAGACTATGACCCTAGGGAGATGGTCATGTACCTGATCAAGGACTGGGACATTTATAGAGCGGGTACGAGAAGAGTCTCACTCAGACGGGGGTTGTTACTTATTGAGGAATAAGAAGTTGGTTTTTGTTGTTACAAGAGATATGATTAGGGAGGGGAGTAGATATCTTTTCTATTTTCTCCTTTCTAATGGGTGTTTTTTTGTGTGGATATCTCTTGTAATCTTTCCTACTTTGGGCATTCCAAATGCCTACAGTCTTGATCCCCAAAAAAAAAACCCTAGGGACCTTATAACATGTATAGAACAACTAGAAAAATGAATTCTATAGAATGCATCCTTTTGTTGTGCTGGGAATAATGGTATTGCAGAAAGGTGAAATAGAAACAAACATTATCATTGCATAATTTGAGTTTTAAGACCATACCACACTCTCTGGGACACCAGCTGGAGGCATTGGAAGGTTTCTAGGAGGAGGTGAATCTGAATATGATCTTTTGTCAAATCTCCATTCCCCAATCTTTCCATAGGTCGATTTCCCCTGGAAAGCATAAGATAATGAAACCACCTTAGGAAATATGCAATATTTATACAAGAAAGTACGTTGGCCAAGGAAGTTTGGCTACCTACAGAGTTCATATATTAACATACCTGCATATCGTAATCACATCCATATGTATAATGGATGATGAACTTCTTGCCAACCTCCAGATCCCATGGAGGCTGAGAGCACAAAAGAAACTCAAGCATTAACTAAGACCGCACTGGAAAGAAAATAACATTGCATTGAAATATACCTGAATCATGAAGTCCTTATATAAGATGTTTCCTACACCATGGAGAGCTGATGCAACAGCATAGCCATACCTGCAAATGGATGTAAAAATAAATAAATGTTATAAGCAAAGGCAGTAATGTAGATTAGGTAAATTTATAGTAGCTCAGTTGTTGCTTAACCTTTTTCTGTAACACAACTCATGAAACTAAATTTCACTACAACTGGCACGATCAAACTAGAAAAATTAAGATCTGGCTTTTTAAGCACCAGAAACACAGTATAGAAAAACATCGGAAGGGTGGGAGAGATGTCAATATAAACTGAAACCTTACATTTCAAGCACCCAGCCAAATGCTTTATCCGCTTCAGGATCCTTCTTCATTGCTAAAGAGACATTCATCCATGTAGGGGCGATCTTCTTAAGATTATCCTATTATCATAAGATAGGAATGCTAAGTATAAATCAGAAAGGAAATCGCTCAAATAACAGACTTTGACATGGATCACCTTCTCTATGATGACAGGGGAATTTCCTATGGGATCAACATCAGTAATCGCGCCCTTCTCTACTGGGAAGAATTTCCTAAGTACAGTCTCATACTTTTTGGGCTCAATGTAAAAGAAAGGGAATGCAGCTGAAAGGCCATCTTTTGATAGGTTTGGAATCGGCTTGACAATTATATGATCCGGTTCAGCCATCAAGATATATCTGTAAGAACATAATAATAAAACACCCACAAAAAATAAGGCAAAATTAACAATTGGAAATAGAATGGCTGATCCCTCGTCACATCTAAACTAAGAAAACATGCACTTCTTACTCTTCTGGGATGTCTGCCTTCTCAAGCCATTGAACAAAAGCATAAGGCCTATTAAGCACGATAAACCCCTGAGATTGCAAAACAACACCTGATTAAAGGAAAGAAAACTCTAACAATACAAACTCAAACCAACATCAAAGCAAATACCAAAATACAGGACGAGATACAGTAAAGTATGGATCCCATCAAGTTTTATCAATTTATATAACGAGTGACTGATATGGGTCACCTCATGTTTAGTTGTGGCAGTTCTGGCCATGTGTTAATCCTACATTGGAGATTGACGAGACCTGATCTCCCAAAATACAATGAGATGGGGATCGATATGGTACAGTTGTACTAACTCACAATTAAAATAATCTAATTCCACCAATGAAAATGATGTCAACATAGGCTGCAAATTTTCACGAATCCTCCATCATCCCGGTCAAAAATGCAATTCTATTACATGTATTCTTTTTTTCCCATTCTGGGGTTTTGCATTTGTCTCATGATATTGCAACACTTAATGTAATTCCACAAAAACAACAACTCACATTCTAAAAATAACAAAACTAATCAATGTCCAATTCTTTTCACAATTCAGATTTTATAGCAGAAACCAATATAAATCTCTAACAAGCATTCCCAAAAAAAAACCCATCTTTTCCTTGAAATTAACATTTTTTTCCAAAACCCACATTGAATCAGAGGAAGACAAATTCAACCCATTAAAACTGAGCTCAAAGGGTACCTGATCCATCCCGCCAGGGAGCGGATCGGCGACGAAAGTGGGTATCTCCTCCATGTGTTTGTCGGGCTTCCCCGAATGAAGGATCCTAGTGAAACCCCCCATGTCAGACCCCGGCAAGTCCTTGAACCTCTTGAACCAGTAGTACATGACCCTGGTCTGCCAGGTACTATAGACGGAGTCGGTCGCCGTCACCGCCGTGTGGAAGAGCCTCGCCTTCCCGGAATTGGAGTCCGACGGTCGGCGATCTTTGGGCATTTGGATGACCGGGTCAAGGCGGAGGTGGGTTGGGCCAGGGAACTCGGTCCGGAGGGGGGCATTGGAGGAGATGAGGACGTTGTAGGTGATGAGGGCGACAGAGAGGGTTATGAAGAGGGTGTAGAATAAGCTCTCGCACCCCATCTTCGGCTCTCTCTCTCTCTCTCTCTGGTTCTCCTTATGAAGAGAGGAGGAGAAAGTCTTCTCTTTGTTCCGGTTTTTGGTGATTTATGTAACTGGGGTTTTTGTTTGTTATAATTTTATATGTTGGTTTGGTTCGTGTTTGGTGGAGTTGGTATTACAGCTTTTTTTGTCAACTGGGTTGTCTGTTTGAATAAGCAAAACCTGGGTCTGTTCTGATGGGATAAGGGCTCAGTTGTTCTACAGTAAATTATTGGACGCACCTGTCACTCTACTATTATAAATAGTAATGTTGGTACTCAAACTGATTTAATTAGATTTATAAATTAGTTTTATTTACCACTTTAACTTTCAAAACAATATCTGATATTCCCTTCCTTCTTCTTTTTGCATGGTTTTTCTTTATTAGAAACTGTACTGTTTTTGATCAATAAAAGAAGTGGCAGATCCACCAATATCATTTTTAAAAAGAAAAACTTTCAAAATAATATGTTAAGATTCAGTAATTTTCCTTCTAAGAATCATACATCCTCTTTGGCCATGGACTAGAATTAGATGGTATGCCTTTTTCATGCACTTACAATAACTTTGTGTACAGTTTTTCTCAAATAAAAAATAAAATATTTCATTAGATGAAATAATTTTTTACATTTAATGTGTACCATTTAAAGAATTATTTATTTTATTTTTCATGAAAAATACATATTTTTAACATAAAATATGCATGTATTTGAAAAAAAAATTGAAGAACGTAATAACTGTATGTGGATTGTTCCTAACTTGATCTCGTTGTTACTTGAAAACATTACCCTACTCAGGCTATTATTACTTTGGCATTGATTTTTACTCATTGTATTATTTAGTAGAGTACATGGATTGTTTTTTTTTTTAATTATTATTGATGAGATTTTTTTCCTTGATCAAATCTTTCTCTATTTGCAGGCGGTAAGACTCGAACCCAAATTTTGATGAGGTACATCTTCATCCTATCAAGTAAAGTACATGAATTATTTAATGTACAGTATCATTCGAGAATGTAAATGATAGTTAAACTCAGAATAAATCTATTCTTCATCACCAGCTTGTAAACTGATTATTCCATGTCTTCCAAAAAATCTTAGACTATTCTTTGTCAACTAAGACTTTTTTTAAGAATAAATCAAATCAAAGACAATATAATAACAAATAGAAATAGATACATGTGAGAGGTAGTCAGGGAGGAAAGGCATCTCTATTATTTTATTTAAAAAAAATTATGATCATTTCTATTTCATAACTCAAAATAACGAACGTCCTAAGCGATGATGAGATAACTGGAGTACATAATATATGAATATCATCGAAAGCATAGAAAAAAAAATGAGAACTTAGTTGAAAGTATTATGGGCCACCAGAAAGGCATTTATATTATTCATGTGAACAAATTGACATATAGTCACACAGATATGCTCAATTGTTGGGAATTTCAATTACATAATACAACCATGTAATAGAAATAAAAAGAGCATTGATACACTCAATCCATTTTATAGTCCCGTCTACAGTCCATCAATTATTTATACACTTCACTAATGAAATATAATAGTGAAAGACTGCATTAAGACAATATATACTCCACTATTACATTATATTCCACTATTACATTGTATGACAAAGTAATTTTAAAAAAATAAATAAATATATATACTAGTTTATCTAGGTATATACTTGTATATAATTTTAATATACTTTCACAATAATTATATACATTTATTAGGTGGGTATATATACTTTAAAAAAAATAATTGGGGTTGCTACACATGGAACTAATGCATCATTTTCATAGAATCAGTCTCTTGGAACCACAAGTTGCATGCTTAGGACCGTCACTATGGGAAGTGGGGGGGACCATAAATGAGGTGCATAGGGAACCCACGGTGGACCGGGCCAACCCAATTGAGGGTAAGCATGTAAATCGAATTACGCCTGTTAATTATTCAAAAAAATATCCGTATTCGATCCGAATCTGTATAAAAAAATGTAGAAACTATCCGATATTCGAAAATCCATATCTGTATCCGAACCAAATTAACCGTATCCGAAATTTTTTTGGATCGGATCGGATATAGCCTATATCCGATCCGAACAATATCCGTATCCGAACTGTTATTTTATTTATATATGTTAGAATTAGTTTCAACCATTAGATGAAAATTCAATGGCTCATGATCTAGGGCAAAACACAAATCTATTTAACCATGTTGGATACTTGTTTAATTATATTAGGATTTATGTTTTTATGTCTTTGGTGGATACTTATTTAACCATGTTAGGACTTAAGATTTTATAAATTCTTTATATTTTAATCTGGTTCGGATATTTTGGATATTATCCAAATTTTCGGATCGGATACGGATATGTGTTTTGGAGTATTCGTCGAATATCGGATACGGATATTTTTTCGATATCTAATTCGGATACAGATACGGATATGGGCATATTCGATCCGTATCCGTCCGATTGACAGGCCTAGATGTAATACATTAATACTCATATCTTAATTTTTGGATTAATATACAAATATTAATTTTTGAATTCGGATACAGATATTTTTCAGATATATGACATGTTTAAATATTAACATTAATTTGGATAATTAATTGATATTTTAGCAAGATATGAAAATTAAAATTGAGATTTTAAGGTTTAGTCTCTCTTTCAGATATCATACATTGAAAATTTAATAATATTATAATATATTATCATTATGATTAATCATACAAGATAACAATATGAGTAATATATAATACAAACACACACACACACCCACATATATATATTTGTATTATATATCGGATATGGATATTTTTCGAATCTGATAGATGGATAGTCATATCCACACTTCGAATATTCAAATATCAGATATTTCTGATTTTTTGGATATGGATTCAGATTTTTTTTAGATAATTGACAAGCTTAATGGAGGGACAAGTGGATTGTGAACTAGGCAAATAAGGATAGGTTCAAGTTTGGCCCTGGTTATACGCGTACAAGACCACTTATGCCTAATTGGTACTAAAAATAGTGTTCTTAACAAACAAACAAAAATTAGAAAGAAGGTTTACCCGTTTTTTATTGGAGTCTATTTTTTAATTTATGAGATGGGGATTGTTATTTTTTTTTATATTTTTTTGTACATAGGCCCCGAACCTGATCACCTAGCCTCACCTGGCTTCTGTGTCCATTTCTCTTCTTTTTTTCCGGGTTGCCCCATGAGTCGAATCCACATCCTTGGAAAGGATGGTGGGGTGTCCTACCACTACTCCAAAACAGTACGAGATTGTTATTTTCCCCATCAATTTAATTTTTCAATGTAGACTTTTTTTCTATAAAATATAAAAAAATAATAAATATATATATTTTTCTCTAAGATATATTGAATTTTTTTTATTGGTAAGATATATTGAATATTAATAATATAAGATATATTAATCTATTTTTCAGTACAGTTGTATTATAAATTGACAACCTTTCTTATACGCCCCAGCCCTGGAATCCTAAAAAAATATTTTATTTTATTTTTTCTTTATATGTTCTTTTTATAAATTTATCCATTTATTCTTTTTATCTTATCTTTTGTTTTTTATTTGTCATTTTTGTATTATTGTTTTCTTTTATTTTTTATTTGATTTAGAAATAAATTCTTATTAGATTATGTTATTTTACACTTTTTGTAATGTATGTCCTATTTTATAGCACTATTACATACATTCTTTTTTACAGCTCCAAATATAGTATCACATGTCTTATACATCTCGTTAATTTTTTTTTTTACATTTTCTAAAACAGTTATGCTACACAGCCCCATTATATAAACCTCACTCATAGGTCATGAAGTGTTAAATTTTTATTGGCTTCTAATTGACATTTACAAAAGGGCAAAAAGCAAAGTACAAAACTACCCTATTTAAATCACACGATTTTTTTACGATTTCTCTCCCCGAAACACATCCCAAAAATTTCTAACCATTTTTTTATATATATCTCACTTAAAAAAATCATTCCGGCCGACCTACTCATCTTCAACGAATGGCGTCACCACCCTGGATTCCTTTCGTTGCTCTCTATTATATGAGAATTGTTCGACTACCTTTTCAGTCCTCCCCTGAATTCACCTTTTTGACCTTCATATCCATTTTTTTATAAATGTAACTGACTTTTGACGAAACATAAAATCAGATAAAAAAATCATTATATTTTTTAAAGTAACTTAATTTCAAAATATATTGCACAAATAGTTCAGTTAACTTACTTTTATTATTTAAGACATATAAGCATCAATTATATTTCAAAAATATAATTGACTTACAAAATATAATGCATAAAGATTCATATTAGTTTGAAAATGTAATACAACCATATATCAATATAACATCAAAACTCTATAATATCCTCCAAAAAACATATTTAACATCAAATACCAGATTCAAAAAAAAATTATAAACAAAAGTCAGATCAAAGAGTGTCATATTTAATATCAAACAACAAATTCAAGAAAAAATTTTGGGGAAATTAATTAGGGGTCCCTCAGAATGTCTCTCTATTAACGTTTACTCCCTTGACTTTTTTTAGTTTTCTTTAAATCCCTAATGTCTCTAAGTTATTTCTTCCGGATCCCTGACAGTAATTGCCCATGGGCCTTTTATTTTTCCATTTTTACACTTCGATAACATTGTACACAAATGATATAACAGTGTACTACGGTTTTTTTAAAATGTATGAGCAACAATACTATACACATTGTGCATAACAGTGTACACAGACAAATCCATATAACCTGCTCAACTCGTAATCACGAACAAACCTTTTAGACAACATTTCATAAATTTAAATGTCATCCCCACCGATATATAAAATATTTACATTTGTTGTTTAAATCATCATCATCGATTTACAAAAAAAACTACAAGTTTTATTTACATCGGTTGTTTATATCTTTCACTCTTCTTGCGATTCTTTTATCCGAGTCACATTCTCTTTCGCTTTTTGAATTACTTTTGCTGCATACTTCCTTCGTAACCTTAGAATGTCATTCCTCAACGTTGAGCATAAAATGGGTCAATCTGAAATATGTTTTCAACCTATGAACCTGCACATTGCAATGTCACATTATTAATATAGGAGGTATACATCATTACAGATAAAGAATTTAATAGCCACCTAAGATTATGGCTACATAATCAAAAGAAGAATTAAGGGTGTACATTTGAATAATATCAATGTACATTCAATAGTGTTAACATAAAACCCATATTTTTCATAGTCAATCAAATCTCTATAACCAATAAACATATAACTTATTCAAACAATTACATTGTTGCTCAAAAATCAAATAGGATGGGTGAGTAATGTTTAATAATGGGTCAAACAAAATAATTTATGTGAAACACATATGATCAATCCCATCTAATGTTGATTTAACAAAGTAATTCATAAATTAAATTTAGTCTCCATGGTAAATCTAAATTGATCATCATAATGTCATCAACTCGGGGGTTTGATTTTGATTTTGGTTAGACCCAGATTGATGATGATATCAATGTATTACAAAATCAAAAGAAAAGGTTAACGGTGTACAACAATGTACTAAAAACAATGTAAACATAAAACCAACATTTTTCATTGTTAATCAAATCTTCACAACTAATTTAACATTTAGCATAGGTTTAGAAAACATTGCATAGTCACTTAGGGTTAGGGATGGAGCATAACATCTTGAAACACAATAAAAAAGGTTAAGGGTGTACATATAAAACATAACAGTGTACTCATAATAAAGTAAACATAAAACTTGTATCCCATTGTCATACCTCATAAGCTTGAGTCCACATTACAATCTTCATACAAATACTGAAACTATATATAAGTTGTAACGTTTCTATTCTCCTTGATCCATGGACATTCATATGTTCTTAATCATTCTATTATGCTTCATTACCATTCTATTTTGTTTCAACCTTCCATATAATAATTCCCTAACCCTCTGTGTTGTGAACATAAGTCTAGAACAGTCCCCTAGACTAATGAAAAGTCTAAAAATGATAAGTGCCCCCAAACCAATGAAAAGTGTAGAATGATATTAATATACTACATAATCAAATAAATGATTTAACAGTGTGCATGGGAAGCATAAGAGTGTATTAATAACATAAATGTTACAAACAGTACTAACAACAGAAATAGAAAGTACAAATAGTGAACCTACTTAAATTGCATAGGAAGCATAAAAAAATGAAACAAATGAATCGACTAACAAAAATTCTATAAGGCTTACTATTCAATATATTGTCTAACTAAAAACTATAAACTCTTTTACCTGCAAAAGACATTTCAACAGACATGAAAAATATGTTACCATGTCAAAGTTTAAATGATCATGTTCCTCCTCTTCATATGATTATATAGCAGTCAGCAAGATGCATAACAAAATTTCATCTATCTCTTATCAAATATTGATTCATTGTGGGGATCATATTATTATTTCATATAATAATGACATAGTACAATCAAGAAACACATCTTATAACTGTCCAAACAGAGAAATAAAATTTATTCATCCAAATGATATGTACAAATACAAAAAATTCATGGTTTACTACTTCTCAATAACCTGAATTTATTATATATTCAAACAAAAAATCAAACATATAGCAGTTTTTAGAAAATCTGAAATATTATTATATTCTAACTAAAAACAAATAAAATTCAGACATAAGCTAATCCTAATTGGGTTTATGACATCATATTTGGAAAGAAGGGTACATGAGGATTCATAACAGTATACAAGAGGAGCATAACGGTGAATTTTGTAGTTCTTTTATCATGTGGACACCCCTATAACTACAAAGAGTACAAATAAAATTAGCAAGTTAGAGTCTTGGATACTAAGATGACTAATGTTAAGCTAGTTTCTATATTATATTAGGATTTTGCATGTTAATTATAAAATATACTAACCAATCTATACAAGAGGAGTATAACAAATAAAATATGATGACCAATCTGTATAAGAGGAGTATTACAGAGAAAATATAACAATATACATGAAGAGCATAACAGTGTACAAGAAAAATATAACAGTGAATTCACAAATGAAAGGGGAAGAAGATGAGGAATAATCCCAAAATATTTCAAGACACAAATAAATCAATACTAATGCCCCACCAAGGCACTGGGAACGCTTTTGAGAAACTTATCTCCCATTGTTGAATAATAAGATGTTGTATTGTAAAATTTTGTAACAAGTTCTATATTCAATAAAACTAAAACCACCAACCAACTCCCTGAACTCTCCGATTTAATCAAAAGAGGTTAAGGGTGTACAAATGAATCTTAATAGTGTATTCATAAGGGTGTACAGATGAAGCTTAACAATGTACAAATGTAAACATGAAACATGTATTTCATTGCACATACTAGTTTAACCGGTTTCCTTAAATCAGATCTTGAAATCCTTTTAGAACAACGAGAAGATCATCCCATAATCCAGCACCCACTTCAAAAAAAAAATCAACATCAAATTCAACACAAAAAACAGATCTCACATTCACAAAAATAAACCTCCTAAAAATAAACATCCACAAAAATACTATCCGTGAGCAGGGGAGGTGGAAGCCCTTACCGCAAAGGAGAAGACGCGCCACCTTGGGAGGGACCAGTAGCAGCCTTCACCGTGAGCATGGGAGAAGCGATTAAGGAGGAGAAGCAGTCGATGAGGAGAAGTGGCGGAAAAGTGGTCGAAGAGGAGAAGCGGTCGAAGAGGAGTAGCGGCGTCAATGGAGAAGCGGTCGACTTGGAGAAGCGATCGAGGAGGAGAAGCGGCAGTTGACGAGGAGGAGAAGCGGTGGTCGATGAGGAGTGGCAAGGGTTTTTTTTGGGGGAGAGAAGGGTAGAGACGAGGGTCTTTGGGTTGATTTAATTGGGAGGGTAGAATAAGTATTGTTAACGGACGTTTGATGAGATGTTAGTCAGAGGGATCTAAAGATAATAGGTTTTGGGACTGGGGACTTATGGTTAAGGTAAAACATTGCAGGGACTTATTGTTATTATGGATATAGGGTCAGGGACCCCTAATTAATTTCTCCAATTTTTTTTGTAATCTATATTACTATATAAAAAGCTCTTAAACCAAAAATCTACCGTTTGACCTTTTTATCCCTGTCAATTCATTCAATTCCATTACAGTCCATTCACACTACTTTAATGACAATCATTTTTTCATTTAACCCCTACATTTCTATTCAATTCTAAGAAACCTCATTTACATCATTTTAATCTTATTTATACCACTTTAATGACAATCATTTTTTCATTTAACCCCTACATTTCAATTCAATTACAAGAAAACTCATTTACATCATTTTAATCTCATTTATAGTATTTTATAATACAATACATTTTATTATGTAACATATTCATTAACTTATAATTAAAATATCATAATATTATTATGATACTCTTACATTTCTACTCAATTCTATAAAATCCATTTGCAACATTTTAGTTTCATTCATAGTTTATTATAATATATACATTTTATCATGTAACATATTGATTAACTTATAGTTAGATTTGATTATCATAATATTATTAAGATAAGACATGATATATTATACATTAAAAATATAATTCACAAAAAAAAAATTATTCCCATTTTTTATGCAAAAACATGATATATTAAAAAAAATATCAAATATTAATGTAATTCACATCTATTAGCATTTATTTAATTCACACATATTTGATTAGTATTTACTCTATTCTCTTGGATTTCTCTACTCTATTAATGCCCCAAATAATCAATAGTCCATAAGATTTATCCAACAAAAAAAAATATAATTCACAGTAATTAAAAATGCAATCCAATAAAAAAAAACAAACGTATAAAATACTGGTACAAAAAAAATATTGCTATAAAAATGGACAAATTTAGATTTGAGTTTTGTGTGAACTCAACAATAGATTTATCCAATGAAAATCCATTCATATCATTATAATCTCATCAATAATTTATTCATATTTTCATCATATCCCGTATGCCATATTAAAAGTTTAAGCTTCATATTTAATTATACTTATATGATGACTATTATAGATATATCATAAAATAATATTAATAATTTACATCATTTATGATAAAATTACATTCATATGCTGACTTATCCATGAAAAAATTCATTTACATCAATTATGATTAAATTACATTAATATACCGACTAAAATTATATTAATATGTTTATTCTTTTATAATCATATTTGAGTATCATAATATTATTAGGATAATAGAATCCTTATAAAATGAAAATATATTCAAAATATAATTCCAAAAAAAAAATCTCATTTCATATGCAAATACATGATACATTAAAAAAGATATCAAATATTAATGTAATATTTTCATTATAGATTTTCAAATTATATTATGAAAATTCATCCACCCTCCATTCAATCTCCTCATCATTCATCCCCTCTCCATTCAATCCTCTCATCTTCTTCTAGAGATAATGGCTTATACTCTTCCACAAACCCCCAAATTTATTTATACAAATTGAATATCCATTTATTGCCATCCTCATTCATTTGGATAAATGGAACTATCATCGATCTCTTTTTTCTTCTCTCTCAAAATTTTTTTAACCTTAGGAAGGTGAGTTAATCTTTTGTAGATATGATGCTTATTTTAGAGTTTTATGTTGCAAATAGACTAAATATGTTATTTTTTCATTTGGTTCCTCTTTTTTAAAAAATTGGCATGTATCTACTGTTAAAAGAAAAAAATTCTCAAATAAGATATTTGTTTTGCCTTTAACAGACTGATCTTCGATTCTCTATTCTGATTGGAAGTAAGCAATAGTGGATCTGGTTTTTATTCATATATCATTTGTAATATAATTTCATTATGATATTTTCATCATCATAATAGAGTACCATTTTTTTCTATCTAATCAAGATAATATTATGATGTCCGGATTTAATTGACTGTTTAACCTATTTTTTTTTTAAAAATTACTATCTGAATTTCTTTTTTCAATTTTGCTCTTCATGATACAGGATGTGTCTTCAAATTATTAAATATGGTGATCTTAAAATATTTTATTTTAAATTTATTACCCATATAAATTGTTGGTTTTTGCATTCACCATGTTTTGAGTTTTAATGATACAGTTTATAATATTATCACTCGCCGTCGACCACAGAACACACATTTATAGTCTTGTTAATTCAAATTGTTGACTTGATTATTTAAAAAAAAATACCAATGACCTATAAGTGCAACATTTTTCATTAACTAAAAACAACATTGATTATTCTACGTACTTCCAAATTACGTTACTGAAAATGCTTTGTCAATAACATTATAGGTTATAGATATGTTAATTTATTATAATAGAAAATACTACATGACTATCAATTTTCTGAACTGTTTCCAAATAGATGAAAGGGTAACATTACCATATCTAATGAAATATGTCAAGTGAAATTTTATAAATTTCATTACTCATATCAATTGCTGGTTATCATAATATTATTAGGATACTCTTACATTTCTACTCAATTCCATAAAAATCCATTTACAATATTTTAATTTAATTCATAGTTTATTATTATACATACATTTTATCAGGTAACATATTGATTAACTTATAATTAGATTTGATTATCATAATATTATTAGGATAAGACATGATATATTATACATTAAAAAAATTATTCACAAAAAAAAAATTCTCATTTCATATGCTAAAGCATGATACATTAAAAAAGGTATCAAATATTAATGTAATTCACATCTATTAGCATCTATTTAATTCACACATATTTGATTAGAATTTACTCTATTCACTTGGATTTCTCTACTCTATTAACTCCCCAAATAATCAATAGTCCATAAGATTTACCCAACAAAAAAATATATAATTCACAGTAATTAAAAATACAATCCAATAAAAAAATGTATAAAATACTGGTACAAAAAAAATTGCTATAAAAATGGACAAATTCTGATTCGAGCTTTGTGTGAACTCAACAATAGATTTAATTCAACGAAAATCCATTCATATTATTGTAATCTCATCCATAATTTATTCATATTTTCATCATATCATGCATGACATATTAAAATTTTAAGTTTCACATTTCATCATCTTTATATGATGACTATTATAGATATATCATAAAATAATATTAATAATTTACATCATTTATGATAAAATTACATTCATATGTCAACTTATCCATGAAAAATTCCTTTACATCAATTATGATTAAATGAAAATGTCACATCAATTATGAAAATGTTATTGTAACTAAATTTTTTAACATTAATATTAATCAAAACATATATTACATTTTGTCTATGTGCATTTACACATACATAACAACTAGTAAATGTAAAAACAAACAATAATAAAAGTCATACTTAAATCGACAGATATTGAAAACGATAGTCAAATTGATCAATTGTACAAAAATGTTACAACATATTCATGTAACAAATCAGTTACATTCATAAATGTAATCAACTTATAAAAAGTATATAAATATACGGATTAGTTTGGATGTAACTATCTTTTAAAAAATAATGCATACAAGTCTAATAAAAATGTGAATATGTAACTAATATTTAAATATTAAACAACAACTTTCCAGATTCAAACTTCAACATCAAAACAATATAAATTATCACGTAAAATTTGAAACTGTCGGAATTAACATAAAAAACAGATTCAAAAACAAAAAATCAAACAAATGCAAAGAACATACAACAACAACCACCACACTTGAATTGACAATACAAATAGTGATTACTCAACACCCCTGCTCACGAGGAAAATAAGTTTTCAAGTATATAATAAATACCTATGACTTCCATATTTTTTCTGTGAGTGCGTGAGGTTTGAGGTTTCTATTTCCGATCACCCGTATAAGGAAAAACTCCTTGGAGTAAAAATGGTGAACTACATCTATGTACTGGTAAATTTTAAGGGATGAAAACATAAAAAGGTTCTCGAGTTTCTGGGAGAGCTCATCTTCCTTTGTTGGTGGTCTTCGGGTTCTTGCACATTCGGATGCTCGACAGGGTGACCTCCAGAAATCAAAACTGATTTGAAAAATCATTCAAATATCAAATCCGATCGGCTGCAAAGAGTTTTTTTGAAGAATTATCGTTGTGTCACTGTAATAATTGAGGATTGATTTCAATTATCAGTAGATGATTAAAAATTAATAATCAAAATATGGAAAAGAATGAAAATGAATGCAATGCCGTGATTCACGGATCCTAACTGCCCATTAATACAGTGGTGGTTAACCAAATTGAATTGAATGGTATTATCGTTAATGTCATCAATGCCATCTCATGGGACTTACATGGGGCTATGTAATGGGGCTTGTGAATCATTTTTCTTTTAAAAATCGTAAATTTAATTTGAAATTAAACAATATACACTTTGTTGTGAAAGTGGTGGATAACCACCACTCCTCTAAGCCATAACATCCCCCACTCTTCAACTCCATAACCCCTCTCATTCAACTCCATAACCCCCACTATTAATCACCCCACTATCTACCCACTCACCTCTATAGACTTGTAACTCCCCACCTTTGGGATTCCTCCATGGACCCTATAAATTGAGGGTTTGTAATCTATTCAAACCAACCAAGAAGTGAAGAATAAGAAATCTCTCTTTATCTCTCTTCTCTATATGTCTTGTGTGTTTTGTTTATACTATGTATATTGTGTGTATATTTTACTTAGTTTACAACACGTTATCAGCACGAATAAGCTCTTATTCGATTCAAGCACTCAAGATGTTAAAGAGATCTCCAAAGGTTTGTAATTTGGTGAGTTCATGAGATCTCCAAATATTTGTATTGGTGAGTTCATAAAATTATATATTTTTTCTAAAAAAAAAAATAGATTCCCAAAGATTTATATTTTTGGTGAATGTATGATATTCAAATCATCATGATTTATCTTATTTTATATTTTATATACAACATGATAGAGAATTTTATGATTTTCTTTTTGATAAAGAAAAATGGGTTTTCTTACTATATGCTACATAATTAAATATATCCATGCGTTGCATTCTTTTATAGATTTGTTTTAAGAATGCATTTCTTTATGCATATTCTATATCATAGTATTAAAAAAAATGTTTTGGCCATGTAATCTCATCTTCGTGATTAATATGCGCATGGATCCATGATTTGTAATCAAACCCAATAATTCATGCATTTTATTATATAGCTGTCGTTTCATATATACATGTGTTTTATTTTATCTTTAGTGCATGCATAAATTCAAAATGGATGCATGAATTGAATATGATCTACTAGGAAGGTTTGTATTCGGTGGGTTGTTAATGATCTCCATAAAAAAAAAAAAAATTCTCTCATGCCTTATATCCATAATGAATTCACTGTTATTATAAGCATGACATGTCATCCTTGTTGAATTCATGAATGATTCTATTAGCACGAGTAGAACTCATTATATTCACCATCATGCCCCATTTGAAAACACCGTGATTCCTTTGTGTATTTTTAATAATGAAATTAAAGGTTTTCCCCGGACTTCAACATGGATTTCATTTTTGTATGTGGCATAAATATCTTCTTAATCAGTTTATTTATTCAACATATATAGTGTTTCAATTATTATATTGTGGTTACAATACCGTGACATGCTATGCCATATATTACTTTCAATCATATTAGTATCAATCTGTTCCATATTCATATATATGTGAAAAAAAAAATTTGGCTAAGATGATTAAAATTTGTAGCTTAAATTTTTTTTTCTGGTAGACTATGGAATTATATTTTGATGTTTCACTTATTGCTTAGATTTGTGCTAACATCAATCCTTATTTATTGTATCAATTAATTTGATATTTATAAATATTTGATTTGTGATTCATTTTAATGTTACAATGTCATGTGTCCCTATAGGACCATACAAAAATTGTATTTACATGGATCCCTGAAGGACCATGTAGAAACTATGAATAATGTGTCCCAATAGGATCATGTAAATTTTATTTTATTTTATCTTTAAAGGACTATAAAAAAAAATTGTGTACATGGATCCTTGAAGGATCATGTAAAATTATAATTATATTAGTCCCTGAATGACCAAGTAAAAGTCATTATATTACTTTATAGGAGCATACAAAAATTGTGTTTACATGGATCCCTGAAGGACCATATAAAAGTTATGAATTATGTGTTCCAGTAGGACCATGCAAATTTTATTTTATTTTGTCCCTGAAGGACTATACAAAAAAAATTATTACATGGATCTTTGGAGGTTCATGTGAAAGATATGATTAGAATGTGTCCCTGAAGGACGGTATAATTTTTATCCCCGAAGGATATATATACACAAATCATGATTGCTCGTGTCCCTGTAGGACCAAACAAAAGTTATATGATATATTTTTTAGGTCCTTAAAGGACCAAAATGAAAAAAAAAATTTACATAGATCCTTGAAGGACTGTATTTAAATTATGATTATATGAATCCCTGAAGGACCATATAAAATTTTATTTTATTTTATCTTTGAAGGACTACATACAATTTTATTATCCCTAAAGGATTATATAAAATTAATGGCTACTTGAGTCATGTAGGAGTATACAAAAGTTATGAAATTTTTATAGGTCCCTGAAGGATCATATAAAAAAAAAAAAGGTGGCTACATGTATCCCAGTAGGAACATGTAAAAATTATGATTAGCTTTCACCATCATAATATAGAGGATTTAAATATTAAATTCTCATTGTG
This sequence comes from Acorus calamus, assembly GCA_030737845.1. NCBI lineage: Eukaryota > Viridiplantae > Streptophyta > Magnoliopsida > Acorales > Acoraceae > Acorus > Acorus calamus. Next base: position 19,046,630 of record CM060859.1, on the reverse strand, counting down.
AAAAGTCCACCGACTATTGTGTCTCAAAGATACTCCAGTAGTAGCAATGTCGAAAACAAAAATATTATTATCAAATTTTATATCTTCTCATTGCTGAATAATGAGCTTTGATAATAATATAAATAAAAAAAAATCATGAAACCCGATCTATTAACTCAGCATCGTTGCCTGAAGCAAATGCATTTTATTTTATTTTATTTTATTTTGAGCATGGACATGGTCAAGGGTTATTTCATGGTTTATATAACCACAACAATAGTAGAGATGACAAGTTATTTGAAACCACCAGAAGTGGAATGCTATTGAAGAAAGCAAGGGAAAAGTTTGCATAATAAACCCTTAAAATGCAAAAAAAAATTATTGTCATCTATGTGGTACTTCATAACATAATTTTGGTCACTTACTTGAAGTACGTCCAAATCTTTAAATTGGTTGCGTACCTGAAGTATGCTTACACTCTTTATTGGTCATGTACTTCATATATGATTAGATATTTGTCAATTTTATATTTACGTCTTTATTTTTCTTTATTATATGAAATGCACTTTCATATTTATCTTATTTTTTTAGTTTAATATTAATTAATGCAAATGATAATATTATTTTTAGTATTACAAACTTGATCGAATGCTCTAGAAGAGCAGATATCATATTATCAATATATACAAAATTTTGTATCAACGATAGATTGTATTCATGTAGATCCAGAAGAAGTCTACTGAATATACCTATCTCAAGATATGCCATTTTAAAATTATGGAGTATCTATACATTAATAATGTCTCATGCTAGAAGCATACATTAAAAAAACTTTATACTCTCTCTTAAGGGTTATAATATAAATATTCATAATTACTCATATGAACCAGAAGTTCTATGATCTTTATGATTTGACATGACCATATCAGATATCCACGGTACACGATAATGCATTGAACTATTCATTTGGGCGTATACTAAAGAACCAGAAGATTCTTTTCATCGATGATAGTTTTTACCGCATAATTTACGGATTGTCATTTTAATGAGACAATATTCCCGCCGTTAGGGGGAGGGAAGAATGTACCTGAAGTACGATATGTTCCTAAAGAACGACGAGAATTATCGTGGAATTCATCCACTCTGTCTCATCTAGACTCACGTACCACTCAACGTGAAAATCAAATTCCTAATGCATGCCAGAAGCGTGATAGATCAATAGGTTCAAAAGAATAAGCTCCCCATAAGTGGAGATCAAATGAAAAATCATGCTCTAATAATGATCCAGAAGAAGTTATACATAATGCTCCAGAAGAGATTATGAACAATAGATCCACTTTCTCTAAAACTCCAGAAGAGTATAATATCCCTGAAGAGAAACGAGTTCCAGAAGTGACAAACTCTTGAAGAGGAAAAGGTACCTAATAATATTGAGATCTCTGTATTTTATATGCATATAAGAGAAATGTGGAATCGCAAATAAATGATCATCGATGACATACTATTGAAATTTCAAAGGGCGATGATTACAATGAACCACACATCATAAATGAATGTCGACAACCAAAGTGGAAAGATGCTATTAAAGCAGAATTGAGTTTTCTTGAAAAGTGGTATATTCGAACCTATAATACATACCCCAAAAGATGTTAACCCTGAAGGTTACAAATGGGTGTTTGTAAGAAAACGAAATGAGAAAATAAAATTACTAGATATAAGGCACAAGGTTTCCTGCAGAAACCTGGGATTTGAATACGAAGAAACATACTCATAAGTCATGGATACAATAACGTTCCATTACTTAGAAAGTCTCGAAGTTTCTGAAAAACTTGATATGAGACTAATGGACGAAGTAACAACTTATCTATATGGGAATTTATATGAATCCCTGAAGGATATAAATTGCCTAAAACAAAAATCAAAGAGTATGTACTCAATAAAGCTAAGACGTTCATTGTACAGCTTAACGCAGTAGGTACAACCGTCTTAGTGAATACTTGATGAAAGCAGGATATGAAAACAATTTCATTTGCCCGTGTGTCCTTATAAATATATCTAGTAAGGGATTTGCTATTTTGACAATTTATGTTGATAATATAATTTCAATTGAGACTCCTGAAGAGCTCAACAAAACTTCAGAATATCTTATGAATGGATTCGAAATGAAAGATCTTGGAAAAACAAGATATTGTCTTGACCTGCAGATTGAGCGGAGTTCAAATAGGATACTTTTTCATCAAACAATATATGTTGAAAAAAAATCCTGAAGCATTTTAATATGGACAAATGTCATCCATTAAGTACTCCTATGGTGGTATGGTCACTTGACCCAAAGAATGACTTTTTTTTTCGTCCAAAAGAAGATACAAAAAATCTTCTTGGTCCTGAAGTACCATATCTTAGCGCAATTGATGCTTTATTATAATTGGCTCAATGCACTAGACCTGACATTGCATTTTCAGTTAACTTATTGGCCAGATTTACCTCTGCACCAACTCGAAGGCATTGGAATGATGTGAAGCACATTTTTCGTTATCTTCGTGGAACGTCAGACATGGGCCTATTCTATGCAAAAGATTCCAATAATGGTGCACAACTTAAGGGTTATGCAGATTCAGGATATCTTTCAGATCCTCACAAGGCTCTCTCACAAACAAGCAATTCGGGAATGGTGTGGATAAGGTCTTTGGTTCATCATATTCGTACTGCATGCGGACTATCTCTCATTACAGTGTTCCAACAACTATTTATGAAGACAATGCAGTATGCATTGCTCAAATCAAAGAGGGATATATCAAGGGTGATAGAACGAAGCATATTTGTCTAAAATTCTTTTACACTCATGAGCTCCAGCAGAGACATGAAATTTATGTTCAACAAATTCAGTCAAAGGACAATCTTGCAGATTTGTTCATTAAAGCTTTGTCGACGTCGACATTCAAGAAGCCGGTGTATAACATCGGGATACGATGAGTTAGCGACCAAAATTCTTGAAATCTTATACTTATGAGGGGGAGTAATTTTTTGATGACATTTTGCGAACTGTACTCTTTTTCCTTCGCATAGGTTTTGTCCTAATGGGTTTTCCTGGCAAGGTTTTAACGAGGCAGTGTTAAACGCATACACCATTATACGATTAAGTTAAATTGTACTCTTTTTCCTTCGCTTTGATTTTTTCCCACTGGGTTTTCCAAGCAAGGTTTTAATGAGGCAATTATCTTAGCGTGGTGGTCATCCAAGGGGGAGTGTTGTGAAAGTGGTGGATAACCACCACTCCTCTAAGCCATAACATCCCCCACTCTTCAACTCCATAACCCCTCTCATTCAACTCCATAACCCCCACTATTAATCACCCCACTATCTACCCACTCACCTCTATAGACTTGTAACTCCACACCTTTGGGATTCCTCCATGAACCCTATAAATTGAGGGATTTGTAATTTATTCAATAACCAACCAAGAAGTGAAGAATAAGAAATCTCTCTTTATCTCTCTTCTCTATATGTCTTGTATGTTTTGTTTATACTCCTATGTATATTTGTGTGTATGCATTTTACTTAGTTTACAACACACTTTTCATTTATAAATATATCTCATTAGACAAAGTTTTTATTTTTAAGTCCCTGTAAATTATGTTAGTTGATGATCAATTTCTCCATTTTTCATATTTCTTTTTAAGTCCCCAACTTAAAATGTCTATTTCGTTGTTAGTCCCTTCGTCAAACTTCTATTTGTTTGGGCTGACGGATAGTTGAAAATTTTAAATTACCCTTCAATTTTTTTATTTTTAAGTCTATGTAACCTATGTTATTTAGTGATCAATCTCTCTCTTCTTCATATTGTATTTTTAAGTGTGTTATTTAGTGATCAATCCCTCTTCACCATGTAAAATAAAGTTTTCTTTGACTGCATACAAATAATTTAATGGCATCTACATTTTTAAATTTAAAATTATAAACACAGTCAAAATATCTAATTTGATATTTCACAATTTTCAACCAAGAAAAAATCATTTAAATCAAATTTCAATAATAAAAAATCCACAAAAGTTTGCTTAGGTAATCATTATTCTTCTGCTTATGTATTATGTAATCAATCATAATTATACAGGTAAGGATATAAGAGAATGCAGTTTATGATTGATTAGGCATATGCAGTGTTAAATAACATTAAAATTGTCACTGAATACCTAACAATGCAAATGTAATTTGTTTTAGATATATCATCTAACATTTTGTATAGAAGTTTCAAAATATCAAAATACTTATAAAATCATACAGACATTTTGTCGATAGATTAATAAGAAAAAAACATTGAAAGTTAATGACTTAAAATGAAATATGAAGAAGTAAAGACTTGATCACTAAATATCATAATTTACAGGGACTTAAAAATAAAAATCTCAAAATTAAATCATGTGCCAACCGTCTCTGAAACTACATTTGGGACTTTAATTGACATTATCCGTTATTTTATATCCATTTTTTAATTTTCTTTGTTATTTTGTTGTTATTATTTTTGAATTTTTGCATATGTACCCTTCAAATACATACTAATTATTTTTATACCATTATAAATCACATATTTATTTGTATACCATCGAAATCTTATTTAATATAAAAATATATTATTTGTTCACTTGTTATGATCAAAACCTAACTTAACTATAGTTAACATATAACTAGTGAAAAGAAATGATAAAAATAACCTCAGCTTAAAGTTTATAATAATAGTCTAATCTTTGTAATTGTAATATTAATGATTGATTGTTAACCACTTAATTGATTATTTTTTCCTCTTTCGTATTTGTTTCAAATTAAATATATTTAATTTGCTGAGTTTTTTTTTATAGTTTTATCATTTGTTATATGATAAGTATATGAATGATTTTTTAAAACTTTTATTACATTAATATAATCAAAATATAAAGAAAACTCTTTGATGATTAAGGTAAATATGATTGTAAGTCTTTGTTGATTAAACATCTTTTGTTTAAAACTTGAATTCTATATATTTTTTCATATACTAACAATTATAGATGTTATATTATAAAAATAAATACTATATTGTGAGAGAATATATTAAAAAAATAAAATAATGTTACTTTGGTATTTTTACATGACTAAATTGTGCTAATTAACATGTTTAGAAAGATAATAAGGATATTTAACTAGAATGACAAATATGTAAAAAATTATAATTTTTAAAAAATAGAGTATTTATAATGATATAAAAATAAAGTATTTGTAATGATATAAAAATAAAGAAAATAATTGTTGTAGCTCCATAAAATCCTCTCAAAATCATAAAAAATCCCTGTACAATTAAAAAATCCCCGCATATCTCTGTGTTTTAAAAACAGTATCAAACAAATCCCTACGGTGATAAAAAGTAGTCTCTCAAATCTTCTTTAAAACCACAAAATGTTGGGTCCTATTCGATTCCTTATAAAAAAACATGGGGGTATGACAGTTTTCTTTATTTTACAAGGATTTTTTTATGATTTTGAGAGGATTCGTGAGAGCTACATTATGCCAAAAAAAAAAAAACCCTACTATTTTTATTAGAATTTGTTTAATAACGTAATGGGACAAAAAAAATAATTGATGGATGTAATGGTTCCTTTAAAACATTAAGCCCCGTTTGGAACAAATGAAGACATATTTTATTCTAAAGTATACATTTATTCGAGCATAAGTGAGTATAAATAAAGATAAAATGATTTTATTTTTTATTGTGTTTTGAATTATTCTTGTTGGTAAACGTAAGAATAAATGTTTTATTATTTCGGTAAAATGTGAATAAAGTATGGATAAAGATTTATAAAAGGTAAAAAATAATTATAATTGATCTGACAGATGATTTATAAGAGGTGAAGACAGTTGATTTGATAGTGGACCCATATATTTTTTGGGTGAAATAACCTAGGACAACTTTAATTCCAGAGGTTGATTGAAATCCATATACCACTTTATTAGGATTTATTATGGTATACTTTATCTATGTAATTATCCTAGGGTAAACAAAACCCCAAAAGATTTATACGGGATTATCGGGGGTTAGGGGCTAAAAGAGAGGTAGAACGATGTTTGAGAACACTCGGCTTCGTCCCTTCGTCACGTACGACGGACCCCACCGGTCCGGTTGAAACCGGCTGACAGATTTGCCCTTCAAAGCTACCGCTACCGATTTAGAACTCAACTCAATATCTCGTTTAGATCTTCTTTCCCGATTAGATCTTTCATTAGTACATCTACCAAAATAACGCAGGAAATTGAGACCTTTTAAAAATAACAGAACCCCCCAAAAAAACAATAATGGAAACCCTGACCCTAATTTCCTCATCCTCCCCCACCACCACCACCACATCCACCCCCTCCCCTCCAAACCCCAGCCACCGGATCTTCCTCCGCCACCAGATCTCCGTCCTCCTCCTCACCTTCTCCGCCTACGCCGCCTTCCACGCCTCCCGCAAACCCCCCAGCATCGTCAAGAGCGTCCTCGGCCCCGAACCCCAATCCGCCACCGGAAACCCCCACTCCGGCTGGGCCCCCTTCGACGGCCCCCGCGGGCCCCACCGCCTCGGCGAGCTCGACCTCGCCTTCCTCTCGGCTTACTCCCTCGGCATGTACTTCGCCGGCCACGCCGGCGACCGGATCGATCTCCGCGTCCTCCTCTCCTTCGGCATGCTCGCGAGCGGAGTCACGACTGTGATCTTCGGATTGGGGTTCTGGTTCGGGGTCCACCGGTTGGGGTTCTTCCTGGCCGTCCAGATCGTGAGCGGACTGGTTCAGTCGATCGGGTGGCCGTGCGTGGTGTCTGTGGTCGGGAATTGGTTCGGGAAGTCGAAGAGGGGGCTCATAATGGGGGTCTGGAACTCGCACACGTCGGTCGGGAACATTTTGGGGTCGGTTTTGGCGTCGTCGGTGTTGGAGTTCGGGTGGGGATGGTCGTTCGTGTTGCCGGGGGTGCTGATTATGGTTGTCGGGGTTTTGGTGTTTTGGTTTCTGGTGCCGAGCCCGGGCGATGCGGGGTTTGAGTCGCCTAAGATGGAGGTTGAGATGAATTTGGATATAGTGGAAGAGGAGGTGGGGAAAGACGGGGAAGATGACGATGAGGGGCTGCTTCAGAATCGGGTGACGGGTTTTGACCCGGTGGCGATCGGGTTTTTCGAGGCTTGGAGGTTGCCTGGTGTCGCTCCATACGCGTTCTGCCTCTTCTTCTCGAAGCTCGTTGCCTACACATTTCTGTATTGGTTGCCATTTTACATTAGGCACACTGGTAAGCATTTTTATTTTACATGAAGAGTAATTTGGAGTTGATGTTATATGCACAGCAGTGAAATACTGAGTTATTCTATGTGTTTGAATTAGAAAGATTGGATTTTTGTGATGAATGTGACATCATGAATGGAGAATAGAGGAAGAAATGCAGTAATACCTATATAATGTACACCACCTCCATGGAATTCTCCAACAATAATAAAAGCATGATATCCATCCTTTAGGAAATCTACCAATAAAGATGATATTACAAGATAGAAGAACTTCGTCTCTAAATAAATGTTATCTTCAATTCAAATTCTATCTCATCCTACTTGCATGCCCATGTATTTATAGGCACAGGTATAGAACAAGCCTCCACTTCTATGCATGCATGCATTAAATATAGTAATCACTTTTCATATACATAAAGGAATAAATAGCACACATCTCTAAGAGATGATTATAAAACACAACAGTGTAATTACTAGAGCACATATGTCTAAGAGACTATTATAAAACACAAATCTCTGAGAGGCACCACAGAAGATAATGAATAATTTGGGCATGAAGAATCACTATCGGTGTCAAATGTGGAAGAGAAGGAACTACATAATTGGTTATTGCTTGCGCTAGTGAATTTTATATTGTCCAGTAGAAAATATTAGTGTATTCTCACTGTCATGCTTTTTGTTATGATTGAAGCTGTTGCTGGCAAGCATTTGTCCCATAAGGCTGCGGGGATTCTCTCAACAGTATTTGATGTTGGAGGAGTATTCGGTGGTATCTCAGCTGGATTTTTATCGGATAAGATTGAAGCACGGGCGGTGACCTCAATCTTGTTTCTTTCCTTCTCAATTCCAGCGTTAATTTTGTATCGTGTGTATGGGAGTGTTTCCATGCCGGTTAATATAGGGTTGATGTTTCTGTCTGGGTATTTTGTGAATGGTCCATATTCACTTATAACAAGTGCTGTTGCAACCGATCTTGGCACACAAAACATGATTAAGGGGAACTCAAAAGCTCTTGCTACTGTGACAGCCATTATTGACGGAACCGGTTCCATTGGGGCAGCAGTTGGATCCCTTTTGACAGGATATATATCTACTAGGGGATGGAACGACGTATTTCTGATGCTTATTGTCTCTACCTCTTTTGCGGGATTGTTTTTGATACACCTTGCAAAAGCCGAGATCAGAAATAAATGGAATGAGACTAAGTAATATTTTGAGGCACTGTCTTGTAACGTGGCATTTTTGTTGTAGAAATGAAGTCCATCTTGCTTCCACTGGACAGTGGTGAGTCTTTTTTTCTTTAAATTAGATTTTTTTTATACATTCTTTTGATGTATTTTTTGAGTTGCATTGATGTAACAAATACATGATTGATGAACATTGTAATGCATGATACTGTCAAATTATACTGTAATGATCTTGTTATGAAACAATGATATTTACCATTGCCATCTAATAACAAGGAATGCTTTATAATGGGATTTTCAACAATTTTTATTTATCACTGTTGATTATGACTCACTAGTTTATCTGGTTACTTGAATAGTTTTATACACTCCCAGGTTTGGCTTGTGCTTTTTTGGCTGATGTTTTACTAACGTGAGTTTTGGTCCAAGACATTATGATCTGTTTTCAGGGATGGATTTGGAACATTATGAGGAAGCAGTTGAGCAGCATGTTATAATGCATTAGAATCACCTCAGTTTCTAAGCTCAAGATAACAATTAGAAAATACATGAGGATGAAGCTATTGCTCCTCTCAGCTTTCTCAAGTTGAAATATGTCAGTTATGCTTTGCAAGGACTACAAATGGCCTGCTAAACTTTACATCTCAAGATAAGGAGTTTAAATTTCAATGAAACATGAATACAAAGTTGCTTAATCATGTTTGTTATGCTCATCATTTCCTTGAGACCCTTAATTGAATAATCAGGTGGATTTTTATCCTTAAATAAACTTTGGAGTTATGCTCGTCTTTTCCTTAAGACCATTAATAATTGCATGCTTCTCATGTACATATTTCATATCGACAATTATATATCCTAGCTATCTAATCTTAGGAATATTGTTTTGGATGCAATGGGTGGAGTTAGACATATTAGTTGATTAGATCTCCTTTCTGGTGCTCTGAATATCAGTGTTCTGAATTTCTTCTAGGTGTGAACTTCATCTTCGATGGAGAACTATACTGCTCCGTTTATTGAAAATTTCAGAGAAATATAGCCACAGCAAGAATTAATATGCTCCACATGACATGTGGAACTGGGCATGTCCTTAAATCTTTCAAACACTTGAATTTCCCCATATTATGGGACCTTAACAATTTCTATCTTTGTTGGTGAAGTATATATATTTTTTAGTGTTGTTTGAAGTGAATATCTCTGGGTTTAAATCATTTACTTTCCCCATTTCTCATTCCCCATACCATTGTAAAGCATACTATGTGAACACAGTTTCTCTAGGGCTAGAAACTGAGGCTACATTACTGTGAATTTATCTAACCTTGAAAAACCAGCGAACAAAAGGTTATTTGAATTTATCTAACCTTGAAAAACCAGCGAACAAAAGGTTATTTGATGCTGATATTCATAGGTAAGATATAGGAAAATGTTACGCCCAAGTCGGTTTCCAGCCCAAAATCCAGCCTCCACGTCAGCTGGGCACTTTTTCAGGTTGATGATGGCTGCCACGTAGATTTCCACTTGGCTCGTAAAACCAAAATATCTTTGGCATGACTTTTTGGGTTTGGTTTTGAAATTCGAAATTTAAAAATTAAAGTAGGTGATGTGAATCATGTGATGGAAGCTAGTTCGAGATGTGACAGCGGCTAACACAACAATCGAGTGCTTTATTTATTCGATGCATGTATTCACATATTATGGTCTAATATGGATGCATGTATTCATTTATGGTCTGATATGCTACATTTAACAGAGCATATGTGTCGATAAATAATTCACAGAAATCGAGGTGTACTTTGTTTCAAACTCTGTTAGAGAAATCTCTATCTCACACATCTCTCACCTTGACTCTCTTCTCTCTCACTCTCTCTCTCTCCCTCCCTCCCCAGTAAACTCTTCACCTGTCCCCCTCCCTCCCTCCCCCTTATTCGTTTGATGGTGTATGTCGGCGTCGTCACTTGAGTGAAGCATGACCCCCTTCTCCTTCTCCCCCACTCGAATTGGTTTGGTTTTTGGACAACGGTGTCACCTTAACCACTTATATCTACTTGTTTTTTTTCATTTTTGAAATGTTTAGATCTTTAAAAATCATCATACCAGGTTTATTTAGCTAGAAATTGTGTCTTATCTCTTTTTTTTTAGTTTATAATTTTTAAATCTAAAAAAAAAATCAATTTTTTCGTCTCCACAGATGTTTTATTCAGTTAGGAATTTTGAATTCTGAAAAAAAATCAATATGTTTTTTCACCTCCACTGCTCTTCTATTTAGTTAAGAATTTTAATTCTGAAAAAAAATCATCATTTTTTTCCGCCCCTAATGCTCCTTCACTCGGTTAGAAATTTTAATTCTGAAAAAAAAATTACATTGTAGAGTTTATTGAATGTTTGCATGTTCATGACATGTATGTTTCTTTGCTTCACTTAAAGTACCTATATTTTCCTTTTCATAGTATTGTTATGTGCAACAATCGAAGCATATGCGTTCAACGTATATGCTCCGTTAAGAGCATGTACAATCATTATTTATTATAATATTGTTATATACTTCAGTTTCAGAGCATACACTTTGTTAGGAGAGCATGTGCTATTTTATATTTAATTTGAGTTGCACAAATGTACATATCGATTTGACATTTGCAGTCATCATGTGTTTGGAGTCTCGATGCAAATAAATCCCTGTAAATTTATTACCCATATCTTTGTTGAAAATACTAATATGCTTTGTTAATTGTGCAATATTGAAAGTTGCTGAGGGCATTTTGGTCCGTGTGATGTCAATTGACCTTAAAATCACCCTTATCGAAACATATGCTACTTTAAATTAATTCATCCATGCGACCGTCCATTTCTTCTCCTTTAAAACCTTATAATCTTTTCTTCTCCTTTAAAACCCCTCGAGTTCATTCTCTTATAAAAAAAATTCATCTCCTCATCCATTTCCTCTCCTTCCAATTGTCCATTACTTATCCCTCAGAACAACCTACAATCAAAACCATATCCAATCATACACAATGGAAGGCGGGGCCACGATCGAACCAAAGGTAACTTTATAGTGTCTCCTAAATTTGTTATGGCATATGGTGAATTTATTTTAAATGTCTTACGATTGCTGAATGTATAGGTAAGACTAAAAAATTTGAAGAATCATTCAAGACCACTCGCAACCAGGTGTACTAGCACCAGATTGGTGGAATTGATGACAGAAATGAAGTTGAAGGAGAAACCAAAGCATCTGGAGATGATAAGACGTACACCGTTCGAAGGTTTCATCGACATCCCTTCCTTCCCATTAGAAAAGTGCCTCCTAGAGACCATTCTGAGTTATTGGATTCCTGGAAGGGAGGTTTTTTAGATTCGTGGGAAGATTATCCATTTTACCTCTGAAGATGTGACAGTAATATTAGGTCTGTTGACCAGAGTCCAAGAACTGGTTGAAGGAGGGAAGACCCTTCATCCATATTTTTTAAAGAGCACTTCACATCCTTGAATGTGAAGTATCCCTCCTCCACTGCCATCAAAAACTGGATGAATGTTTTGGTTGCCAAGGACGACGAGAAGTCTACTAAGGACTTCTATTCTTTATTGTTGTTGTATTTGTTTGTAACTTTTTTGTTTTACAGATCAAATTCGACTTGTCCAATGGAGTTGGTGGACATTGTAGCCGACGTTGACAATCTGCATCGATATGCATGAGCGAAAGCCGTGTATAGTGATATCATGAAGTCTGTCAGAAGATCTCACAAAAACTTAGTGAGGGTCGGTGGAGCAAATGCCTGTGAGGGAAAAGAATACTTTACTGGTTGTACCATCGCCTTGAATGTGAGTTTTATTTTTTTAGCAATGTTGTGGTATGTACTTCATCGAATATGCATATGCTTTGATTATCAGCGCACATGACATATAATCTCTTAAATGTCATATAATTTACAAGCATAAAAAACATGATTATATGTTATGTGCGCCGATAATCAAAGCATATGCATATTCAATGAAGTACATACCACAACATTGCAAAAAAAACTCACATTCAAGGCGATGACACAACTAGTGAAGTATCTTTTCCCTCACATGCTTCTGCTCCACCGGCTCTCACCAAGTTTTTGTGGGATCTTCTGACGGACTTCATGATATCACTATGCACGGCTTTCACCAATGCATATCGATGCAGATGGTCAATGTTGGCTACAATGTCCACCAACTCCATTGGACAAGTCGAATTTGATCTGCAAAAAAAAGTTGTAAGCAAATGCAACAAAAATAAAGAACAGAAGTCCTTGGTAGACTTCTCTCATCCTTGGCAACCAAAACATTCATCCGATTTTTGATGGCAGGGGCGGAGGGATACTTCACATTTAGAGATGTGAAGTGCTCTTTAAAAAACATGGATGAAGGGGTCTTCCCTCCTTCAACCAATTCTTGGCCTCTGGTCGACAAGCCTAATATTACTGCCACATCTTCGGGGGTAAAACAGATGGTCTTCCCACGAATCTGAAAAACCTCCCTTCCAAGAATCCAATAATTCAGAATGGTCTCTAGGAGACACTTTTCATGTCGATGAAACCTCCGAACGGTGTACGTCTTATCATCTCTAGATGTTTTAGTTTCTCCTTCAACTTCATTTCTGTCATCAATTCCACCAACCTGGTGCTGGTACACCTGGTTGCAAGTGGTCTTGAAAGATTCTTCAAATTTTTGAGTCTTGCATATACATTCAGCAATCGTAAGGCATTTAAAATAAATTCACCATATGCCATAACAAATTTAGGAGACCCTATAAAGATACCTTTGGTTCAGTCGTGGCCCCGCCTTCCATTATGTATGATTGGATAGGGTTTCGATTAGAGGTTGTTCTGAGGGAGAAGAAATGGACAATTGGAAGGGTCTACAGAGAGAGGAAATGGATGAGGAGATGAATTTTTTATAAGAGAATGAATTCGAGTGGTTTTAAAGGAGAAGAAAAGATTGGAGGGATTTTAAAGGAGGACGGTCGCACGGATGAATTAATTTAAAGTAGCATATGCTTTGATAAGGGTGATTTTAGGGTTAATTGACATCACATGGACCAAAATGCCTCGAGCAACTTTCAATGTTGCACAGTTAACGAGGCATATTAGTCTTTTCAACAAAGATATGGGTAATAAATTTACAGGGATTCACTTGCATTGGAACTTCGAACACATGATGGCTGCCAAATGTTAAATAGATATGTACATTTGAGCAACTCAAATTAAATATAAGATAACACATGCTCTCCTAATAAAGCGTATGTTCTGAAACTGAAGCATATAACAATATTATAATAAATAATGATTGTACATGCTCTTAACGAAGCATATGCGTTGAAACGCATATGCTTTGATTATTGCAGATAACAATACTATGAAAAGGGAAACACAAATACTTTAAGTGAAGCAAAGAAACATGCATGTCATGAACAGACAAACATTAAATAAGCTCTAAAATGTAATTTTTTTTTCAGAATTAAAATTTCTAACTGAGTGAAGAAGCGTTGGAGGCGAAAAAAAATGATGATTTTTTTTTCAGAATTAAAATTCTTAACTAAATAGAAGAGCAGTGCAGGTGAAACAAGTTGATTTTTTTTTTCAGAATTCAAAATTCTTAACTTAATAAAACATCTGTGGGGACGAAAAAATTGATTTTTTTTTAGATTTAAAAATTATAAACTAAAATAAATTGGTAAGACACAATTTCTAGCTTAATAAACCTAGTATGATGATTTTTGAAAGATCTAAACATTTCAAAAATGAAAAAAAAAGAAGTAGATATAGGCGGTTAAGGCGATGCCGTCGTCCGAATAAACTAAACCGATTCGAGTGGGGGAGAAGGGGGTCATGCTTCACTCAAGCGACGACCCTGACAGACACCATCAAACGAATAAAAGAGAGAGGGAGGGAAGGGGAGGGAGGGAGAGAGAGAGGTGAAGAGTTTACGGGGGAGGGGAGGGAGAGAGAGTGAGAGAGGAGAGACTGAGGGTGAGAGATGTGTGAGATAGAGATTTATGTAACATTGTGTGAAACAAAGTACACCTCGATTTCTGTGAATAATTTATCGACGCATATGCTCTGTTAAATGTAGCATATCAGATTATAAATGAATACGTACATCCATATCAGACTATAATAAGTGAATACATGCATCGAATAAATAAAACACTCGATTATTGTGTCAGCCACCATCACATCTCAAACTGGCTTCCATCACATCACCTACTTTTTAAATTTTGAATTTCAAAACCAAACCCAAAAAGCTCCGCCAAAGATAATTTAGTTTTACGAGCCGAGTGGAAATATACGTGGCATCCACGTCATCAATCTGAAAAAATACCCAACTGATGTGGAGGCTGGATTTTGGGCTGGAAATCGACCCGGGCATAACATTTTCCTTGAACTTGTGATGGTACTGAAGCTAGGTTTAAAGCCTGAGGCCCGAAAGCTTCGCCTGCTCGGGCTGGCCCACGGGCCCAGCCCGTAGGCCCGTGGGGGGTAATACAACAAATGTGTCATATGTAATTTTTATTTGAATTGTTGTTGAATTATATAAATCATTGTTATATATGTAGGTGTCAACCTAGTTATGTACACGTAGTTATTTAGTTTTTAAGTAATTAATTCATTTAATATTTTTATTTTTGAAAATTCAATAGATGTAAATATTTTTTGTCAACATTATACTTCAATTTTGTGTTATTTTAACATTTATATACAAAGGAATAAATTAAAATTAAAAAACAAGACAAATAAGGTTTAAAATCTGGGCCCGAACCGAGCTTGGCCCGTCAGGCCCGTTCAAACGCTGGCCGGCCTGGCCCTACTGGCCAAGCAGGCCCATGGGCTTGGGCCCTGTTTCAACGGGCTGGGTGGCCCGGCCCGTTACCTATGCTTAACTGAAGCCAATCTATTTTGCAGGAATGAGTGAATATCTCAACATTCTTTCATATTCAGATATGTTTGGGAGTACTATCCTCAATTAGAACACCTCATGGGGGTTGGTGTCTCGAGTTGTCTTCCCCTAAAAAGTCTCCTCCGAGAGTAGGGCTCGGAATAAGTGAAAATGAATGAGAATAACCTTAAAATAGGTGTTTGAAAAGCTGAAATAAATGAGAATATGTATGTCAGATTAACTGGTATAAAGTGGTATGTAAATACTAGTCAACTTCTGGAATTAAGTTATTATAGGTTATTCAATCCAAAAGAATATGTGGGTTCCTTATCAAATTAACCATTTTCACCTCTTACAACTCAACTTTTTTATAAATCAAATGTCAAATCAACTGTTATCATCTCTTACAAATCATTTTTTTATAAATCAAATGTCAAATCAACTGTTATCATCTCTTATAAATTAAGTGTCAAATCAATTGTCATCATTTTTTTCATCTTTTATAAATTCTTGTTCACACTTTATTCTTATTTTATCCAAACAATAAAAATTTATTATTATATTTTTTAAAAAAATAATACAAAACACAACCAAACAAAAAATTCACTTTATCCTTAGTTATAACAAAAAAATCACTTTATCATTAGTTAGACTAAAATAGTTATAAACCTTATAATAACTTAATTCTTTATCCAAATGGGCTGAGTATACGAGCACGGGAGGTTCATGTAGTTCTCAACTTTGATTTTCTATCTAAATAAAATGAATAAAATGTCAATCGGAAAGCTTATGAAACGTGGATCATAACCATGTCAATCGGAAATCTCACAAGAAGAAGATCAAATGCACCAAAACTTAAAATAAAAAACAAAACAAAATGTCATGGAAAAATCGCAGTCGTTACATTTGCATTTGCTGGAGCGGATCAAATTAAAGATATAATTATTTTTGTTATAAAATATCAAATTAAAAATATCAATATTTTTCTTGTAACAGACACATCCTATCAATTATATCAGTTTGCTTTTTTTTTTTTATAGTGTAAATATCCGTTTTTTAAGTTGTCATACAAGAGATCGATATATTCACCGAATCCTGAGCATCAATATTAAAAGTAACAATAAGAAAGTATGACTTCTGAAATTATTAAATAAAAATTCTAAGTATAAATTTGCATGATCTAAAATATTTAATAACTATTTTATCACAAGGACAGGGCAGGAGATGAAATGCCATTTTTTCACTTATAAAAACATGTTATAGTGTTTGACAGCGGATTGTAAAACTAATTTTCTATCAATGCTAGGTGTAAAATTGATTTTTGTAGGAAACTATTTTCTTCCTTAACTTTCTCCAATCACAGCATCTAAATACTATTTATCTAAAATCTATATGTAGAAATCTACTATTACAAAACTGTTTAGTTATACGATTAAAGAACTAGTTTTTGCAAACGCAAAAGTTGTACAATCACCTATGAGCTTTTCTACAGATATTATACATATGGGTCCGACAATCACTAAAAGGTAAAATAGAAAAAATTACTAAAAGGATAAAACAGATATTATACACATGGAACTTACTTGAGGCCTGTGAAGATGGCATGTCAATCATTTTCCATCACCTAGGCTAATCTCAAATATATACATGTCAGTACTATTAAACTCTGTGAACTCACCAACCGCCGTCGTCTTCCCCAAAACTCTGTGAAAACATCATCGAAACCCCCAAATTCGAATATGCGAATCCAAATCTCCACCCTCCGCCGCCTCCTCCACACCTCCTCCGCCCCCACCCAAACCCCCCTCCGCCTCCTTGACCCAGTCTCCGTCTCCAACACCATCTCCTCGTACTCCAACGACCCATCCCGCGCCCTCGACTTCTTCCACTACGTCGAGCGCGTCCACGCCTTCTCCCACGACACCCGCACCTTCAACGCCGCCATCGACGTCCTCGCCAAGTTCTTCGACTTCGACCGCGCCTGGTCCCTCATCGCGCGCATGCCTTCCCCCTCCCCCGACACCTTCCGCATCCTCTTCAACCGCTACGCCTCCGCCCGCCTCCCCTCCGACGCCATCCACGCCTACGAACGCGCCGCCTCGGAATTCGGGCTCAAAGGGGAACCCCTCTTCACCTCCCTCGTCGACGCGCTCTGCGAGCACAAGCACGTGATCGAGGCCGAGGAGCTCTGCTTCAAAAGGGGGGACTTTCCGGTGACCGCCAAGACCCACAACATGATCCTCCGCGGGTACGCCAAGTTGGGGTGGTGGCATAAATGCAGGGAATTCTGGGTGGATTTTGAGAAAGGTGGAATCTTGCGCGACCTTCACTCGTATTCGATTTACATGGACATTGTTATCAAGTCGGGGAAGCCTTGCATGGCGGTGAAGCTGTTCGAAGAAATGATTGAGAGAGGGGTTCGCCCGGATGTAGTGGCGTACAACACGGTCATCCAGCGGTTGGTGTGCTGGACGGTCCCGATCGCTCGATACGGCTCTATCGAGAGATGGTCGACAATGGGTGTCGCCCGAATGTGGCGACATACAATGCGATTCTTAAGTTGTTGTGTCGGGCGGGGAGATTCGATGAGGCTTATGGGTTTCTTGAGGGATGAGGAAGGATGGGGTGGAGCCAAATGTGATTACTTACCATAGTTTCTTTAAGTATCTTATGAAGCCGAAGGAGGTGATGGGGTTGTTTGATAGGATGGTTAAGAGTGGGTGCCAGCCGAGGATGGATACTTATGTAATGCTGCTTAGGAAGTTTGGGAAGTTGGGGTTTCTGAGACTGGTTATGGATGTTTGGAAGACAATGGAGGAGAATGGGTGTAGCCCGGATAAGTTCGCTTATGATTGTTTGATCGATGCGCTCGTGAAGAAGGGGATGTGGACATGGCGCGGAGGTATGATGAGGAGATGGTGGCGAAGGGGCTGTCTGAGAGGCCGAGGAAGGAGCTCGGGACTTCAATTCTTGGAGGGGAGTGTTGTTATGAAGATCATGGTGTGTGTTGATGAATGGAGCTTGGAGTTCTTCTTGTTAGTGAATTTGTGAAGGCATCAGAATGATAAGATGATGGAGTCTTTGCTTGGGTTGGGGGAGGTTTTGAATGGATATGGCTGGAAATTGTGATGAGGGATAAAGACCTGGTTACATGTACTTGATGCAGTGGAGGTGAAGGTCATTGCATTTTTGATGATATGATGGTAGAGAAATCGATGAAAACTAGGATGTAAGAAGCTTTTGGTATGAGAACACCAATGGTAATCATGGTGAAACCCAAGCAGGAAGAGTACAATACAAAAAGGGAGCGGATCACGGGACGTCGTCTTTCTTTTATTTCAACACAGGACCTTTGGGAGGCAGCAAAACGAATGAAAAAGAAAGACGATAAAAGCACGACATGCACCATTCTCCTTTCCATCATCCCCGCATGCGCTTGGGCCATTTGGAGAGCGATGAATGAAACAATCTTCAGGGGTTCGAGGTTCTATTTTTGAAAACATGTGGGAGATGATTCGTCAGTCGGTCATGGAATGGGGAACATGATTAGGGGGGGGGGGGGGGGGGGGGGGGGAGCGGCTAGTCAGATCACTCGGGAGGAATGACGTCTCTACATCACGTGCTAGTGCTTAGTGCCCAAGGGTGGAAAAAGTGGTATGTAGAAACCTTTTCTACATCACCTTTGTCGGGCCATGCGCGAGTCCACTGCTTCTACAAAATATGTACTCTATTTTTATGTTTTCTTCTCTATTTCTCCTCACCACCATTCAGATTGTACATGTTTTGAAATCATTGAAATAGATACATGCCTATAATTCAGCTCAAAAAAAAAAAAAAAGAAGAAGAATGTCATGAACATCCTTTTTTTTTTTAACAATGCTAAAATATTGTAAGTTTTTACCGATTAACTCTTGACAGGTTGGTAGAAGTACGCCAATAGATTAATAGCAAGGGCGTAACTAAAGGTAACTAAAGGTAGACTAGGCCGGGCTATAGCCCGACCCAGAATTTTCAAGAAATGCTTTAGAAAAATATATATCTAACCCCAATTGCAGTTTATGTCAATTGTTTTTTATAAAAAAATCGTACACTCTTCAATTGAAGTTCATGTTGTTATATGAAATGAAGTATATACTGAGATATATTAGCGTATGTTTTTTCAAGTTTAAAAAATGATAAAAAAAAATTTATGCCATAAACTATGATAGAACCCCATACACTATAATAGCGCAGTATATACTACATTATTATAGTATATGGACTGCAAAATGGGCTGCAATTTTTATACTCATATTATGTTGGTATTATTTAAACTATAAAATAGAATAAGTTAAATAGAATAACACTGTTATCATAGAATCTGATATCTTGATGAGCTACGCTCAACTTGAATAATGTTTATTTATATAATTTTTTTAATATATATCTATGTGATTCTTGAGTAATTTCTTATTATAAAATTAATATATTTATATAAAATTTTACTTGGTGATTTATATTAAACATAATTTTTTTTTACTAAAATTTAATTCAGCCCATCCCAATATTATTTTTGGCACCGCCCCTTATTAGTAGTGGTCTTTGCTTTTCATTGAGGAGTTTTGAATTCGAGTTTTACCACCGTTGTCTTGAAATATTTAATTAGATAAAAAAAAGCAATAAATTGTTGAGATACCAAAATAAAAATGTCAGTTTTTGTTTCCATGATTTGCTTGCTCATTTACTGTTCTATTTGGGAATATTATATGCACATTGGATGGAATTTGGTAGGGTTGCAACTTGGGTCGGGTTGAACCCGAACCGACAGGTTGAATCTGATTTTTACATTGGTTGGATTATCAAATCGGGTTCGGGTTGACTCACAAATCAGGTTGAGTTCAGGTTGACCTCACTCACAACCCGACTCAACCCGAACCCGTAAACTAATAGTTAAAAAAAGATCATGACCATTCATTTTGTAGCTTCTAATATGGGTAATCTAAATTTTAAGTAAACCTAGCTAATCTTACGGGTTGGGTTGGGTTGATTTATTTAATTTACACATCATGTTAAAAATTCGAGTTGGGACGAATTGGTCCAATTCGGGTTGAAAATCGGGTTGAGGTCGGGTTAGTCCAATTCGGGTTAGGTCAGGTTGGTTTGGGTTGGTTTATTTAATTTCAGGTTGGGTTCAGGTTGGTCCAATTCGGGTTGAAAATCGGGTTGGGTCGGGTTAGAGGTGAGTAGTTTAGAATTCGGGTTGGGTTCAGGTTGAGGTCAACCTGAACCCAACCCGCTCAAGTTGCAGCCCTAGAATTTGGCATTACATCTCATGTATAAAAGATTTTTTTATGTGCACTCTTTCTTGAAACCAAACACAGAAAAAAAATCTCTCTTTCCCTCTCCTCTTCTCTCTTTCCATTTTTTCTTCCACCATGCCATCTAATCCCAAATTTTTTAATGGGGTTCGCCACCCCTCTTGTGGATCTAGTGTATGTTTGAAAACATGGTTTGAAAATCAGCTTTTAACTTTTGCAGCTTTATGCACACCTTTTGAGGGTGAATGATGATGTTTTGAGGGTGTAATGATGATGATTTGAGAGTGTAATGATGATGGCTGCTTTATGAAACATAGATATCGAGCCACAGTTTTAATGATAAAATCTAATAATGATAAAGTATTTAAATTGACCTGTTTGATAACAACTTTTAACTTTTAACTGATGATGAGATTTACCTTGATGTAATCTCAAAAGTTAAAAGATTGTTGCCATTACCTTGATATAATCTCAAAAGTTAAAAGATTGTTGCCAAACATAGGCTAAATCCAATAAATGATCCACAAAACATAAAATATGCTTCTACCATCTATCCATGTGAAGCGTCAGAGACTACAAATCTAATACTCCAGCCAAGATTATTCCAAATTATTCAATTCAAATAAATACGAGTCTATTATCAAATCAACGAGTCTATTATTAAATCACTTGTCATCACTTCTTATAAATTATCATTTTTTCACATTTTATAAATCATCCACAACTTATTTATATTTTATCCCAACAAAAAATTTATTATTACGCTCCCAATAAAAACAATTTAAAATACAACTAACAAAAAAATTATTTTATCTCTTATTATATCAAAATAGTAATGAACATTATAATAACTTAATTTTCTATTCAAACAGGGCCTAAAGTTCTACACAAAATTCTTACACTGCATAAAAATAAGTCATCGATCTACCACATTTGAGTAGAATCAAATTGATAGAGATCACACCAATCTGATTGCATTTTGTATCTGATGAACATGGTCCAACACGGATATCTGAAATACTAAAAAAAAAGTCAAAAAGACCACAAAACTCAACGGGCCAAGCACATAAATAACACAGCATTCCCTCAAAGCATTAATAATCTATAGCTCAAGCTGCTGTGAATCCCTTCTTCCCACCACCACCAGTCGATCCAGCTGGGATGACCTTCAGCACATTGAACCTCACCGTCTTTGACAGTGGCCTGCGCATGACATAAGATATAACATCTACTTTATGTTTTTCTAGACACAGTGAAAAAGAATCGCGATTGATAAAGATTGTTACCTGCACTGGCCAATGATGACATGATCACCTTCCTTCACACGGAAGCATGGTGATACGTGTGCAGGAATATTGGAGTGCCTCTTCTCATACCTGAATCATACGACATGAAATGATAAAATCATGATACAAGTAGTGGTAGATTATATACGGGATTGATTTTTCACATGCCTTTGGTACTTCTTCACATAGTGAAGGTAGTTCCTCCTGACTATGATGGTTCTGTTCATCTTAGCACTGTGGCAAGTCCCTGCCAAAATACGGCCCCTAATGGAGACTGTTCCAGTGAATGGGCATTTTTTGTCGATATATGTTCCTGCAAGTAGAGTCAACATGTTAAATGAAATGCATGTAAACTATTTTTAGGTGTTCCCACAATGAGTTGGATGCATCTACTTCCATACATATCTGAAACAACAATTTCTATGCCCATCCACTCTTTTACATAAATAGCAAGCAAAAACATTCCATTTCACTAGATAAAAGCAATAATCTTTTAATCAGCACAGGCAAAATCCCCAACAAGTGGTATAGTACAATAATTCCCAACAAGTGGTATAGTACAATAATTCTTAGCAACAAATAAAGAGTGAAAGGAATACAGTAGCATAAAAGGAACAAGAGAAACAAATACACAAAAACCCACTGCCATACAATTACCTCAGCTTGAAGGTACCAAGTTAGATAGAACAATCATAATTCCCATATCATATAAACACTAAATTCTACATATTAACGTGGGCTGGCCATAACTTCAACCATATCCAAGGACTTAATAATCATATTCTTCCAACACTCAAATGATTACTTCTAAGTCGGATAAATAAGCCAATCGACCACAGAACTACTACATACCAAGTTTAATTTCCAAAAGTCTAATTTGAAGAGAACAAATATTTCCAAAAGTCTAATTTGAAGAGAACAAATATTAACAAAAGTCCAAAAGTCTAATTTCCAAAAGTCCAATCAGACAACCTTTAACCTTGAGCAACTACACTAGAAAGAATAAAAACAATTTTTGAAGAGGACACGAAGAATAAATATCACAGCAGTTGGGGTGCTCTTACATGTGTAAGATACATCATTTACCGAAAAGAAATTGGGATTCCCCCTTATTAGATTAAATCAGATTGAAACCCCTCAGAATTGAGACAAGAAATGTCTATCAGCAAAGACAGAAAGGACCACTCACACCCTCACTCACACCTCAGCAAGAATTACATTACTAGACCAAATTGCCCATTAGTTTAATTATCCTAGACACATTAAATATATAGTAATAATGACCCACACTATGGGCTTTTTTTAATAACCACTGTTAAATAAGCATAATTAGATTAACGACCATTGATCAATTTTAAATTTTAATAACAAAAATGAGCATCTAACAGTCACGTTAGTGATCACGCCGCATGACCATTTTTTATCTGGACATTGAAAGCTGGATTCTTTAAACCCAGCTTCTATTATTTTTTTGGTATGTCGTGTCCTTTAGAACCAATTTCTGTTTTTTTTTTAGTTGTATCTTCAAAGTTAATTTTAAAAAAGCTGAATGAATCTGGGCGCTTTAGGCCTGGATTCACTGGTGCTTTTGCAAAAAAAAAAAGGCCCACTAAAAGGCTTGAACCAAGCTGGGTCAGGCAAAGGATCTGGTTTGCCCAAGCTGGCCCAGAAAAAAAAAACCTTAGGACCCAGCTCTATTTTTTTTAAAAAAAATAACATGGTAAGGGTTGCGTTTTATACCCCAACCCGAGACCTCACCACTCTCTCCTCCCCTCTTTTCACACAAAAAACCCACCTTCACCCTCCCCCCAAATCACCACCAATTCAACACATTCCAAGTACCCAGCCCCTCCCTCCCTCTCTCTCTCTCTATCCAATTTCTTTACTTTATTTCATCTTTTCACCAAGGGCCATGATGCAGGGTCCTTTGACCCAGATTCATGGTCTTTTTTAAAAATTTAATAAAGGACCTGGCATTTACCTGCCAAAATTTTAAAAAAATGGTTATCCAAAGTGGATGTTGACATGACGGTCAGATGAGCATTTTTGTTATTAGAAAATGGTCAATGGTCATTAATTTAATTTATTATTTAATAATTATGATTTTAAAAAGCCCCAATTTCCAACCATGATGCAGATCTATATAATAATTTATGAAGACTCCAAAATTTGATAGATGAACTTGACTACATACAAATCCCCTTTTCAGCCAATGTGCAAGACTACTGTACAATGGCTGCTGTCTTCTCAAGAATACATTGTTTCTAATGAGGGAAGAATTGGTGTATTTGCGAGATTAGAAAATGATCTGATTATCCAGTACACAACAGCAGTTAAGTCTTTTCTCTAAAGAGTCTTAACAGTCCACTTTATGGAAGGGGAAAAAGTACATAGTGTGCTTGAAGAAGGAAAAAGAATATACAGAACTTTACTATGGATCATAACCAAGACTACACATGCAATATACACAAACGTAGGCAATAATCAAGGTTTACCATATCAAGTAACATTACTTGCACCTGTGAAGCAAACATATCTCATCTAGGTTACTTCATAATATCATAACATCTACACTGGTGGGCATCTTTTCTTTTTGCAATGTAACTTTTCCATCAATTTTCGGTTGACCCAAGATAAAGAGGATTTTGAAAGAGAGAATGAACAGGACATGCATGATTGGGATGTGATGTGTGGAGCATGGATGTGAATACCGTATTCCAATTATATGATAGGGGAATAAGCCAAGGAAAAGGAACATCAGAAACATGAAGAAAAACATGATATGCTGTTGATAGTTCATGATCTCCAACTCTCATGGGTGTAATCAATACTAACCTGTACCAAAGATACTGCTATGATATCTCACATCCAGGAGGCCAAACAGGTGTCATAGTCTCATAGAGACTAACCACATTATTCTTTAAGGAAAAAATAAATCCTATAAAAGTGAGCAAATTGACACCCAAGACCCTGGATATATAATCTAGTGAGTCATTCCCACATATGAGGCATGGTATATACCATACAACTATAGTACATACCACAGCTCAAGTACAGTGTATACCACAGAAGTATAGCATATACTGACCATCTCACATAAGGAGAACTCTACAGGACTTTTTTTTACTTATGAGTCATGAATCATGATTTTACTCAAAAAAACAATCATCCTTTATACTGTCTTGGTCTCCAAGTTTTATCCTAAGCCCTATCCCCTATGTTATAAGATACAATCACAAGTGTTAATCACATGACTTGTAACATTATTCTACTGACTAATTTATTTATAATCATTTTCTGAGCTCTTCCCAGAACGCATGAGATTTTAAAGACACTGAAGCATCTACTGTTAGTTGGAGAAGCACAAGGCAATCACAAACATGTATTTATATTCAAGTACACAGAAAATCAGAGCACAAACAAAGAAAACAGGGCTACAAACTGATTGCATCAAGTACAAACAATCGATTCCCCAAAAACATTTGAAGGATGCTCAAGACACCATACCTTCAATAGCTTCCCGGGGGGTCTTGAATCCCAAACCAACACTCTTCCAGAAGCGATTGCCACCCTTGCCTTGCATCTTCCCCTTCCCTGATTTCTTGGAGCTATCATCATGAAAACAATAACCGATGATCAGAGAAATCATAACCACAAAATGCATAAAACACGGACTTCCCTAAATTTGAAAATGCTCTCTAATAAATAAAAAACAATGCAGTGTTTTCCTTACCTAGTGAATACCTTCGGCTGCTTCAAGAAGGCTTTCTCCGTCTGCATTCAAATCAGAAAAATCAAAACAAACATACAAAACTCTAATAATCATAATATGACACAGAACCACTTACAATAGTTTAAAAGACTGCATATTCAAAACTTATAAAAGCAATAAAATATTCTTATGATTTCATCAAAACCAAACGATTTGAAGAATCATAAACAGTATATTTTTATAAAAACGAATCGGAGTTGGAATTTCCCACAAATTCTAGGTAACATCAGATCCAATTTTTACTCGGTCATTAAGAGAACAAAAAATGTAACAAAGTCAGCAAAAAAAAAAAAAAAAACCAAGGTGTACAAAGAATTTCTGATTCGAGATTTCATGTGATTCATATTGCAGATCTGGTTTAGTAAACAATAGTATAGAGGGGAAGAGAATCTGAACCTGTTCCGCCATGGTTAGGGTTTCGGGTACGGGGAGGGAGAGAGAGAGAGAGAGAGAGAGAGGAATCACGAACGGCGAAAAACCTAACACAAGCGAAAACCCTAACCCAAGTTTATATATTCTGCATCTAAAATGACGAGAATGCCCTTCATATTCGGTCCACTACATTGTCCAATACCGCATCAGCCCATCAAGTTAAAAGGAAGCTCAATTGAGTGTGGAAAATGAGCCAGTTTGCAGTACAAATTATTTTTATTTTTTATAATTTTTTTATAAATTAAGTTATAAAAAATATATATATTAAGATGTTATAATATATTTTTTTTTAAAAATTTTTTATTCTATATCCTACAATAGAATCTTATATACTATGATAACGCAGTATATACTATATCATTATAGTATATAATAATGCAAAATGGATTTCGTTAGCCACCATCATTCAATATAATGAGATATGTAATTCGATAGAAATATACATTTCATAAATACATCCATACATATATTTTGAAATATATAGTTCATTTTATAAAAAAATGCTCGTATCTTATTAGATGAGAATAATAATTTGAAAAAGGATAGATGAGAACTTCATTTCAAACTGAAATCGGGCCATGTCACATTTGTCTAGTTACACTCACTGTAATGGTCACATGCATTATTAGAATTTTTTTTCAACATAAAGGAACATTTTAATTTTAAATATATATGTGTTTCTGAGTTGTATTTTATTAGGCAATTATATTTTATAGAAGAATTTAAAATAGGTTGCAAGATTAATTATCCATGACATTTAACGACGTATGTATCTCGTATAACAAGATGTGTACCTATAACCCAGAGAACTGAATCCTCATTATAAAATCCATTCATTAGGTTTATTATATCATTCAAAATCTTTTGTTTATAGCAAGCAATCCTCTTGAGTTCCACTCAAACTGTGTAATGCACAGGGAGGTTCAATATTGAATTGTGTGAGGAATATTATGGCCTTAACTAAAACCATATGTCACCCTTTTTACACCAAAAATAAATAAAATAAATAACAACCATGTCACCCTTCTCAGCTACCTTAAACACATCCAAATTTTTGTTGCAACAGATTCAGTTAAAAAAAAAGAAATCCAAAAGGAATCAACCAGAGAACACCATCCAAATAAAGAGAAAATCCATGTGACGCAAAATCACATTAACTACAATATTCATTTGATTAAATTAAAATAATATAATGGGCAATGTATGCCAGGTATGTAAATGAAGAAATCATACACAAATGGTAATACAACTAATCAGGAAGTTCCCTATAGTTCCACTCTCAATGGCTTGCAGAAAGACATTAACCAGTAAAGAAGAGTTCAAAACACAATTTACAGGTCTGACTAAACTGATGTATACTTCAAAGCCGATATGCATAAAAAACAACTGAAACTCATTCACACCATATAACAACCACCTAGCAATCTCATGCTTGCCTATGTGCAGCAGTGTTCATGTCAAAAAAGATGACCAAGCTTGCATCACTGAAAAGACTGAATGGGTCCACACCTGTCCAGCATCGCAGTTCAATAAATCCGCAAGCTCTAGCAAAATATTGATCAATTATTCTGCTCTCTCTGCATTATTTTTAGAGGAAGGTCAGCATGACAATCAGACTAAGCTGCTTCAATTGAAAGAGAGGAAAATTTAGCTATGTCACTTACCTTTTGCCGTTTGGAATCTTGATCATCACATGCAGGGTGCTGACGAACTCTTGAAGACCGAGTATTAGATGAGTTCCCCTGCTCATCCTACATATAAAGAAATTTCATAATCAATCTCCATAGAAAAACTTGCATAGTCTCAAAATATTCATGAAAAAACAAAATCAAGTTTCCAAGCATAAAAAGCATTTCTTAATTACCTGAGGTGCAGATGAGTTTGGTGTGGTTCCGTCTGTTGTGGTGCTCTGAGAGATGAATGGCATCAGCTGGCGAACAAGATTCGAAAAAAATACCCCTTGTTCAACATTTTCTCTTGCACCCTCATCTGCTTCAGCATTCTGGGCTGCTTGTGTTTGCTCTGTGACACACCCATGGATGTGTGTCTAATGTTGACATCAGCAATGTCAGTTGGCTCCCCAGAAAATATGGTCCTGAGCAACTGATCAAATCTGCTAAGCATCTGAGCTGTAGGTTCACGGACATCTTGTCGCCCATCAGTAGCTTGCGTGTTACTATTATTTATATGAGGTAGGCCTCCTACAGAAAAAACATGGAATCATCAATGTCCATTCAAGTGGTTTATGTACCTGTAGATGATTTAATTGACCATGCACCTGCCGCCACATTTGCACATTTGGACTAGAAAATATGAGACAAAATAGAGAGATGGTCAAAATGAATTGTCGTTTCATCTAAGGTTATGTTGTTTATCCTAGAAATGTGGAAAAAAATGTTATGTACTTTCTTATTTTGTTGCCTTGAATTTGTCATTGCTTCTTGAATTTATATCAATATTTCACTCCTAAAATACGCTAATTGCTCTAGGTTTTCCCGACCTCCTCTTTAGGGGGAAAACCCCAATTAAGAGAGTGCACGAGAAATGACTGAGAAGATATTTAGCAATAAGCTTGTGCTTGTTAGGACACTAAAATATGACAGGTATATTGCACCAATAGGACCTCTCTTTTTTTCCTTCTTTTTTTTATGTAGAGGTGGGGTGTTCACCACCATAGCTTTTCATTCTAAACTAGAGTTAAACTCCACATAAATAGCATATGAGTGATCTGCAACATTCCAGAATTAAACAAAGAACAAAGAGAAAAAAGAGGAACAAGGCTTCAAACCTTCCCCCACATCCAGCTTACCATCTCTAAAAAAAACCTTGTACCAATATGACTTGTTTACATCAAGAAAAGTTAGAATAGAATCCTTAAGTGTGCTATCACTTAAAGTAACCATCATCTTTGATAACCATATGCAAATTGTTATATAATTATTGTTAGATATTCAAAAGAACATATTTTCATATGCTTTAAGAGTTGTTTTAGAACATTTCTCTATGTAATTATTCATTTATATATGCATATTAGGGAAGTTTCTATTATTTATATTCAAAACATATTTTGCACAAATTGACAATATTTATACAATTAATATGTATTATCATATTTTTCATATGGAACTATATTTTAAATTCAGAAATATAAATTTAGCAGTATTTAAATTTTGCAGGATCTAAATTTGACAGGTTATAAATTGAAGAAATTAGCATTCAAAGATTCATCAAAGCTTCTAAATCTGATTCACCAAATCAATAAAATCTTCAATCAAATCAGCTTTGACATCTCCAACAAATCAAGAAGATCTCCAACATATTTTGCAATTATATTTCCAACATATTTTGCAAATCAACATTAACAACTCAAGCAAATCAGCATTTACAACTAATTCAACCCTCAAAACCCCTATAAAAAGGGCACTACAGAGAGAGAGGAGGAAGAATTCAATTCAGCCAAGGAGGAAGTTCTTCATTCAGCCAAGAAAGAATTTATTTTTAGCTATTGTCCTTTCTTTTCTGTTTTTAGTTTTTGTTTTTGTTTTTAATTTTTTGATATTATAGACATAGATTCTATTGTGATTTCAATAGAAGTGTCTCTTTATTTTATTTGCATGGATTATTTTTATTTTTATTTTAGAATTTCATCAACCATGGTAGGCTAGAAAATCCTTCCATCAATGAGAGGATTCCACCCCATGCGTTTGAGTGATTGATTCTTTTCTTTGTGTATTGATGTTTTCTGATTTGTTCTTCATGTTTATATAGTTTCTTCAATTCAGATTTCTTTTGATTATGGGTATTTTTAGATCTTCCGTCGTTCTATTTAGATGGATACGGTTGATGCTTTATAAATCCTATTTTTAAATCGAGTAGAAGTGAACTGCTTTTAAAATAATTTATTTTCATTAAATGCAAAAGGAAGAATTATCACGATACACGTGGGGTGGATTTCCAATCCTTGGTGGTCTTTTTCATAATTTGTCCAACCCAATATTTTTATTTTAGTTTTCTCATATCAATCCTTCAAAACTTTTTTTTTAAAATCTTTTTATGCCTTTTTACTTTTATTTGTTTACTTCAATAGCCTCCCTGTGAATTCGACCCCTTGCAATAATAAATAAGGGTTTTATATTTTGTTGGCGAAGACGAGATTTTAACGACAATCAAAGCCACCAACAATTATCATTTTTTTCATAGCAGTATGCATGAAATAAATAATTATGGATTAATTTGCAGGTAGGAACATTAAAATTCACTGCTAACCTTGTTGGTTCTCCGATAATACATTCGCCAGCGGATTTGTGGGGAACAGATTGTACCCTGTGAACTGTCATTTGTCAAGGAAGATCCTTCTCTTGATTCTAGATTTTGCTGTAGCACTGCAGACTGAGCAACTGGTTGCTGGGTAGCTGGAGGAAAATCAGGGTTAGCTTCAGCGGAAGCTTGAGAGCCTCTGGCATCACTTGAAGCCCCAGGATTTATCTGCTGGAACCTTGCAAGAAGGGGATAAAATAAGCCCACTGTACTGCCAGAGGAACCGGGTGGTGAATGACTTGATCCAGCAGGCACTGATGCAACAACTGTCCTTAATGGCACTACTCGTACACTTGAATCTCCAGTAGAAGACGAATAGCCTGTTAACTCTGAAATAGTTTGATGTAACAGACTTGCACCAGCCATATTTCCTGCTGCATCTGTTTGTCCAGAAGGTTGCTGAGGACCAACCTGCTCACCTCTATTACTGTTGGATATAGAGCCTACGGGAAAATGTGGAGAAACCAAAAGTCACTATCACTAGTTAAGATTAATCACAACATTTCCACCTAAAATTATTCAGGTTTTAAAAATAAAGGAACCTGTACGAATTCGTATGTCAATGTTCCTTGGAACAAATCCAGAACCGACTGAACCACCAGCCAGACCATGGCCAGGATATACTGATGCAGTGGGGAGTCGACCTAGGCTTGTGCCAGGCTGAAAAGGAAGAGGCTGCAGCATAGAATTGCTCAATATATATAATCAAGAAATCTGGAAGAGACATTTTGATGAAGTAAAATAGTAGAACCTGAACCATCATAGGATTGGGGCCAGAAGTCGATATGAAAACAGCTGGTCCAGCATTAACCACTGCTTCCGACTGTGTAGAAAAAGATGTGAAAATTATAAACTATAGCACAAGAATTCATTTTCCAGCATATCAATGATATTAAAACAAAAAAAGAGGATACCCACAGGAGTTTGACCCATGCGCACTGTCATGGTTGTACGGCCCAGCTCAAGGAACAGAGCACCTAAATTCTGCAACAAAACTCCAGATCTCACTGCACGAGTCTGGATATCAGCACGTGCTAGGGGATCTGTAATGCTTGCCTGACCCTCCAGTTGGTTTGCAAGTTGCTACAGATATTATAGAAGGGTTACAAAAAGAAAAAAAAAGTGAATATGCCTAAGGCAATGAAAGAAATCACGCATTGCTTTGACATTTCATAAGCCTATTAACGTCAGATGTAGCAAGGTGCCAAGCTTCCACATGCAAGTAGCATAGACATACCAAACCACCTCTTGGTAGGTTGGTAGAGGTTCCCCCTCTTCACTGAGGGGTCCTGTGTTCAAGTCTTTCTTCAGCTGTTAGAAGAAGATTTAACTGGGTAAAGAACACTTGCCTACCCCCCAAAAAAATAGCACAGACATGTTGGGGGATGCCCAAACATCACATTTGAATAGAGTGGACACGATTTAAATGATGCATAAACTTTCAAGGAATTCGAGGAGTACTCTTTGGACAATAAAAGTAATCGGGAAAGGTGAAGCCAAGACTCCCACTCTTGAAAATGGTGGTTAGCACATAGAAAATCTTCCATGTTGTTACATGGGATAAAAATTCAATAATAAACCACCCACACCCCTTTCTAAGGGGAAACATGATAATAAGTGCAATTAAGAAAGAACATAACTGGTTTTGGGCTCCTCTCATTGAAAGATTCAACAAGAAACTTGATGGGTGGAAAGGAAGAGCACTGAGTTTGGGTGGCAGACTGGTTCTTCTAAATACGGTCCTCACTAGTCTCCCAATTTATTTCCTCTCTATTTTCAAAATTCATATCGGCATTCTTAATGAGGTGGACAAAATAAGGAGAAGATTCTTATGGTGTGGCACAAAAGATGAGGTTCGAGCCCATATCTAGCTAAGTGGGACCTGGCATGCAGGGATAAGAAGATGGAGGCATGGGGGTTCTTAATCTACAAAACATGAACAAGGCATTGTTGGGCAAGTGGCTTTGGCGATTGATTGCAGACCAGGACTCGCTTTGGATTCATATTATAAGAGAGAAATATTATATGCACTGTTCGCGATTAGAGTTGATTCCTCATTCTAGAGCGTCTTTACCCAAAATTTGGAAGGATATCCTCGAGAGTGCCGAGATTATTAAATTTTGGAGTTGAGATCAAATTTTGGAAGGATCCTTAGCTTTGTGGTTCAATATTTGTCCAAATCTCTTCCGAGTAGCAACTAATGTGGATGACATGGTATGTGATTCTTTCACTTGTGGGGTAAACTCTATTATTTGGTGTCCTCGATTGCGCCAAAACTTAAATGAGGTCGAAGCCACGGAATTCACTAACCGACCTACTTCAAGGCATGGAGTTAAGGTTGGAAGATGAGGATGTCATACATTGGAAATTAGCACCTCTTCTTGGGTTCTCGGTGAAAAACCTTTATCAGCAGATTAACAATTTTTTCTCTCCAATCCAGAATGCTAACATTCAGGTCCTTATTTAGGGTTCACTTGCGCCATTGAAGATCAGAGCTTTTATGTGGCTACTCTCTATAAACAAAGTGTTCACCAAGGTTAATAGAGCTAAGTGGGTTCCAAACAGTGACATTTCCTGTTTATTGTGTGGTGCTACCGAGGAGGATAGAGAGCATCTATTCTTCACATGTTCTTTTGCCTTATCAATTGGGAATTGGTTGGGAAAGCAATTGGTTCAACATGTAATTTCCATAATATTGATGAGATGTGGAACCTATTTCGTCATAGAAAGAAAAAAGAGGATCGTAGTAATATGGCTAAATTTCAGCTTCTAATTCCTCATGCGATATGTTGGAGTATTTGGTTGACAAGAAATGAGTGTCTATTTCAGAGGAAAAGGGTATATGTGGAAAATATTTGGGCTCATATTTCATACTTGCTCAAGGATTGGGTGAAGATGATTCTCCAGGAAGACAACCATATCACAATTATGGGTCATTTTTGGTTCATGAGGAAGTGATTCAAATTTTATTGTGCTTATACGATTTGGGCTTTTGCTCATATCGGTTGTTGTTTTTTACTTTTCTTTTGGAGATCCCTCGTCTCCTTTGTTCGGGGACTTCTAATTAATAAAAGTCCTATCCTTATTCAAAAAAAAAAAGAACATAACAACAAAGCAATTCAATTCTGGAGGCCAAAGGTCCCTCTCAAGGTTAAAGCCTTCGCATGGCTGATGTACCAAGATAGGCTTCTCCCAGAGAAATACAGAGCCCAATGGGCGCCTCAAAAAGATATCTGTTATCAGATGTGTCTGGGAGATGAGGGGACTCCTGAACATCATATGTTAGCTTGCCCAGTCACAAGCACATTTGAGTTCTCCAGAAGGAGACAACATGTATGGATATCAATTTCTCTTCAATGGAGGGCTTATGGGCAACACACAAGAAAATGGTGAAGAAGGGGGACACAAGCATCAAATCCAAGATCTTGCAGTCGTTCATCCCTGCGGATGTGTGGGCGATACGGATTGCTTACAATTATCTTGTGTTTAGAGGTACGACGGTATGTGACGGTATATGTGGAAAACGTGTGGGAGATGGAAAACTCACCTCATCAAAGATTGGGAAAGTCTTGTGCGGGGGCAATCCAAGTTTTATACACCGGGGGGAAATCATCATAGAATAATAATGTCTATTCTGTTTTGGTTCATGTGTGTATGGTGAATTCCTCCTTTACCATAGCATATTGAACTTGGCATTTGGTCTTCATGGCCAAATGTGTTTCTTCATAGGGGAAAATCCATATAACCACCTACAAATCGTCCCATATCTACATAACACCATGTATTTTTATGAATTCCATATAACCCCCTAAACACATGTAAATCCAAATAAATCCCCGAGTTAAAAATTTGTTAACAATATAACCTACAAATGTCCAATATCCACATAACGCCATGTATTTTTATGAATCCCATATAACCCCCTAAACATAGGTAAATCCAAATAAATCCCTGAGTAAAAACTCTATTAACAATATAACCCCTACAAACTGTCTGATATCCACATAACACATGTATTGTTATGAATTCCATATAACCCCTAAACACAGATAAATTCAAATAAATCACCGAGTTAAAAATCTGTAAACAAAATTGAAATATTCTAGAAATATTCTGTTATGTTAACCCAGGTTAAAAAAAATTGCCCAATTAAACCCTGTACTCAATAAAAAAAAGGTAAATACACCCCTCAAATGATGATTTTCCCCTCCCATCTCCTCCCCCAAATTTCCCATCTCCCCACCACCACACACCCGTGCCCCCTCCACCACCCATACCACAACCACCACTGCCCCTACTTCCTCCCTACCAACACCACTCCCCCCCCCCCCCCCATTCACACCCACCACCCCATAGCCCCACCACCACCACAACCACTTCTCTCCACCACCACCCTTCTTCATCACCGCCCCATCACCATCATCCTTTCCTCTGTTAGAGCATCTCCAATCCTATAACCAAACATTTACCCAAATTTAAATTTGAGTAAAAGTCACCCAAAACCCTCTCTAACCATTTACTTATACCCATACCAAATCAAACTTTTACTCAAATCTTTACCCAAATCAAGGGAGACTCAAATCTTTACACAGAATTTTAAAATCTCTTTTTTTTTTTCCTTTATCTTCACATTTTCTTCCAATGTGACATTTTTTTCTCCTTCCACTCCACCTTAAGTTGAATTATATTAGATGTCTTCCCACCCCTCAAAATTTTCACCATCTCTTGAAACCAAAAAAAAAAAAGTATTCTTTCTTAAGTCTTCATTTTTGTTTTTTAACTTACTTATTTTTACTTCAATAAAAAAAAGATTATTTTTTCCTTTTTCAAAAAATTGGATGATTATAATTTTAATTTAAATATATTAAAGGGAAGAAAAATTTGAGTAGTAAAAATGTTTGGGAAATGACTTTGAAATGTTTATAAGAAATAATTAGAAAAAGATATGAATTTTTTAAAAGATTCGAGTAAAACACATAGTAATGGTTGAAGACACGTCATATCAAATCAGGCTTTTATTCAAATTTTAAATGAAATTTGAATATATTTGAGCAAGGGTTGGAGATGGCCTTACACCAACCGCCAATATTATGAGATTGACAACAATCAATTTCTTTACCGATGTAGAGAGAGAGAGAGAGAGAGGGAGAGAGATGAATGGGTAATGCAAAAGAGAGAGAGAGAGAGAGAGAGAGAGAGAGAGAGCTTTCATGGCTTCAACAATGGTGAGACCGAGGAAGGCTTTTCATGCGGCGGTAAAAAGGTCTTTTGGCATATAGGGTTAAATGGAACTAATTCAATGGTGAGTTTGATTAATAGAAAGGTCGATCTGGATTTACCTATGTGTTTGCATGGGGTTGCATGGAATTCAGAAAAACACAATGCATTATGCAGATATCGAGCTGTTGTAGGAGGTTATATGAATTTTTCAAAAAAAAATTTATAACATGGCAATATGCCTCCCATTTACATCGAAAAAAGAAAAGAAAAGAAAAGAAAAGAAATAACATAACAACATAAAAGGAAACTGTGCCTAACAAAACAACTGAAAAAGAAACTCAGGACGCACCAAAGGACCTAGATCAGATCTCTGAGAACATATTAAAGAACCTAATGCAAGGAATGAATGCAAGAAATAACTGCATGATCATCATAATGATGGTGAGAAGCCCAATATATATACCACTTGAGAATAGAGCAACCCCCAATATGGTGTAAAGTCCATATACAAAAATATTGTATAAGCTTTATACCAAGCTGAGACTGTACTTGGTATAAAATTGAACTTCTACAGAAATATCTCCCTGGTCATAGAAAGCTTTATCACAACAAACAGAAAATGAGCTACATATGACTTCTTAAGCACTCACCAGAAGGCATTCTCCAGCTTGTGCTATGAGCATCCGTCTCGTGGAGAGAATTACTTCAGCCAAGGACTGTGGCGTTGGCAGGCCCCCTTGTCCAGCACTTGAATGTGAGTGAAGTGCTTCCAAACCATGACCGCCAGAAGCTTCGGCATCAATGTTGTTGCCTTCTCCTAACAGTGCCAGTTGCATTAACATTACAGACAGACATAAAGATTGAGATGGGTATTTCACTATTTTGCATTTTGAAACCATCTTCTAATCTAATGTAAATGAAATAACACAAAATGATAGAAACCAAGGAAGCAAGAAACCAACCATTGGCACTAAATTCACGCCTCAATTGACTTAAATATTGAGATAAAGTGGCTAAAGAATCGGAATAACCTGAAAAAAAAAACACAAAATCAGGTATCATTCCAATATATATATATATATATATATATATATATATATATATATATATATATATATATATATATATATATATATATATACGCGAGTGATAGCGTGCGGGTCGTGCGGTCGTGCGAATTCGACGTGAGTCGTCCGATCGCGGGTCCATCGCATCCAACGGTCGAGATGAATCGCCCCCGACCGTCTGATGCGATGGACCCGTGATCGACGGCCCGTGGTCGACGCCGCACGACCGCACGACCCGCACCTAATCACTCCTCATATATATATATATATATATATATATATATATATATATATATATATATATATATATATATATATATATATATGTCGTCCGATCGCGGGTCCATCGCATCCAACGGTATATATATATATAACTCGTGATTACGTGCGGTCGGTGCGGATTCGACGTGCGTCGTCCGATCGCGGGTCCATCGCATCGGACGGTCGGGTGCGATTCACGTCGACCGTTGGATGCGATGGACCCGCGATCGGACGACGCACGTCGAATCCGCACGACCGCACGCTATCACTCGACTATATATATATATATATATATATTCCAAGATAAGTACATCCACCAAAAAAAGTAAAGGAATGTCACAACTTACTATTGGTTGCAATGGTGCTGAGGAAAATCCAGCTGGAGAAGTGAAAGAACCCTGAATGGGGTCAAACTGGGCTCTCTGAGCAGCTGTAGCAGGCTGATGTTGGACTGAATCAGATGTGCCATTACTGCCAGAATTTCTATCCACTCTTTCCAGAACATGTTCCTGTGAACGCATACAGGACATGTATACTTACGACATAATAATTTAATGAAAATGTAATATGCAATTGATTGGGAACGAAATATAGATCACATACTATGATTAAAAGCGTTTATCATCATAAGACTTACCCTTTCACTTCCTGTTCCGATGCCAATGATCCCCATTGAACCAAGAAGGGTGGAAAAAATCTTTATCCAAAGAAATAAGGGGGTGATGAGAAACAGATATCATTGCTGAGGAAGAAACATATATGCAGGAAAAGGAAAACTGCAGTTTTTTATGCTCTAGCCTTACCCGATTAAGATCTGCAGGATGTCCCTCAGGCGAATCAGCTACACTGAAAGCCCGAAGCACCACATTAGGAGCCACATGATTTCCTCGATTAGTTGCACCAGCTGAAGCAGGATCAGTGACTGCAATTTGCAACAAGACTGTTCAGCATTTGCTAGGTACAGCTAAAATCTTACATCAAAATAGCAATGCAAATCTCCAACAAGGGAAAAATATCCCAAATAAACTGAATGAAGATAAAATATATAACGCAGCCATGAACATGAAACCAATAGAAAGAGAAAACTGGATTTCTTGATAAAGAAAAATAAAGAGAAGGGAGTCAGCTAGAAAGTTTCCCTTGGAAGGGCCAACGACGGGAAAAATAAAATTTAAGAAAAAACTACTGGATGAAAACATGGACATCTTTGCAGCAAACTTCATCATTCCATCTACGCTACCAAATTCCATCATTCCATCTGCTACAAAATTTCTGCAAAACCCTTTCAAGCTCTCGTAAGTTGGCAAAACCCTTTCAAACTATTGTGGGGGCCATGGCACCAAATGGGCCCCTCCTCCCCTCCTCTCATGATCAAGGAAAATATCATTCTTTTTCACTCCATCATCATTCTTTAGTTTCCTGAACAATAAGAGCATGAGACTCCACAGAATACTCTCTAACATTCTTATCAAATCAGCACACCTTGCTAACTCTGAACACACTCATAAGACAACATGCCCTTGTGAACTTAGGAGATGCCTCAGACAAAATAACTACCATGAAATATCAACCGTGAAACCTGTCACATGAATCCCAAATGTATGATTCCTATCTTATGTACCATATCTTCTATTCTTCTAGGGACATGTATTCTCAGCATTTGCAGGAATACAATATCAACAAGTTCTACATTGTATAAAACCAACATAGCAAGATTTAATAAAACTTTGGAAGCCAACATACTCAGATCATTGTTATAAGAAGAGAATTATATGGACGACACAAGAAAAAAACAATATTTACTATGACTATTCCAACCCCAAAAACAGATTCCAAGTTCTATTTCATTTATCTGATCTCCGTCCATCCCTGTTTTGCACATGAAAAAAAAAATCCCTATTTACTTGTCTCTAAATCAGCCTTGTCTTGGGAATCTCCACCATTCTTTCCTCATCCTCAGATCACCATTTCACTCTTGATAAGAATGAGTCACTTCCCTCCTCTTCCTAAAACCTGAAGAGACAGTATTTGCTCTGGAAATGGCACCCTTGATTTCAAGATCAATATTTCATTAAAAAGAGTTTGTTCGATTAGAACCTACCATGTATCTGTAATGACAATTGTTGAAATGATATGTTAATGACGAAAACAATATGATTTAAAATTCTTTTGATTGCTCCACTCTTTCTAGCACTCACAAGTCATAACTGAAACTGAAAAATGTCGCTCCAATTCTGCATTTTATAACCCATCTATTTATCAATAAAATTGATTAATTAAGGAAGAACTGAAGTTTATCAAATTCTTTTCTCCAAAAGAATGTATAAGATATTCCAACAGGGAATATCAAACAATGAAATCATCATATTCATTACTCAAAAATTCAAAACTATACTAAAATATAAAAAAATGGTATTCCAGTCTTGACTTAAGCTATTCAAAACAAGCATTCTGGATTACTGGACTTATTAGTACATGAACTGATACAATAGGCAAAAACAAGTAACATTATCCACAACAAATCAACTTTTAAAAGTCTAAATTCCATGCCAGCAGAATCAAAGTAATATTGATGTCCATGTGATCTTCTAATGAGCCTTCTAGAAGAAATCTTGGCCATTTCAGACGCTGGATACATTGTGCTCATCAGAACTGTAGCAAACCATGAGGTGGATGCATGAGCAAAGAAATAGAGGCTGTGCAGTGCAACACGTAGGCTGTTTGGAATTTGTACTACATCCTACAAAATGTTGCTGCATTGATTTGCTCATTAGTGCAACTTTTGTTCATTATTAAAAAACACTTTGAAGACAGGGCTTCGAAGGAGAAAATAATGAGGAGAGTGTAAATAAAAGAAACACCAGAGAGCAGATCCAAGAGTACATGAATAACTTAGCAATAAGTTTCAAGTTCCAAGACAGCATGTATGTATTTAATTTATTCTTGAGCAACCCAAGATCACATGTCACAATGAAATCTGCTGCAACATGATAATTTCACGGTTTCCATAAAAAAGTTCTTAAAGAATTATGCATAGTTTGTAGAACGATTCATGCTGAAGGTCACATGAAGCTGGTAATTGTGGACTGAAAAGGACCCTTCCATTATCCCCACAAGGCCACAACCACCTCCAAGGGTAAGTATCTTTAAAAATCATTCAGAAAAATGGAGAATAACAATAATGACAAAAGCATTCATATATCATTAGCGCATTGCATAATATTATCTTTACTGACAAAAATTTCAGAATGATGAGTTTTAAAAAATATTAATTAGGAAAAGAAACAGGCATCTTTCAGTACTATGAATAATAAACAACCAAAGTTACAAGTTTTCCAAAGAATAAAAACCTGGATGACTGGAGGTACTCTGAGATCCCAGCCCTAAATTGGGTGAAGTTGATGGTTGAAGTGGCTGCCGAACAACCAAATGCAGAGTGTGTCCATCTTCGACATCTAATTGTTTTTTAATCAAGAAAATACATCTCCCACTGGATTCACCAACAAACCAAGATACGACTTTATGTAAGATAGTCCTTACTAAGGTGGTAGAAATTAAAATAGACAACTAGTCAAAAGAATTCCCAATGTAATGTGTCTGCTGGCTGGAGTGACCCCTATAGAAGCCAACTTCACCAATTTTATGACCTATGTGTATCAGCAGCAGAGTGTGCCAGATAGGAGACAAGTGCACTGCATATGCAAGCAATGATAGATTGAGAAAAATTTTGGAGGAAAAAAACATGTAAGATCATTTGTGTTGGTTTCTGTAGTCTTTGCAAACAAGCCAGCAATTTTCTTTACTTTTCTAATCATTTTTTGACAAAAAAAAGATGGGATGCTGATATAGGTTGTCTTCCATGGAAAGAAGAAAATAAAGAAAATACTCAATCCCCATGGAGATGGAGATAGATCATGTAATCCCAGTAGGCATAGCGTAATTCCATTGGAAGAGACCCTTCCCCAATTAGAATTATGGTCAGCACCCCGACGATGTGTCTAATCCAGCTCCTCATGTTTTCAACAATACTATCCTTTGTGTTCTCTACGTAATGTTGTCCATGTCCTTTTCTTCACTGTTAGCCATTAACTCCAAAATTCTCATGGGGTATAATCTGGAGAAACTTTCCCTCTCAGTCTCTTTTCATTACCAAAAAAACCCCCACTTAATTTACAAAATGACTGGAATAGCAACTTTTTCAAAATTTTCCTTTTCTCCTCTCTTGAGAAATTCGGTCTAACGCAGAATTCTCTCTTGCGTAGGATCGTAGTTTCTTGGAGGTTTTGAGTTTGTACTTATTTGGGCTTACACTTTATATATTAGAGGGCACAAGCCTACCATTTCATAAATAAAAAATAGCAACTTTTTGAAATTAGTGCTTCCCCGTGCTACTTTGGCATGGGTGGAATTTCAACACCTGACCTCTTTTTTGAAGATGTGCTAACAGTTTTAACTTTTAACCAAAGATCGGTTTGCAAACTAAAAAGTAATTTGTAAAGGACAATATTAGAATTTCTGCAATTGAGGGTGATCGAATTTTAACAAGACTACTACACTTTTAGAAAGAATAGACACGTTGAGCTTGGACTATAAATAACTCCTGTTTTAACAAAGAATAAATGCCTTAAAAGGTAGCAAAGCCAATCCTGATCATGCTTGACATTCAGTCCATAACACAATCCAGCATGCATTCTGATTCAAATAACCTAATTAATGAATAATTAATCTTGTGACCTCTCTCTTTGGGGATGAGGGTGGTGAGGGTGGTGGTGGGAGGTGTGATGATCTTGTGACCTCTCTCATTGGGGGGAGGGGGGGGGGAGCGATTCTTAGCTTTTCATGCATTGAACTCTCTTCTACCATTGATGCACTAGTTTCAGTTCTCGTCTCCATGATACCAGTTTTGTGCATGGGTCTTAGCTTATCTTTTCTTTCTTTCTTTGTAATTTCTCTTTGGGGTTTGGCCTATTATAAATACAAGGGTGATCGCCTACCATTTCCATCAATTTTTTTATTATTATTTACCTCAGAGGTTCCAAGTTCCAACTGACGGATTATCTTTCGTCTAAAGTGGGTGGTATGACTGGGTATATTACTGCATATAAAACCATTTCCGGAAGAGAATCATTCCCCATGTGACTTGTGATTTGTAAAGAGATTCAACTTGATTTATATTCTTTACTTAGAAAATAAATAACTTGCTCTATTAATATACACGAATGAAATCGATCCATCCCCTAGCAATTAAACACCCCCCCCCCCCCCCCCCCAAATACCCACCCAAAAAAAGCAACAAAAAAACTTACTCTTAGAAAATAAATAGTATACTAGCAATCCATTGAACAACAGGAAACAAAACCCCTACATCAATGGTACAAAACCCCTACATCTCTCTCCACACCATCTAGAGTTAGTGAGAAATGGAGAAAAAATTTCCACCATTGATGCACTA
The DNA here is from genome assembly GCA_030737845.1 of Acorus calamus. Lineage (NCBI taxonomy): Eukaryota > Viridiplantae > Streptophyta > Magnoliopsida > Acorales > Acoraceae > Acorus > Acorus calamus. The sequence continues at coordinate 19,004,189 of CM060859.1, read as the reverse complement.
GTTTCAGTTCTCGTCTCCATGATACCAGTTTTGTGCATGGGTCTTAGCTTATCTTTTCTTTCTTTCTTTGTAATTTCTCTTTGGGGTTTGGCCTATTATAAATACAAGGGTGATCGCCTACCATTTCCATCAATTTTTTTATTATTATTTACCTCAGAGGTTCCAAGTTCCAACTGACGGATTATCTTTCGTCTAAAGTGGGTGGTATGACTGGGTATATTACTGCATATAAAACCATTTCCGGAAGAGAATCATTCCCCATGTGACTTGTGATTTGTAAAGAGATTCAACTTGATTTATATTCTTTACTTAGAAAATAAATAACTTGCTCTATTAATATACACGAATGAAATCAATCCATCCCCTAGTAATCTGTAACTGATCTAAGCAATTAAACACCCCCCCCCCCCCTCCCCCAAATACCCACCCAAAAAAAGCAACAAAAAAACTTACTCTTAGAAAAGACATAGTATACTAGCAATCCATTGAACAACAGGAAAACAAAACCCCTACATCTCTCTCCACACCATGGAGAAAACAGGAAACAATGATATTTCCTCCATGATTAAGTATAAGAAATACTAAGAAAATGTTTCAAAAATTTTCTCACTAGCTCTAAATGGTATGGTATCCATTTAAAGCAGCTAACTGGATCAAACCAATAGGTTATAATCCATCCATATCAATTAAAGAAGACATACCAGTTTCTAGCATGGTTGGGTAGGTTAAGGTTCGTCCCTTACATCCGCTCGACCAGGCATCGAATCCGGTAAAAAAAAAAATTTTAAAATTAAAGAAGGCATCCCTAAAAGGCAGCTCCAGTCATTTGGATACATTTATATAGTTTACCTGTACGGTGTGCATCAAAATCTGATAGCTAAAATAGGAATTGTAAAGGCTCAAAAAGTTTGTAGTTTTTTTTTTCTAATTAAATGGCAGGCGCCCTGTATTAAGTCACAGGGCCAAAGCCCAAAACAAGTGTGGTAGTTGATATAAATAAAATATCATATGCTGACATTTTAAACATTCAGTAATTGTAATTTCTAGATGTTGAAGTGGTTGATAATTTTACATGTAAAGCTAGTGATTATACATTTGATTTTAGTCACTGATCTACTGAGTTGTGCTTAATTATACTTATTCAATAAATGGAAAAAAAACTCTAGAGCATCACACCATACATTGCAGTTCCATATAAAACATCCTAGAGAATACCAAAGCTCTAGGAAAAATATTGAACCTCAACTTGCATCCCATTGCAATAACAGGTTTTCTAGAATTCTATAGAAAGCAGCTTTGTATCCAAGGTTAGGCTTACAAAGAGATTGAAAAGGATACGGTACGCAGATAGTAGTTCTTCGTCCTTCAAAACCTTTCCACGACAAATTAGGCGCTGCTGCTCTGATACAACCCCAGTAACCGTAGCTATTTGTTCTTTCAGTGCAGGGACAGGAACCTGCATACATTGCAAAAATGTGAAGATAACATAACTATTAATTAAAAAAAACAAACAATAAACAAGCGATCAGGAAAAAGAGGAAACTGAAATTAAAGCAAATCAATATTTTTCCCGTTTGATGACATGATAAGTGGAGGCCAAACATTGAGCACTTACAAATTTGTTCACTCGTAGAGTGTATGTTTGAGAATCCAATGTTTTTATCTTTATCTCAACAGTAGTCTCTGGGTGCTCAGCTTCAATTCCCCCACAGAGGGATATTTCACCAGGACCATCAGAACTCATCCTCTTCGATGCTCAAAATCCTGAAAGAAATCAACAATGAAACTTATGTTAACAAAAATGTTTCACTAATTGCATGCTGCAGATAAATATAAGCAATCTACAAAAGAAGATGTATTTCTTTGAGACTCATTGGATGTTCAAACAAAACAAAAATCATACCTGGCTACATAACATATAAAAACAATATCACAAACACAACAAACAACAAAGTGGATTCTCACAGGCAGTTTTCTAGGCTTCAACCAACAAAAATTATTTGTCAACCTAATGGAGAACGAGTGACCAACTTGAAATCCAGTGATGATATCAAATGATACTATATTTCCAAGTACAATTAATAATGAAAACATCAACTTTCCATCACCCAAAATCAACTTCAGACATAACAATGAAAAGAAAGATTGGCTACTGAAACTCATACACCCAAAACACTTATTTGCCGATACAGATCAAAAGAGACATACCGAACCCACCAATTCACATGTGAAGACTCATTGGATTGTCAAACAAAACCAAAAACATACATTGCTACATAATGTACAAATTCAACATCTCAAACCCACCTAATCACATTGGATTCTGACATGCATCTTCTCTACTTCAATCAACACAATTTCTTTCTCAAACCAACACCGACCCACTTGAAATCCAGTGTTGATATCAACTAATATTACATTTTCAATAACAAGTCACAAGAAAAACATCAACGTCCCATCGCCCAAATCAACTTTACATATAACAAACAAAAGAAAACAACCCAAAACACTTATTCGCCGATGCAAATCAAAACACACATGCAGAACCCAAGAATTCACACAGCGAAACACGGATACAGAGATCTCTAGAGAACAATATACGGGTTCTCGAAATCAAAACCAACATACTAAAGAAACCCAAAGAGAAAAACAGAAAAGAAAGCTTTTCCAACATAGAAGTCTACAGATTCGATCGAAGAAGAGAATCAGAAGAAGAGAAAACCAAAGGGGTTTTGTAATACCTGAATCGCAGAAACCTCGTCGGAGGGAGGGGTCGGAGGAGGGTTGACGACGGTGGTGCCAGAGAGTCTCTCTCTCTCTCTCTGTCTCTCTCTCTCTCTCTGTTTATATGGGGCGTTTTTGGAATTATTTTGAAGGGGTGGGTTTTCATGGTATTTACATACAAAGATGAGATGATGATCGCTGGGGATCGATTTTTCTGTTTTTTTAATATGAAAAGATTATGATTCGTTTATTATGATGGCAACAAAAGATTTTCTCTCTCGTGTTTTTTATTTTTAATTTCTTTTTGGGCCTTTTCAGATGAGTTATTTGGACCGTCTGATTGAGGACATCAGTGGCGGCCCGAGTCGGTGACTCCGTCCACCTGTAATTAATCGAGTCGGATTTATATGGCGTGAGTGACCTCTATTTGCACCCTTTTATTGTTTGGATTTTTAACAATTTTATTTGTGTAAAATAAATAATAATAATCATGGAATAAATTATATAAATCTTATATCAATCATCAACGCAAGAAGAAAAATATAAAAGCATTCAAACCACAAAAAACACTCAATTTAACGTGGTTCAGCGTAAGCTTACATCCACAAGGTACTGCAACAACAATCCACTATATCAAATAATAATATAATAATGTCCTCTCAATTTTTGTCCAAAACTTGATGAATACAAGATAAAAAAGGGATACAGGGTTACCTCAATTAAACCCTAAATAATCTTCCAAACAATATGGAGAACATAACTTCGATGTAGATCGAAATCCGTGGAGGAACCTGAAGAAGGAACAACTCTTCTTCTCTTTCTCTCTCTCCTCTCTATCTCTCTCCTGCTGTTGTCATCGAACACAAGCCGAAATAGGGGTGCAACTTGGGCGGGTTGAACCCGACCCAACCCGATTCGTGGGCGGTTCGGGTTAGGATTTTTTACCATCGGGTTCAACTCGGCCCGAACCCTAACCAACCCGAACCAAATTCGGGTCGGCTTCGAGTTGATATCTCGGGTTGACCGGGGTAAACCCGAACCCGTAGATGTTTTGATACTTTAATTTTGTCTGTTTGTTAGAGGGGTTAAATCTTGACCGTCCATTGATATGGCAAAATCCCAACCCTTCATCCAACCAAACTTAATTCATCCACTATCCCTCTTTCACTCACTCGTCCCTCTCTTCAATCACTGCCGTCACAAACAAATGAACAATTAAACCTCTCTTCAACCCTCACCTCCTCTCGATGGCCCTCAGCCCTCGCCAATCGCCTGATCCTCACCGATCCACGTCGATCCTCACCGACCATCGCCGATCATCACCGATCCTCGCCGACCCTCACCGATCGACCCACGCCGATCGTTGATTTGTTAATGTGAATGTGTGATTTTATTGTAGGGTATTTGTTATTTTGTTCAGATATTGATTTGGAAATAATGGGTTTTTTTTTTTTTAAAAAAAAAAAGCTTAGATGAAGATGATTTTTTTATATACAAAATATTAGTTTATTTTAAAAAAAATTAAGGGGACAACCATTCAAATTTTAACACTAAATTTTTTTTTAATGGATTTTGCTTTGTGAATCTTGAAATCCATGCTTCATCTGATGAATTAATGGTAAATGGTTTTAGCTTTGTGATTCTATTAAGTTCATATTTCATTAGTGATTCATGCTTGTTAGGGTTTATTCTTGACAAACCAAAATGATTGCTTATTGATATATTCACCGACCCAACCCAATCCTGGGTTCAACTCGAACCCGACTTGAACCCGCGGGTTGAGTTCGGGTTCGGGCTCTAGTTGCACCCTTCGGGTTGAGGTCGGGCTCGGACTCGGGTTCAGGTTGAGCACTGTGTGTAGGCCTGTCAACGGGTCGGGTCCGGGCCGGGTCGAGGTGGACCCGGACCCGACCCGTGGCAGGACCCGGGTCGGACCCGACCCGGATGGCTAGTTAAAAAAAAGGGGAGTTCATGATTGCAAGAATTTTTTTACAATTCAAAAGAAGTAAAAAATAGTAAATGAATTATTAAACAACATTCAAAACAATAAATACTAACATAAACAACATATTAACCTAACAATAAATATAACTAATTATACAAACATTCAAAACAATATTTAACCTAAACAACATTTAAAACAATATACACTAACATACACAACCTATTAACCTAAACAATAAATATAACTAATTATACAAACATTCAAAACAATATTTAATCTAAACAACATTTAAAACAATATACACTAATATACACAACCTATTAACCTAAACAATAAATATAACTAATTATACAAACATTCAAAACAATATTTAACATAAACAACATTTAAAACAATATACACTAACATACACAACTTATTAACCTAAACAATAACATAACTAATTATACAAACATTCTCAATAATATTAACCTAAACAACATTCAAGACAATAAACACTAATATATTAACCTAAACAATAAACATAAATCATCCAACAAACTAATTAATTATACAAATTCAAAAGCTAATAAGTTAATTGTCCAAAACAAACCAACGACAATGCATTACTAAGTTTACTACATATTAAACAACTAAATTCTTACAAGTTACAACATCAACACAACGAAAAAATGTTTTAAATCATCTAACGAGTAGAAGTTTAATGTTGAATGTCGTGCTTGCAGAATTTCCACTATCAAAAGTCAAAACAATAGCATGAGATTATTTTTTGTTCAAGTGATCTATTTCAACATAAAAAAAATGCATGTATAAATTTGAAACAAGCCTTCAACCCGACCCAACCCGACCTAGTTGCACCCCTAAGCCGAAACCCCTGTTTTTCTTTCCCTGGCCGTGCATCAATATCTTGATGAAGAGAAGCCGAAGCCCTAATAAGGGCCATTAATACCTCACGTGCTTGTATGCACGTGCATGCATGCATAACATGCATTCCTTTCACATGGGCTTCACAAGCCCTCAGGTGGGCTGGACTCCATATGGGCCCACAAAAGCCAACATTTTACACATTCAAATATATGCACACCCAATCTAAAAAATGATGTTCTTTAAACACTCTTAGCTCCCGTTTGGAACGGGGATAAAATTTATGACAGGGTATACATTTATGCAAGCATAAATGAGTATAAATAAGGATAAAGTTATTTTTGTGTTTGGTTGTATTTTGAATTATTCTTGTTGGTAAACGTAAGAATAAATGTTTTGTTGTTTGAATAAAAAGTGAATAAAGTATGGATAAAGATTTAAAAATGTAAAAAAATAATGATAGTTGATTTGACAGGTGATTTATAAAAGGTGATGACGGTTGATTTGACAGTGGACCCACATATTTTTTGAGTGGAATAACCTAGGATAATTTTAATTCCAGGAGTTGATTGAAATCTATATACCACTTTATACCAGTTTATTCTAACATACTTTATCAGGGGTTATCCGGGACAAACAAACACATCAAATTTTTTATCCGTGGTTATCTGGGATAATCCATGGGCTTATACCTAAAACAAACGGGGGCTTAGAGTCCTTTTGTTAATGAGGTGGGGGCGTCCACAATTTCCCAACACCGGGGGTGGACGAAACGGTGTTTCACAGAGTCAGGGAAAGTGGGAGAAAATGGAGATAAAACGGATACATAAAAGTTATTTGGATTGGAGACATGAACGGGAGAAAAGCTGTGTATGTGGTCGCATCCACCGGCGCCTACCATCGCCAACCCTCCCAAATCTCTCTACCAATATGGACGCTTAAATAAATGGGTGGTTCTATTTGAAACCCTCTAATTTGTAAATAAACCTTCTTTAAATAAATTTTATTGTTAAAGATCTATTTAGATATTCCTAATAAGTATGCTCCCCAATAAGTAAGCTCACCTAATTTTTTTGAGAAAATATTTAAATAAAATTCTTTTAATAAGCATGCCCCCTTTTTTTTAGAGTTTAGGGTTTTGAAGGTTCGTGTAAACTTATGCATAAACTAATGGATTTCCCATGTTATTTTTATATTTATATTAATTTTTAAAACTAGAATAAGTTAATTGGGGCTGTCGGTATTTCTTTATTAGTGGTTTGACACATCGTATGTTGACACATTATGTTTTTTGTGACAGTTCGTATGTTGTTGTGAATGGTATACTGAACAAGGACTCTTTATCATAGGTTTGACACACACTTTGTCAACTATGTTTGGGTTATGTTGACGGTTGTTGTGTTGACGGGTACAGTTTAAAAAACCTTGACTTCCTGTTTGAGTGTTGACACTCAGAATATCGAATTAACTAACAAATACTGACAAGTACAATGTCATTACTAGTAGATCATTGAAGATGAACCTGCATTGGTCGATCAACACATGGGATGTCACGCATACAGAAATCTGTCGACAACTTTAGTGTTGATGCTAGCAGCCAACTATTTTTTCGCAATCCATATTGCCATTACACTCTTGTAACACAAAAGCCAAACCAACAATAATACAAAAAGCAAATCGCTTAGTGATGTTGATGATCGGTGGTAAAATCGAGCAATGATAGAGACTTTACGATGAATGAAACGAGCATCGACAAGGGCATGCTCATTGTTTGAATATGAGGGGATTATATATTAATTTCCCGTTTGGATAGCGGAATTGAGTTATTCTGGATAGATAACTATGTCAGTATAGATAACAAATCTACATGAATAAGAGATTTTCTGTTTGGTTGTGTTTTTTTATTCTCATTGAAAAACGTAATAATAAAAGTTGAGTTGTTTGGTTGATAAAGCATAAAATATAAATAAAGTGTAAAAAAGTTAATTTGACATGTGAGCCATTTGATGTTTAAGAGGTGTTGATAGGTGATTTGATATGATAAGATGTAAAAAGTTGATTTGACATGTGGGCCCATGAGAATAGATAAAGTGAGTATAGCTTATCCTAGGAGTTACTTAGTATTGTTATACTCTCTTATACTCGTTTAAACTGGCTTAGTAATACCAAGTTATACCCTGCAAACAAACAACCATTTTCCCTATCTATTCTTATACCACCTTTATACTATCCTTATACTCGCTTATTCCGTTTCCCAAACGGGGGGTGATTCAAATATGAGAGACCTACTGTAATGCCCCATTATTAGGCGAGGGAGACGGTGCGCTACGTGTCATAAATCTCGAATCTCAGAGTAGTATATGAAAAATTTACCATTATTCATCCAAGCATAATTAAATAATCAACTAAACTACATTGATAAATTATAACTTAAGGCATCACCAGGATCTAACAATAATTCATCCCAAGTTTGGATGATTACACACGTAATAATTATTAACTTAACAATCTCTACGATTTTATTAAAAGAGCTGAGGAAAGTCTACTACATGCCAAAAAGAAAAGCTTTATTCATCCTAATGAAAGCAAAACTAAACGATCAAGGATGACGACTCAAACTTGATCTCACTAAGGCCTTCGTGATCAACGCTACTACTCGATCCTTAAATCTGAAAGGGGAAAAGGAGGGGTGAGCTACAACACGCTCAGTGAATGAACCATCATCATCCTGTTAGTACATTTATATTCAAAATATCAATATCAAGTATGTCCACACCGACATGTAATATATTAAGAAAATAATTATACAAAAGGCAACCAAGACATGCAATAATAATATATATACACACATGCAATCTTATCCAACATGATGCATGCAACACCACGAATACGCATGTCCGTCTTCGCAGCACCTACTTCACGGGGCCTTTCACAGGCATGGCCACGTAGACATAGTCATAAAGACTTGAGCTCTACATTCTCGGACCTGGCCACGTAGACGTACGCCCACGTAGACGTACGCCCACCTAGACGTTGGCCACCAAGACCGAGGCACCTAGACGAATGTATGCATTTGACAAACTACTATATCTTTAAAATAAAAAAAATGACAGAGCATGCACGATCTCAATATACCAATCATATAATGATAAATAAATCAATAAAAGCATGCTTACATTTTATATCGAAACTAGTATTTATATTTCGTAAAATAAGACAATCCTAGCATGACTACATAATATATATATATATATATATATATATATATATATATATATATATTTCAAGTCTACATATGAGACTCAAGTCCACTCACATCCGATTCAACGACAATATGCGGGGCTAATCCGTATATGAAACGCTTGAAATAGAATAATAGTTAAAATAAATAAAAATAAATTAAAAAGTCATATTAAATAAACCACCCATTTATTCTAACCCACTTATTCTAATCACTCACACTGGACAATGGGTCTCTGGAACAACCCACTGGCTTATGGGCCAGCCTGGTTGGGCCCAGAACCATTGTCCAACAAACTATAAATTCTAAAACACCAAAAGCCCAAGACCCATTGATCCGCGGGCCAGCCGGGTTGGGCCCATGCCCACTGTCTAGAAATTCTGGAACCAAACAAAATCAAAGACCCATAATTTTTTTCTTTCTCCTTCATCTTCTTCTTCTTCCTTCTTCATTTACCCCTTCTACCCAGGAAAAACTTCAAACCCATCACCACAACCATCACCCTTCCTCCTCCAGCCATGACCCACCGCCGGTCACCGTCCGGAGGTCCGCTGGCCGGAGTCCCACCGGCGACTCAAATCCCCTCTCTCTTCTTCTTCTTTTTTTTGTTTTTTTTTTTTTGAACCTCTTTGCCTATTCTTCTCATCTCTTTGCAATACTCACATCTCTCTCTCCCTCTCTCTCTTTCCAAATACAAAATATACTCAAGACAATCACCCAAACCCTTCTTCATAACCCAATCACCCAAAATAATTATTAAACAAATCTTCTTTCTAATCATGATAAATCCCTATCACAACCATCCAAATCTAAGATAAAAAAAAACTAAGAACACATAAACTCCATGGAAAGAGAAATCTAAGATCATGGACAAATCTAGAACCAAAATAAATAAAATATTTAAGAGGAAGAGAAGGAACATACCTAGATTGACAATAACAATTGCCAAAAGTTCTCAATCCGAATTAGGGCTAATAGGGGAGGTAATTGGGGTATTTAAATGGGGTAATTTGCTGTTAAAATCCCTCAAAGATCTGGTTGTTACAGATTTAAGATTGAGCAAATCGGGGGAACAATTTCGGATAGGTCCAGACAGAACTAACATTTATAAACAGGTCCTTCCCTGGCTAACCCAAAATCTAATAATTACAACTGGGTCCCCAGATCCAATTAACATACCAACAACTTCTATAAAGTCCACATACTAGATCCCCAGGCCCATTTAACATACTAACAACCCCTACCAAGACCCAATGAAATATTATACTAACCTTTTGGCCTAAACAACTGCACAAAATAAATTATTATCTCTCTATATATAAATATATATAATATATAATTATGTAAAATATGCATTTGTTACACCTACTTATTAGAGAAGTTCACCTACAATTTAGAGGGACTCAAATAGAGCCATCCTAAATAAATAGATCTTCTAAGTTGCAAAGATCCATTTGTGTTAGGTTGTGTAAGTGGGGGAAAATTAGAGAATGAGAGGATGAAGAGGAGGGGATGGGGGAGAGGCGGAGGAGGGTGGGGTGGGGGGGAGGGAGAAAGAGAGTGAGGAAGAGAGAGGGAGAGAGAAGGAAGAGGAGGGCTCCGCCTTCCTCCGCTACACCCCGACCCCTCCTCCTCTCTTTCTCTCTTCCTTGCTCTCTTCCCCCCTCCCTCCCCCTCCTCTTCCTCCTCTCCTTCTCTCATCTTCCTTCTTTTTATTCCTTCATAAAAAGATTAATTTATGTTGGGTATGTATGAGAAAAAGGGGTGTAAAAAGAGGTACCCGAGAGGATATCTTATTTTGTTTATATGATTATCTCACAACCGTTAAGAACAATGGTTACTATTTTTATGCATGTGTGACTACTTGATAAAAAAAATTAATATTTATTAGTCTAATTGTATTATTTATGCATTTAAATATAGAATTATAAAATTTGTTATGAAATTAAAAAATGAAAAAATATTTTACAATTAAAAAATAATCCTATTTTCCTTTATAGAATTCAACAAGATTTTATAGATATAGATAAAATATTAAACAATTTAAAAGAATATACATTTTTTGTTCCATTATTATTTTAATAAAAATCAATAAAAATAAAAGCAACAAAATGATGACGCGACATGGTCACAATCATTTATTTTATGTATCTTTAAAAAAATTAGTAACACGAGGAACCTCACATTTTTTGTTTGGAGTTTCGGAAGTGTCTCCGCCTTCAAAAGTTTTGTTTTCTTAACACGGCCCATTTGAGCATCAATGCCAGAGGCCAGCCCATTGAGACAAATCTAAGAGTAGAGGACCGAGCGCTGCGCAGTCTACTGTACAACTTATTTTGTAACTCCATATGCTATAATAACATAGTATATACTGCACTATCATAGTATATAGAGTTTTATCATAGTGTATGACTCAATTTTTTTTTCACCATAAAAAAAATACACTAATGTAACTTAGTTTAAACTTCATTTCATATAACAGCATGCACTCTAAAAGGTGAATGTGTGATTTAAAAAAAAAAAACAGAATGTATTACAATTGGGGCTGCAATTGGGGCCGCGTGTATCTTTTTTTGAGAGCACCACACCCATGGGTCTGTCAAGTCATTTCAACTAGAAAAATTACACGTCCAACCCCTAGTGTGACCCCATTTGCAGTCCACACCATTTTTCTAAAAAATATTTATGTACTCTTCCATTGAAATACATCATGGTGGTATATAAAATGAAGTATATATTTATCACGCCCCAGGGCGGCCGTCCCCGAGACGTGGCAATAATATAATATCAGCTATCAAGTACAAGAGGTCAACAATGACTCTAATAAATAAATACACAAGGCTAACAGGCAATGATAATTGATAACACAACTGAAAAGTGGAAGCATAAAATATCAATAAGTCTGTAAATCAAAAATATTATTACAGACTCGAATACACAATCACTGTCCTGTGGGAGCCAAGTCTAGTCCAAATAAAATACAACATGTGCAACACACACAATTTACAAATACATGACTCTAGGACTGCTGACACTCTCGCACTCGCCAATCCACCGGACAGGACGCTCCCACGCACGTAAGACCACGCCACAAGGAAGCTTCAGCTCCACGCCCAACAACGCCCCTACAAAAGAAACAGTACGCGAGAGGTGAGCTACAAGCTCAGTGAGTGGCTAGAAACCAAACACCAACATAACCAATGCAAATTCCTATCAAGGAAAAACATGGGTAGAAATCCACCGGGTAACAAGGTCACGTGGTGGTGAGACTATACCCTGACCTCGCCCTCACTCCCAAGAGGGAGGCTTTTGGGACTCACAGGGAGGAACAACCGTTAACCATAACACTTGGTGTTACTGCGTAACAGTTAATGCGGGTCCATCCGCTACGAGGTAGATATATACTTCGATACCTCAAGCGTTAGGAGCAGCATACCCAGAGTACACTCGATGGGTATAAAAGTCACGTGACGACGTGACTTCAACTCACACTCGCCCTCACCCTAGCCCCCACAGGGGGAACCTAGGGACTTAGAGGACAAAACTTGCTATTCTACACTGTTCGTCATCCGGTAGCACTCTCCCGGGCAGCCTCTACCTGGAGCCTCCCATGGTTAGTACATTGTCAAGCGTGTCGATGGTACTTACAAGTGGGGGTCCACCCAGGGCGGCTTATACCTAGGCAGTTTCAACACAAATTCGGCGAAGGGGAGAATGATTCACGCTCACAATATCATTCAGTGGTCCACCGTCATATAGTCTCTACCTGGTATGCTCCCATGATCAGTACCTCTGTCGAATGCATCGGGAGTACCTACAAGTGAGAGCCTTCTGACCAGGCAACTTCAACATCAGGGCCGGTATACGACAATATTGGGAGGAACCACTACATGTTCACAGTGCGAACCCTATGAAAAATCAACTACTCAAGTGGGTGGGTCGAGTATCAACTCGAGCCCACCACACCCTCACCAACACCCCCACCCTCACCCTCACAGGGTGACATAGGACTTTTGGGATGAGATCGACTGTTCTACACCCTTGGTCCACCGGTAGCCCTTTTTCCAGGTAGCCTCTACCTGACATACTCCCACGATCAGTACGTCCCTAGATGCATCGGTAATACTTACGGATGGGAGCCTGGTGCCAGGACAACATTTTCGACGCCGGAAAGTTCCTACACGGATCCAACGAAGGGGAGAACGATCGACACTCGCGGATACGATCCTCTTGGATCCGTCGTCATCGGTCATCAGACGCCGATTAAGCGCAACAAATTCTCGTGAATTCCCTCCAGGGTGCATAACTCAAATGCGGGGAAGACATTTTATTCTAAGTGACAACGCCATGATATGACCTCATAAGGAGTCATACACTTGCCTAAACGCATTAGGCAAGGCTCATGGCCTAATAGGCATATATATGATATGCAATAATTATACAAGGATGGCCTACCTAACATACATACATGACGTTAAACAGGTACACACACAAGAAAATAATCTAACATGCGTTGGGTAGCACCAACTTAGAAGGAAAAAGTGTTAAGCGCGATCCGCGCAACAATAGGTGCATGCCAATAATTCCAAGCAAGTCTGAGTCAAGTAAAAACTACATCTACTTACTCAGTTCGTGAAAAGAGGGAGGGCAAGAGAAAGGGAATGCCTCATCCTCTCTTGAAGCTGGTCATAGTTTTGCTCCAACAAGATGGGTGCAACAACTATACCACACCCTCAAGTCCTAAATCCAAGGAATATTATGCATATACCCTGTTATTAACCCAAGTTTAAACATGTTTGATGTGTCAAATAAATAGGGGTAGTATTTCCAATGAAACTATCTAAATCATGTCATATTCTATACAAGACATAGGCAAGTATAAGATAGAATATGGGGTTCTACACAATATACGAGCTATACAACCTAATATGCATGATATCTAGCATATTTAGGATGCAAAGATGCCCCATGGATGCGCGATGCACGATTACGTGCATCGAGGGTATCCCGAAGGGTTGGAATCAAACCACTCACCAATATCCAGATTATCGCGCATCCCATACGAGGAGATTTGCAAGATAAGGGTACCAATAGGGGTGAGTAAAATCACATACAAACACTTAGAATTAATTATGGATGCCTAGGACAATGACATGCACGCATACGAGCTCGTACGCACACAAGCATGCACGCACGCACGCGAGCCCGATCCCCCCCGGACACGCACCCAAGCGTCCGGCCCACAGCACACCAAAACTGGACCCCGGGCAGCCCCGCACGCCCCCCTGCGGAGCCCCGAGCGCAGCCCCGAGCGCCCCATATGCAGCAGTGCGCAGACAGCGCGCAGATAGTGCACGCCCAACCTGCGCGTAGTATACATTATGATATTATATTATATGAAGTTGTAAAATAGATTGACTGTATCAGCGTTTATTTAACTATCACAAGCACTCAGAAAAGGAAAGTACATATTATATTGAAAAGTGAGTATATATGTAGATAAATCATTACATATTTTTTGTATGAAAAATATTTTTTTTTAAAACTTTCATGTATTGCATTAGTTGAGTATATAATGTACCAAGATAGTATGCACTCCACTAGTGAAGGGTATAGGCGGCTGGGGGAACACCTATCGACTGTAGACAGGGATGTAAAATGAACTGAGTGTATCAACACCCAATGCACTCACGTCACCCCAAATTCTTCTAATGTTACACAGTCTCTTTTTCAACCTTATTTCCAGTCTTATATACTTGACGAGTCACGTGCACTCACTCTAACAAGGTGTATTTCACCAGAAATTTTTTACATTTTATATAAATGATTCCATACCAATTATTAGAGTAAAAACTTCATATTTTATAAAATTATGTATTTTATTAGATGAAATGTGTTATTTAAAAAAAAATCAAAATGGACATGGTTGCATTTGAGGTGGGAAAAATGATTGTGTACTATCATTATTGTTGCAGTGCAATATACTTTGAATTTCTAAATGTATATACTTGTCTAACAAACATCCATTCACAAAAAGGTAAAATATACACTTGAATGAATTAAATAAATTTTTTTATATTTTTTCTAATCAAGTTGATTCTGATTTAACTGATCATTGGATTTATGAACTGCTTTATATGGTAAAAAAATGGTTAATTGTAGTTTCTTTTACTAGGTTGATTAGCCTGTATATTCTGTAATAACATCTTTAACTTCTAGCCATATACAATTAACAGAATATATTATGGGAAAAAGTGTATAATGTTGAGATAGAAATTTAGTGGCAAAGTGCTTAATCTCAATCACAAGTCTTGTTGAAGACTAATTTTGGTCAGGTTTTTATATTATTCTAAAGGAAAATGTTATACTCAATCATTTTTACATTCAAAACTTAGACCACACGTGCTTTCATTTTTTTAAATAATAAACATCATATAATGCGGTATATGCTTTGAAAAAATATGATAACATTTTATTTCGAGTTGAATGAATTCATTTTTAGTAAGTCTAAGAAAACATTTAACGAGATATATATGCTTCACTAGATTTCTAACAATGTATATAAAACTGTATTTTAGACTGTAAAAAATCTGAGTGTAACGGTAACAACACCCTATCCCAAATTTGCAGTACAAGGAGTTGGTCATGACCATTTGACCTCCCTGGTAAGGGTTATCATTTGACCCAAACCTGTTGACGGAGTGGGCTCTCCTGGGCTGTTCAGATTCCATCGATCATTAAACTGTCTATGTAATACATAAATATAGACCCCCTAGTGTCTAAATCATTTCAGATCTTATGGTTTTTTTTTTCTTTCCATTGACCGATATTTTATGTATGCAATAGATATATGTAGACTGAGGCACAGGCTCGACCCATGGGCCCTTGAGTGCCAAGGTGGGAGGGGGGCAACTCGCTCCCCCTCCAAGTCACATTTGATAGGGGGCCGGTGCCCCCCACTCCCAAAAATTAAAGTGGGGGAGGGGACGCTGATTTTTTCGGGGACAGAGACCTTAAATATTAAAAAAGACGTTGTTACACTAAGTTTTTTTACAGTTTAAAAAACAGTATTATATAACTGATGCAGAACGGGTGGCGGACGCGTTTCGGGGGCGATGAACCCGAAAGGATCCATTTGAAGATTTTCAACTATTTACAGAAAAACCGGCTAGTAGAAATAAATGGCGCCCCGAACTCAGAATTGGCTGAAATTTTTACTGGAGGTAAATGTCGAGGAGATCTTCAAGAGTTGTCGCTATGCCACAACACGTCCTTATTTTTCCATTTTTCCCATTTTTCGGCCCTCAAAATGGCATTTTTGCTATTTTTAGTAACTTTTTAGATTTAGCGTATCTCCTTCATAATAATTCGGATTTGACCGAAATCAAATCTCACGATCTTCTAAGATCCCCTAGAATTAGTTATAACAAACTTTCGTTTTTACTATTTTTAGTAAGTTTTTCCCTATTATAAAAGGGAGGCTTGTAATCTAGGGTTGGCAACTTTTATCAATATATTTCTGAGTTTTAGTATTCTTTTGAGAATTGTGGTTTGTTGAAGGATCTCAACGCTTGTTGGATCTTTATTTTAGTTTTTCGCTGCGTTATACTTCATTAATAAAATGGATTCATTTAACTCAAAATTGAATGATATATACTTTTTAATAAAGCATATACCTTATTAGATAGACGGTGGGTCGGGCCCGGACCTTGTTTTTATCGGCCCGGCCCGTTGTAGATGTCTACTCCCTGTTGTGCTTTTTGATGATTTTTGGGACAAAACATTAATGGATTATAAAAACGGAAAAAAGGGTTTTTATTTTTAAGTCCTCATAAACTATATGATTTAGTGATCGATCCTTCACTTCTTCATATTTTGATTTAAGTCCCCAGATTTAAAGGATATGTTCCTTTTAGTCCCTCTCAGGGACTAAAAAGAAAACCAAATAATTTAGGGATAAGTCCCTCCGAGGGACTAATAAGAAACATATCCTTTAAATCTAGGGACTTAAATCAAAATATGAAGAAGTGAGAGATTGATCATTAAATCATATAGTTTACAGGGACTTAAAAATAAAAAACCAAAAAAAAAAAACATTAGCCTTCAAATTGATATATTAAAAATGTTTAACGTGGTTCAAATGTGATTATTCCAATATTATCAATAAATATATTTTTTGGGAAAAATACATAGAGCCCCTTGAAAGTTCACTAATATTTCTTTTGAAAATCCATACATTGATATACCCTCTTGCTGTTAACATCTTGAAACATATAACCCCCTATATTTTATTAACCACATATGATTAAATTATTATTAAATTACCCACACATAATTAGCTTAACCACGTATGATTGAATTATTATTTTTACCTGCATTACTTTCGCCTGCAACTAAGAAAAAAATGCATATAACCCCTTTAAAGTTTGTGAATATTCATATTAATCCTTTTTTTTTTTCTAAAATCTATATTCCTATATTTTCTTATACATAAAGATTTTGGCTCCTGATTGAATTTTCTTTCAAATTTTAAAAAATATAATGAGTATATTATATCCATTCAAAAGTATTGCAAATGCATTTAATCGCATAACCTCATGAGATTAAAAAATAAATCAATATGATTTCTTAAAATGATCAAAATGCCCTTCATAAAAAAAATGATCCTACCGTGTTTCTTCTTCAATGTGTTAATAAATTGTATATTGTCAGTTAACAATGCACAAGTTTTTTTACTGGATAATGGTAGGAGGGGATATGAATTAAGTGCATAATTTCAGAGGGTTATATGGATATTCAAATAAATGAGGGGTTTATATGTATATTCATAATCTTTCATGGGGTTATATGAATATATTTTTCTGGGTGACAAAAGTAACATAATATTCCTTGAATGTTCTTTCTAAATTGACGGAAATTTAACTTAAGATTTTTTTAGGGCAAAGATATACCTACTACCCAACTTAATCTTTCCCACTACCCAAAATTATAAAAATACCATTATTTATTTATTTATTTTCTCCCTTTCCCACTACCCAATTCCTCAATAGGATGACAGATGTCCGTCGATCTGTTTGAATAAGTGTTGACAGAGGCTCGGTCGAAGTATATTTCACTAGGACAACAGAGATCTGTCGATCTGTCTGAACAAGTGTTGATAGAGGCTCAGTCGAAGTATGTTTCATTAGGACGACAGAGATCCGTCGATCTGTCTGAACAAGTGTTAACATAGATGTGTCGAACCCTTTAAAACAACAACTTTCTTATAAAAATCAATCATTTATACAATCATTTAAGTCCTTACGAAAAATAAAAATATCATTTAAGTCATTTAAGTCTTTTTGAAAATCATTCACATATATATTTATTTAAGTATAAGAAACAAAAATATCAAACAAAGATTTATTTGAACTAAATAAACAACAAACATTTTATATAGACAAGAAACATTATGTTCTTGATACTCCACTTGTGTATATGGAATGTTTATTGATACTCCATTTATGTATATGGAGTGTTTAATATTTATTTCATTTATATGACTGTTTATTTTTCCATTTTTACACTTTGTATTTAAATAACAAAATAGGTGAATGATTTTTAGAAGAACTTAAAATGACTTAAATAGAATTTTTATTTTTTGTAAGGACTTAAATGACTATATTAGTAATTTATTTTTAGAAGATATGTGTTGTTTTAAAGGGATAGACATGTCCCTGTCGACACTTATTCAGATAGATCGACGGACCTCTGTTTTGGCAATTTTGGGTAAATGGAAAGATTAAGTTGGGTAGTGGGAATAGCTTGGCCCTTTCTTTTATTATTAACTAAGGAAACTTTAAGAGGGTTATATAGATTTTCATAAAAGATAGGGAAAGATAGGGAGACATGAATATTAGTGAACTTTCAAGGGGTATATGCATTCTTTTTTCTTTTTTTCTTTTTGTAAAATTTTTTGTCAAAAAAATAAAATAAAATACTATGAGAGGAAGCTCTCACAGGATGCCACGTCTAGGTGACTAGGTATCATGATCATGTGACATTATGGGAGCTCTAATGAGCATCACATGTTAGGATTTCCTAGTAGATAGGAGGGCCGACCTTGAGATTGGCCAAATCAAAGAGTCTCTAGGCAAACTTATAATATGGGCCCTCAATATAAGTTCATATAAAAAATATTTATGAGTATCAAATTTTCTTTTGGTTCCTAATAGAATGATAAAAATAATAGATTCAATTAAAATATAAAAAAACCCAAAAGATAACTAAAAAGAATAAAAAAGATATGTTTTCAAAAAAAAAAAAATGAATATGTAAAATGAAAAAAAAAGAAAATCAAAAACAATTTTTTTTAAAGAAATACAACCCATCAAAATTCCTTAAATTATGAGATTCATTCTTATTTACTAATATGTCAAAAAGAAGAAAAAATAAAAATTTAAAGCAAAAATCGAAATGAAACAAAAATAAAAAATAAAACAAATTTAAAGGAATAAAACCATAAAAATAACAATATTTTTATGAGTATCAAATTTTCTTTTGGTTCCTAATAGAATGATAAAAATAATAGATTCAATTAAAATATAAAAAAACCCAAAAGATAACTAAAAAGAATAAAAAAAGATATGTTTTAACAAAAAATGAATATGTAAAATGAAAAAAAAAGAAAATCAAAAACAATTTTTTTTTAAAGAATACAACCCATCAAAATTCCTTAAATTATGAGATTTATTCTTATCTACTAATATGTCAAAAAGAAGAAAAAATAAAAATTTAAAGCAAAAATCGAAATGAAAGAAAAATAAAAAATAAAACAATTTTAAAGGAATAAAACCATAAAAATAAAAATATTTTAGTGAAAAAAAATTTTATTTTAAAAACAAAATAACTAAATCCCTATAAAATAGAAACAAGATAAAAAAAAAAAATTAAAACCGAACAAAAATAAAGACATAGGTAAGTTGTTTAAAAAAGAAAACAACAAAACCTGAAAACATTAAAAGGTAAAATTTACAGGCCGTCTATCCCCACCAAACAATTTTCCAATCCCACCGATCAAAAAAAAAAAAACGGTGTTTGTCTGTTCCCACCGATTTAGTTCGACCGAATTCGGTCGCCATTTCAAGTTTTGGGTGACCGTAATGGGTCGTCATTTCAGGTTTTGGGCGACCGGAATGGGTCGAACAGAGTTCAGAATTATATCTACTTATTTTTTTGTAAACAAATAAATTTTTGGATTTATCCATCATATTCTACATTTATTCTTTCATCCAAACAACAACTAAGGGATTAAAAAAAATGTAAGTAGATATACTTTCAATTAATTCAAATTTTTATAGAAAAATATCTTATTAGACAAATATATATCATTTTTAAGCTTCGTTTGAATTCGTAGTTAAGATGAATTTTTGTTTGAAAATAAAAAAACGTACCAGTTGATTCAAACACATTTTATATTTGACTTTTGAAATTTGTCTGTAACTTATGTAAAAAAAAATTATTCTTATATTCTACATTTAAGAATAATGATTTATTCTCCCTACATTACAACTCAGACTTGGAGTGATATGAAAGATTCAAGGAGGATACACGTCGTGAGATTATGTTTTCAAAAAAACAAATTAAAACTTTATTACAAATCTTGTTCGACCAGATTCGGTCGCGCGAAACCTGAAATGACGATCAAATCCGGTCGCGCGAAACCTGAAATGGCGATCAAATCCGGTCGAACTGGTCGGATCGGTGGGGATAGCAAAACACCGGTTTTTTTTTGTTGACTGGTGGGGTAAAAAAATTAGTGGGTGGGGCTAGACGGGCCCAAAATTTACATCAATAACATAGGAAGTAATAATAGGATTACAATTAAAAAAAGTGTTTTGCGAAAAAATACATCCGAATGTTAATTAAAAAAACTGATTTTTATATTTATTTATTATTTATTTTCGGATTTCGTGGCCTTATTTGGAGTGATCCCCATGGCCGGACATGATTACTGGCGACATGAGAGTTGATCCCCGAATCGTGACCCTCACAACTTGGATACATAGGTAAATGAGGGCTCCTCTATAACTTTAAATTAGTTACAAATAGTTGTCATTGCCACATGGTGACCTTCCATTAGCCTTTGCAACACTTATAAAGCTCACAGTCTCATGAGATACAACACATGCTCCACTTGGTGACCTGCCATTTGTCTTCTCTAATTTGAGTGTTGGAGATTCTTTGGCAAGCACCAGGCCATATGTTAAAATTTTGATTTTTGTTATTTAGTAATTAATTTGATAGTAGCATTATTTGTCCAAGGCCACACTGATATCCCAGTTCAGGGTGGTCTTCCAATGTCTTCATCATTTTTTTTTCAGTGCCACGTGAAGCGATTCAAAGAGGACACCACCATATTCGTTGTTGAGATTTTTAGACTCTCTACGATGAATTTATAATTTTTTTTTTTTTTTTAAAAATTGGTACCCCCGGGGGTTTGATCCCCTAAACAAATCGACTAACCAAAGCTCGGTTTGAATAAGGAGAATCAGAGATTCACACAATTCATTTTGCAATGTATTTCATCTTTTTTTTCTAAGGCCCCGTTTGGTTTGTGGTAATCTGGGATGAAATTTGATTCCATGTGACATTATCAGGAAAGTGTATAAAGTCCAGTGTTTAGTTGGTGGTAATTTTGATGATAATTGTGGGTCCCAATGGAATTAAAATCTATCCACGTGAAAAAATAGGGTGGAATCATATTCCCACCGTTTGTGGTGGTAAACTCAAATTCCACAAGGAATCCTAAATTAGATTATTATTATACCATTTATAAATTAATAAAATTACTATGTATATCCCTTTTAAAATAAATAGCCTCTTTTTTTTCACCAACCATATAATGGGTTTATATAGTTATTTTGATTTTTTAACTAAAAAAGTTTGTTATAATTTTTATATGTGATGTGAAAAATCTTAACTGTGTATTAAATATTAATTTATATTTTTAAATTTAGTGTTATTATTGTAGATGGGTTTAGATATTATTATAATTGTTATAATAATGTGATGTGTGATCTGAGTTTAGGCCTAAAGCAATGCCTTTGAATCTTAACTAATAAAATTGGTTATTTAGTTTTTAGGAGAGTTTATAATATTCAACTTATTTAGAAAAATTACTATTATTATATGTTTAATTACATAATCGGTTATTTTATTTATTTACATTTATTAAATATTTATAAAAAAATTATTCTTTTTTTATTATTGTGATATAGAAATAAATTTTACAAATATATATAATAGTAAGGGTATTTTAGACATTTAAATCAAATTCCTTATCATTTTTCATGTATGAACCAAACACTTGAAAATGATTATTTGGAGAAATCCACTAGTGAAACAAACAGTCTGATGGAATCAGGATTCCTGGTATTTTAATTCCTGGTAAACTGATTTTTGGTAAAGTAATTCCTCAAAAAAAAAAATGACACGTACCAAACGGGGCCTAAATATATTTAAGTATAAAAATAAAACTCTTGGAGGTTATAAACACCGTAAAAATAAGATTATACATATATATATTATTCAGTCCATATTAGTTGCACAAAATGAGAGATCAAATATTTAGATGGATATTGAAACAGTGAATGTCTCGCCTAATTATTGTTTCACCATGATATCTAATATAAATTAATAAAGCCTTAATTTTCTATGCTTGTGCTTTCGCTTATCCACAAGTATATGGGTCAACATTAAGGCTGAGACCAATCACCAGTTAACCCTAGGGAGGACAAGGTTTTTTGTTATTCCATTGGAATAAGATGAAACAAATATAGAGTAGATTAGTTGAGGATGAAATAAATTTGAATTCAAATCTAACAAAATAAAATTAGAATTTGATTGCAAAAGTAGATATTTAACTATTCCATACACTCCATATGAAATTGCAATTTCCTAAAGAAAATAGGAATAGATATTCCAAAGTTTTTTTTTTGTGATGACAATATTTTTTTTTGGGAAACATTGATATAACTCTATGAAAAGTTAACTAAAACGGTTTTAATCCCTGTAGAACATTCCGTTTACTAAACTGAACTTCAATAAATGACATTCAAATAAGTCACTACAATATAAGAAAAATCCAATTTAGTCATTTTGATGATAAAATTGTCCCTGCCTTTTCCTGAAAATTCTCGTGCTATCCTATACTCACTAGAGTCTTGCTACACATGCCCCACTATTTAGGCCTTATTCACAAGCCCTATAAGATGTCATCATCTCATTGATTGCTTGTTTGACTTTTAAAAAAGGTTAAGAAGGCAAAATACAATATTATCCTCATTTAAAACCCATGATTTTCTCCCTCTTTAAATCCATCTCCACCTTTTTTGAAAAACATATCAACAGATTCAATTCATTTCAAAAAACTTATATTTTTTTAAACCAATAAAAAAACCATGAATTACATTTATAAAAACAAATCGAAATTCAAATCCTCTAGGGTTTCTTAAAAAGAAATTGAAAAACAAAATCATTCAAAAAACTCATTTCATCAAAAACATCAAAAACGATAAATTTTTTTGTTTGCGCTCTCTCATTCAACTAGAAAACTATAGCGATAAGGAATAATCAACTTTTTTTTAAACACTGTCATTAATTTGTTTTTTTTATTCCAATCACCAAACAAAGTATTTGTGATTGATGCAATTTTTTTCAATAAATGCATAAATGAAACACAAATCACAATATAAAATTAGAGTTCAGAATAAAATTCAGTTACATTTATCAAGTGTAACTTAATTTTAACAATAAATTGCATTAGAAGTCAGTTACATTTGTAAGTGTAACTGACTTTGTTTATATAAAACAATTAAAAGTTAGTTACATTCCACAATATAACTAACTTTCAGATATAATTGTTAAATAATTTAAGATCAAATGCCCTAGATTTAAGGTTGTCAGATTTAACATCTAGCACCAAATTCAATAAAAAAATTGTAACAAATGCAAAAAAAAAAAAAAAAATAAAAGGCCGCACATGAATCGACAAATATTGAAGCGACATCTAATCATTCAATTATGATTTCTGATATGATCGGAGGCTAAAAAGTCATCTGAAAAACAAATCAATGCTTGAAAAACGTCTAGCCTTCCAAAAATAAATTAATGCTTGAAAAACTTCCAGTCCTCCAAAAAATAAATCAATGCTTGAAACGCCTCCAAAATAACATTTGATATGCTTTTTGTGTTCTTAAAAAAAATGTTGTAAAAGAGTTATCGAATTTAACATTTAGCATCAAATTCAATAATAAAAAATTGTAACAAATATAAAAAAAGATATAAATTTTTATTTTAGGTGGAGAAGAAAAAGAAGCCGTAGATGACACACATAGAGATCATGCTTTTTTCCATCTTATAAAGCAAAAGAGAGAAGATTATTAATTATAAAAATCATGGGATTTGATCCTCCAAACAAATTCAAAAAATCATGACACATGAGCCATTGTAACTAACTCCTTGATTATGGAGAGTAATTATTTAAAAAGATAAAGTACAAATATGTATTAACATTGTGTTATCTCATGGGGCCAATATGGGATCTGTAAAATGGGCATGTGAATCATTATTGTACTCACTAATGGTAAAAAAGGGGAAAATCAACATAACTCACTGGAAACTTTTGAAAATCGAAAAAAGTCTATAAAATTAATAAATCCCTTAAAGTCGATCATAAATTTGATTAGTGTATTCTAGTAATTTATCAAGTAAATTTTAAAATGGTATTACAATAATTTATCATGTATGGTTAAATCTAACCACAAATTGGTTCGTTTCGATTGGTAGGGACTAAAACAAACATTGTCTAATGAGATAAGGATTTGAGGGGATTTATCGATTTTATGAAGACCTTTTCCGATTTTCATAAGTTTGGGGCAGCTATACCGATTTTTCAAAAATGAGGGATGAGAGCATTTTGATAACTTTTAATTTATAGTTAGAGTTAATCATATACCTGGTTAATTAGTTGGAGTGACAGTAGAGATAAAACGATATTTTTCTAATAATATAGGACATGTGATGATTTTTCAATTTAATAGGGGCTAAAACCGATTTAGGAGCTATATCGATTTTTTTCATATTTTTTTCCATATATATTACTACTTCATGTACATGAAACATGGACTTTTATAGAAATACCTTCTTACATAGATAAAAAAAGAGTAAAAATCACATTAATTCTCTCTTTAACAAAGTGTACATCTCATTTGAATATTGCATGTAAATTGTGTTACAGGAGTCAGGTTCTCTTTGAAAACACTTAAAACACATGGGATGCCTTAGGGATCCGATGAAAACATGTTACCTAATTCAGAAATAACACATCTCACAAAATTGTCCTTTGTAATTGATATTTATGAAAAAATAACATCAATTAATGTACCTATTACCAAACAAAAATTGTACCACCAAGTCATCATCTAATTAGATCTTTCCCATGGGGATTCTTTGTGTCCATACTACAGAGGATCCGATCAATTGTGATAGCAGCATATGGATCCAATCTTGGGACACACAATGTACCAGGATGTTAGAGGAGTACACACCATGGCTGCAGAGTCTCACTTTCTGCTTCTGGTGAACCAGGAAATGCTCATAGTTAGAATTAACTTGACAAGATTTGATATAAAAGCCGGTTAGTATAATACATATCTTTTTTTAGGTTTTTTTTACATATATACCCTGTTAAATCTTGATTTTGTCAAAACACCCTGGAAAACCCACAAGTTGTACATCCATACTTCTCCGTCACACAATGTTAATGTCCCGCACCCAACCCTGATTAATTGGTTAACCATGGGGTGTGCAATTACAAAACTACTCTCTTTTAGTTATTCTAAAATCCAAATCCCACATGAACCCCTAAAATTTCACTTTACTTCATCCCCTCTTCAATCCGTCGAAGTCCCTCTTTGAGAAATCCAAATCATAAATATGTAACCATGAGTTAGGTAAGACATGAAGAGTGGATGATGTTTGAGATGAACTCATCTTTGTATGAGGGTTTTAGATCCTAAATGGGGTCCGGGCGAAGAAGATTGGGTGGGAGGTTAAAGAAGAAGATCATGAAATGTGAGAATTTTGTGTAGGAGGTTGAATAAGAAGATGGAACCATTAATGTTAGTTTGATCTTTTCAGCCCTCTTCCTAATGGTGCTCTAAATATTTTGATGGAGAAAATTAACTCAGCTCATGCATGTTAACTGTAGGGCTATGAATGCACAACTTATAAGTTTTCCAAGGGTATTTTTGAACGGACTATTTTAAATGGGTATTTTAACTAAATCGAGATTTAACAGAGTATATATGTAAAAAATCTTCTTTTTTCTAAATTGAAATGTGAACATATCTATTTTAAAATTTTAACAAAATAGACTATCGAGGGTGAGAGGAGTAGAACACAAAAAAAGAAAAAGAAAAATAAAGACAACACACACTATAAGACCAATGGGCCATACACCCCATCAGCCATTACAATGCAAGACCCCCTCGGGGCACTCTACCAGAGTACCAGGTGGGTAGTATTTTTTTTTTTGTTTTGGACATAAACGGTAGGTATTTCATTAACTTAATACCAGGTGGGTAGTATTGTACATATCTTAATGTTCTACCAAACATTTATTAATCAAAACAAAATCGCTTGGAAAAAAAACAAATATATTAACAAAGATTCAATAAACCCCTAGATCCTTTCTCATATGAAAGTGGGACTTAATATTTTAGTATATTAATGATCGGATAAGCTTATCAACCATGGAGACCAAACCTTAAACCTAGTTTTTTTCAACTTATCATCAAATCTTACTGAACAACAAATCCTACAAGCGCATCATTGTCACACTCATACAAGCTATAACCTAATCAAAGAATTAGGTCCCCTAACTCGCCAACCTTAGAAGACCAGGGCAAGTGGAATGAAACATGGAGACATAGAAGCCCACAAGCTATAGAGAGAGGAAGACATGATCAAATCATGCAATTCATGAGTGGAGTTAGCATTAGTAATCCCCATCTCCACATAGTACTCATTTGGCCTTGCTAACACAATACACCTCATAATGTGGACTACCTAGCCTAGCTATTACATTATATATATATTGCTTCCCCAATTTCTTTTCTAGAGTGAGATACACAGATACCCTGTCTAATCATCTCAACATTATAAAAAAAATAAAGAAACATAGTATTTCTCATTTTGCATTGGGTGATCATGAACTCAATCATGGAAGAGACACAAGAATAATATAATATATATGGTTATGTACACCAAATGGGTCCTTAACCCTAGAAAACTGCAGCATTTCCAGTAATGCTGTCCCTACTTCCTTTTTAATTAACCTTTCTCTTTCCTTTGCTTGTTTATCTTCCTGACCTATATATCTTTAACTGCATGTTTGGTTGCTCCTTTGGCTTTTCAGTTGTGGACTGGAGATTTTCTCTTCACTGGATGGTAGTCCATCTCAACTAGGTCTGTGATGTTGGGGTGTCGTTCGTCGTCATTGATTTCATGCTTCATCTCTTTGACATCCATTGTTATGAGTTTTCTAGCATGTCCTGCACCAACATAAGCAGAATTTATTCAGACATGTAGCTCAACTTGTTAATTAATTAGAACCACTACTTGATATATTATTCTTCTAGTGTTGTTGGAGCTCAAATTAGCCATCATTAAATAGAACTCCTAGCTAGCATTTTATCTCAGCTTGTCGATGCAACAATTGATTAAATAGGTTTTACCATAGTCATGAATTTGATTTGATTTCAGGATTTGAATGAAGAACTGAAAAATCCAAGGAAAAAAATTAAACCATTGGAGAACACAAGTGGAATCAAAATATTTGCTTTGTTAGAATACATACATTGTTTGTGGGCTTGTATCTTCTCAAAAATCCCATGTGGAGCAAAATTTGGTTTTTTTAACCATTAAAACATGGGATGAGAAGTGGAGAAAAGAGGAAAAACAAACAAAAATAAAAAGAAAAAAGAGGACCACAGCTCAATTTTTTTTTTTTTGGGACATAAGATTTTTAATGGTGCTTGGGGTTGTGACCCCTAGGACCACAATAATCTTCATAAATCCCTGCTGGTAGCTTGTGGTGAACTTCCTTGGCTTTTCTATGGGACCTCCTCTCCTCCACAGTACCTGATGAACAATGCCCTCCTTTGCATAGAACAACAGCTCCAACTACAAGTCCTCCACTCAAGCTCTTCTTTTCCTCCTGCTATCCAAACAAACAAAAAAAAATCAAAACCCAAAACATATATACAGTGAAAACAATGCTTGTGTGACTAGTAAACACACACACACAACACTCACATGGATTTGCTGTTTGAGTGAAGCTGAGACTTCTCTCTCCAAACGAATGCCTAAAGCAAAACAGTAAGAAAAGAAAAACATCAAAACAGTGATCCAAAACCAACATAGATTTATAGTAACATGAGTTTGTTTTTACTTACCATGAACAGTTGCAAGAAGGCATAGCAACAGAAGGGCTGTTGACCTTAGAGTCCTCATTTTTGCAGAAGCTTCTAATTTGAGAAGAAAAAAAAAAGGGAAAAGAAAACAACAGGAGAGAAGCAGCAGGAAGAACAGTTGAATGCAGGAAGAGAAGTGGGTGAGCTCAAAAGGGTGAATGAAAAGATGGGGGATCTCTTTTTATGTCTGAAGTCTGTTTTCAAGCTTCAAAAAAATAATATATATAAGCAGACTGAGAACTGAGAACTGAGAATGGTCTGAGACTCTCCCTAACTTCTTCATTAAATATATAATGCTCATGGGGCCCTCCTATGACAGTGAGAGTGAGAGTGAGAGTGAGAGAGAGAATGATATCATTTAAAGTAAAACAGTGATAGAGTATTTTTTTAATGCAAAGGAGCCTAGTTTATATTTTAATATATGTGTATACCAAAATGAACCTACCCATGATGAGATTGCAAATCTTTGTTTGTCTTCTAAGGACTATGAACATGTAAATACCTGTTAAGCCGCACATGCCATGCTTCAGTAAAAACCCTAATCAATTTGGTGCTGTTAGGCAGTCGGTTAAATTTTTTGAGTTAAGTATACTGTAATATCAGTATTGGAATACCCATATAAACTAATTTTATTTTTACTTGGTTATTGACATAATATATTGATCTTTTTTTTAACCATTAAGCTAGGGGTCTAAACCTCAATACACACACACTAGCACAAATGTCACATCATCTAATTATGTAGGTTATACTGTTTATGAAAACATAAAAACATATGCATTTATTTCATTAGAATAATATATTATATATATTTTTTGAAAGCATGTATGAACGCACTATATATAAAAAAATTTGAAACATGTTCAGCAATACAATGATGGTAGAAATTAAATGACTAAATATAACACTTTTTTACTATATTAATAATAAAAATGATATAAATTCTAATGTCAATATTTTTGATACTTTTATTGCTAAACAATATCAAAATATAATTTGTATATTTTTGGATTAACAAAAAAAAAATTTAAGTTATGTTTGGTGGGGTGGTGAGGGCTCATCAGGATCTTCACTGATTGGGGCGATCAGAACCGTCGAATCAATCAATCGTCCGTCTATGATTGTGCCACGTGGCATGGAGGACGTGGCGGAGACGGGGCGCGAGGTCGATGTGTGTGTGTTTCGTGGTGTTTGTCCGGATCGATCTGACGTGGACAGTCCATGCATGTCGGGAAGTGCCACATCACCACCGACACGTCATACGCCTGTCCCAGCTTTAGCGAGGCAGATAGACATTGTGGTTGTGGGTGGCGACCGTGCCGGGCTTTGATGGGGGCATCCCCTCCCACCAACACAACATCACTTTATATAAACTATGGTTACCATGTCGCATTTAATTCATCTGTGTATAAATATAAATATATATATATGTTCTTATCTTAGTTTTTGTTTGCAACTTTGTGACATTGCATTAGTATTCAATGGTCGGCCACCTTATTGTTGGTTTGCAATAGATAGATGGGATTACAATTTACAAGTTACATTACATGGGTTAATGTTTTCATTGCCAATAATATTCTTGAATGAGGATGCATTGCATCATTTGTGTAACATGGTGTTTGAAATTGATTATTTTAAAAAGTTTATTATTGTGTAAAAAGAAGATAAAAGGTTTAGTAAGGATGTAGACAATCAATCAGGTAAACTTGATTGTCATTATTGATATGACGTTGATGCATGTGATACTATTATAATATGATGCAAAATGACTTTATTTATGTCCCCTCACCATCCAAGTTTCCTTCCACCCAACTTTCTTTTATTTTAAGATGAAATTTTATTTTCTCAAATAAAAGAAAAAACTAATCATGCTTATTTACATATCTCCCAAGATTAGGTTTAAAAGTCGATGCATGGTTTGTTTTAATTTGAATGCTACTGAGAGCAGAGCTTGTATGGCAGTTCAATTGACAATGTTTCCAAATTGTGCAGGAGATCAAGTTGTTTTCTCCAAAGAAGAAAGGAACTAGAACTACAAAACTGGAGTCCAATCTTCACATCATTATCTATATACCTATCAATCTTAATTAGGACAATCAAACCTTAAAAGACATTAATTTTTGTGTCTCTCTCATATTAAATTATATTAATTGAGGAATTACGAGAAGAGAAGTATACAATGTGGACCCTCTTGTTGAGGACTCCATGCTCTTGCTTATTGACCTACTTTTACTATTATATATACTAATACTCGAAATCCAGAAAATTCAACTAATCCTTAGACAAATTTTCAAATTTCATTTTTTTTTTTTAAATTAGATAGTTCAAACCTATGTCTAACTAATATTTTATGCCACAAATTTGGAGATAGCCATGCATCGTATCATCATTTGAGAGATATATATTCCCTCACACCTCTCTGTTTGTAAAATATTTTTGTATGTTTATTTTTTTCTGCTAACTAATTTGCTACAACCCCCCCCCCCCCCCCTCTTTCTATCATCTATGGTGGTTTATTTGATTACTGATTCTCCATATATGTGAAACAAATAGAAAAATTATGTGCAGTAAAAAATGTCACACAATGAATTATAACAAACTAATAAAATTAATCTTTATTACTTGAATTAAAATTTAAATGAAAAACACGCATGTCATCTTAAACGATTTTATTTTTTATTATTTATACAAAAAAAATTGTCTTTATGTATGTTTAACATATTTCATATTTTCATCCATTTTTATCTTCATTAATTGAGTCCCATTGAACATGGTCCTAGAACACAATGCGAGGAATCACCAACATCACGTGCATTCAACGTGTCTTAGCCCTAAAAACACATGCATGTAGGATTATTTTACGTAAACACTGATTAAGAAGGGCTTATATATAAATTCCAAGTCAGATTTTTATAATATAATGTACCATGAGCGCAGCTGTCCACTGGGGGGGGGGAGGGGGTGAATTTCGATGGCTTAACATAACATTAAATTACACTAATTTGTGGGATACAGTGGTTAGAATTTTGTCTTGATAATCATGTTGGTACATTAGTCAAATGAAAGAAATAACTTGCTCTGCAAATGGACTCTCATGTTTTATCTTGGTCAAAGAACAAAGCTTCATTAGAGATTCCACTCAGTATGAATGAATCCAATGTGGGTTTTATATTTTTTTTAAATCATGATAACTGCAAGTTGTTTGAATTTGCCCAAGTTTTGGTCAGAGGTTTCATGTGTTATTTCGTTGGTACTGTGAAACCATTCAAACATGCATACGGCCCCTGTGGGCATGATTAGTTTAGCCATGGAGAGAGAGATTAGAGAATCTAATAAATATTTTTTGATTAGTTTAATCAAGTACAACAGCTTAAACTTAATTTAAGGTGTCATGGTACAACAAAAAATTTCTGCTAAGTTCAAATCATCATATATTAAGAATATTAACTAAGATATATATGCATAACTAAAAGTTAATTTAAATTTATTTACCACATCACCTCTAGACAAATTAGTAGAATTAACCCACGACCATCTTCATCGAGAGGTTTTAGATTCAACTTCTACTCGATTGGTCAAGCATATTTTTTACACATTTTTCTAGATATCGTCCTAAGACGAGATGAGAACTTGTGTGTTGATGATTAAGAAGATATCTATCAAGAATGTACGTATAATATATATATAATACAATTAAAATGATTTAAAGTGAATGTACATATTTTTCCATGCAAACATCAAGTAAAATGAAGACATCAGTAAATTAAATGATTAATTTTTTTGTTACTTACATGTCACTCCCTTATTTATCTACAGAGAGATTCATTGTGTTTATCATACAACACAACCTTAGATCTGGATTTACTTAAACACCTCATTGAAGAGGGATAACTCTGTCAACATGTACAGCTTGGTTTGGTTGCATTATCAATATTCCTCTTTGGTTTTCTATATATGATTCGATGGCAAGCTATTAGAAACTATAAAAATCCAAGACAACCAAAATAGTACACTATCAACCACTACAGACTTCTCAAAGCTCAAGAAATTGCACATCAAGAAAAAAAACATCTACCAACTTCCAAGAATCAATCCTCATCAAAAAAATTAAACTCTCTAGGATTGTGGTGTCCAACCAATTGGGTCTCACAAAACTTACCTTTCTATGTCTCCAATTGTCATTTTTTTACTAATACTTTTAGCAGTCAAAGATCCCATGGAGAAGTTCTGTTCACTTACAGGGATTGAACAGAGCCACACAGAACTCAAACTCCAGTAAAACTTTCAAGTCCCAATGATAAGGTACCTAGGTGGCCAGGATTTGGGTGTTGTGTTTGTAACCACATTCAATTTTCTATATTATTATTATTGATGTCCATACGGATGCATTGGATTGCTCCCACCCAATTTGAAAACGTGGAGTAATAGTTTGAATTTTGCGTCACATGTAATGTGCATGTACCTTCAATAGGGTTGCCTATTCTTGGGGAAAGACCCTTGTCAAGCCAAAATTAAAACCCTAGCTGGCTACCTTGAAATATGGAATGTTCCCCCTCTGTTAAGCTCTTATTCATGTGGAAAGTACTTGAAAGTATAATTGTTCATTGGAGTGAAATTGGTGCATGTGCATTTGATTGTGTGCAGTTCTTAAACCCGCTGATAGTTAAGCGGGCATAAAAAGGGTTATGATACACCTTACTCTTTTGTTATTATCACTTTTAACATCAAGATATATAAATCTATTTGGAAGTCATATAATAATGAAAGAATATTATTTGTATAAAGTTATAACCTCAAACAAAGGGGTGGGGCTAAGAATTGGGTTAAAGACAAGGCTGGAAGTAACATTTTTCGCTTGAAATTGAAATCAAATAAGTTTACTTATTGAAGTCGATTATCCAAAAACTGATTTTAGAATTTTATGTGATTGGACAATGTGCCTGAATTAATAGGAGAATATCTCAAAATCCTTCTTTTTCACTATACGGAGATAAAGCTCTACAAGGATGTTCTCTCAACCTTGCATGTTTCCAACAATTTTCTTTTACATCTAAAAGAGTTACTATAAATTCGAGTAATCAAACTCCAAAGTTCATCTAGTTTGTGTCATTATTTTGGATGATTTTTTTTTATCCCAAATCATTTTATGATAAATTCAGACTACTTAGTTCACTAATGGATTCCAACATAGATTCACTTTTTTAATTAGTGTTGGTTCGCACATTAAAAATGACAAAGAGAATTTTGTTTAAATACCAAAATTACTCTTATATAGAATTAATTTTTGGTGCCCAATCAAAGTCTTATGTTCCGTGTGTTTGCCATGCAAAGAGAATATTCTCAAAATGAGGGGGAAGCAAGAAACTATAGCCCGCTCTGACAATGTTATGTTCAATATTTTTTTAAAGTCTACATTCTCCACACGTTATTGATTTTTTTAAAGTTTATAATTGAGTAATTACACACATTCTTTTATTTAAAAAACGAATAATACTCTTACGAATTGAATCCATATATTTTTATATCTTTCATAATAACATGTATGCTGAGATATAATAGAGTATGTATTGTATTAAACATTTTCATATAATGTGTTAATCGCATGACAATTGTGAACGAGATTAGGAAAATGAGTGCATAAGGTGAATACATGCATAAATCAAGAAATAACACATTCCATGGAAGCCACTGGGACACATCCACAAAACCTCACCAAGTCAATAAGGCATTAATGCTCGTTCTAAGACAAAAGGAACACACATTGGCAAACAACAATGTATGGGTGTGACAATTATCACTCAATCCATCTAGCTAGTTAATTAGCTTTTGTGCTTTGGGGCCTACGTGTTCCAACCTCCATTTCTTGTATTGCGGTTTTTTTTAATTTCTTTTTGACAGTTTTGAGCATCCATCTTCATAGGTATAGTTTCTGCTAGACAAAATAAATGTAACTAACTCTGCGGGATATAGTAATCCTGTGCTAGTTGATTGTGACAATAATTGCGCATTGAAGACTTCAAGCCCCTTGTTTGGATTAGAATATAAGTGGATAAGATGAAAGAAGTGAGAAAAACTGCTAAAATAAGAAGATAAAGGTCATGCATGCATGTTTGTTGTAGCTTAAATTTACAGATTATAAATTATAGATTATAACTTTTTTGATAAGTTTTTATATGTTTATTATAACTGTTTAAAACAAAAAACAAATAGTATTGGATGTTTGTTTAATAAGTTGTAAAACAGTTTTTTACTGTACAATTGTAAAAAATGCTCTTAAACTATAGAAGTAAAAAATTGATTTATGTTTGATAAAATAAGGTGATTTTTACATATAAAATTAATTTTATTAATATTTAAAAGAAAATCAAATTAACATAAATAATATTTTAAAATCAGTACAATATTTTTCAAATATTATATTCTACAATTTTAATAAATTCAGTGACAAATGAAATTATAAAAAAAATTGATAATGTATTTTTTAATAGTAAAAATATTGAGAAAATGAAAGGTGATTTAGTGATTTTTAGTTTAATAGTAAAAAACAATAGATACACATATTATTATTAATAAAAAGGATTAAGGGCCCGAGTGTCCAAAAAAAAAAATTAATGCATTTTATAAATTATAATCTCAAAAGCATCTTTTTCAATTAAGCTATTTTTAACTTAAATAAGTTTTAATAAATTTAAACAAACATGCAACAAGTACTTATTTTAAGTTAAAAACTATAATTTGCAGCTTATAAATTTTAACAAACATATACAAAGGTGATGTTGACATGCCAAAATATGAGAAATAAAATGGTGGTAATATACTATTTCAATCCCCTCCTGGCATTAATTGAGTTGTTATACCATATCTATGCTATTACTGGTCACGTCTTATAACAAGGGAGGATCATTTGTCATATCACTTTTTTACTTTTAATAATTTCTTCTCTACATCTTATTTAAATTTTATCTATAACTTATCAACCAAAGAATAATTAAAAATCTCATTATTACGTATCACAATGAGATTAATTAAAACAAATCAAATAGGAAATATATCCCGAAATATATTATACATATCACTAATTATCCAAAGATGCATGGGCTAAAATTTAGCATTAAATCTGTGAAAACATTCACACATTTTGTTCCTAGGAAGATCCAAAACCAGAGCATATCCTGTCTTCTAATAATACAAAGCAAATTCCAAAACAAACACGTAAATACGATTATGGGAGCACCACCAGAGCCGGACCTACAAAAGTTGACAAGCAAAACATGGTCGACAACTTATAAAGAGAAATGGATCCAAATTCAATCATGCATCCAATGAACACAAACACAAGCAAAACAACACTGGTAACTTTTATGGGTGACCTGTCACCCGCCCAAATAAAATTCAAAAACCACATCTCTTTCAATGCATGCCATGATTTGGTTTTCATGTCTCCAAAACATTTCCATGTCGCGCATGGAAGTTGATCGATGCGAGGACCCCCACAGACCAGAGACGATGCCCCCACCACCAGTGTTTGCCTTTCTAAAGAACTGATCGATTAAAAGTGAAAGAAAATGAAAACATTTAGATCACGGAACAAAATGATGAGTTCTTTTTTAATTTATTTATCACATCTTCATTTTTCATTATGCATGCACAAATGGTGCTATCCAGTTCCGATGAGATCCTTTAATTTGGATGACTAACTTAGATTAGATATATCATGTATATGAATCATACATTGTAGTCTATTAGTCTATGCACAACATCTAATGAAAACTTTACTCTATAAGCCCCCTTATTCATCTTACAAAGGAAGGATCTCATTCCACTCTATAGTTTGTCATGGTGTGATGGAAGCATTTCTTAGGTAGATTTGAATGCAACCGTGGTCCATTGCGCGTGACTCTACTAGTATTTCTTTAAAAGATAGAAAGATAAAAAGAATTGATAGACAGTACAATCTTTTCTTAAATAAGAATTAATGAAATATAATAGTCACTCTAAACAAATAAATATGGAGAACGCAATGTCATGCGATCAGTCATTCTTCTGTCCTATTTGCAACGCCACACCACTAATATAGTACATGTAATTTGCCTAACATAACATATAGTCAATTATCTTTAATATACACTACATTACCATAAACGCAAAAAAGCATACATTCAATTTATATGCTTATTGTAGAGGATAAAATCTACATTAAACAAATAAGGAACTACACCGAAATTAGTCAAGAATAGGGGGAGAGTCACACCGAAGTCAAGTAATGTCTATCTCGAGGTCTGCAGGCTGCAGCCCACCTCGGACCAAGCCTCTAATGGGCTACAAACGTCCAAGGAAGGGATACCAACCTCTTCAGATTTCCCGGTGTTTGAAGTGTAAAGACTTGCAACCTGAAAATCAAGTGTATCCGATGGAGGGGAGACCCTGCCACGTGTACTGAAATAACCCTATAAATATTGCAAATAAGTACATTAAAAGTACCCCAACATATCCGTAAGGACATGCTAGCTGTAGGCATGTCATTTAATTGACTCGATCAAAAGAGAGATAAAAAGACACGTGTTATTCAATTACCGGGCCACGTGAAAATTCTTTCACGTTAGCCAAGTGTGCTGACACACGCAACTTTCGTGTATAAATAAAGAGATACCCCCCTCCGAAAGGGACGCACACATTTTTCACAAACTTTGATTCACTTAAATTTCTAGATTCTCTAAATCTTCATATATCTCTCACATTGATCTCATACTGACTTGATCATCGGAGGTTCTTTGATAGACACCATAATGTTGTGAGACCAAATAATCAAAGCCCAAGATCACCAACTGTGAAGTCATATCATCAACTGTTCTTGGATCTACTTCATACCTGGTCATATCGAGTTCGAATTCAGCTCTTACGAGAAGAAGAAGATTCACACTCAAAACTAACCTATATTATTTTTTAAAAAATAATATATTTATTAGCTAAATATATGCTTAAAAAAAAATCAACACGCGCTAAATGGGTTTGAATGTACTTTTATATTGGAAAAAGTTAAACTAAATCACATTCATAAACCAAAACTCAAGACATCATATGTTTTCATTTTTTTTTAAATAGTAAACATCATCTACTGAGGTATATGCTTTGGTAAAAAAATGCATATTGTTCCATTTTGAGTTGAATGAACCTATTTTTAATAAGTGTAAGAAAATGTTTAATGTGGTGTATACAATATCTAACGAGATATATGCTTAATTGGATTTTCTAACGTGATATAGAACTAGGATTGTGTTTTAAGACTGAGAAAAAAATCTGAGTGTAAGAACACTCATTTATATTTAATGGTTCATAAACGGACGCTGACCGAGATGGAGCACGAGCCAGTGGCGTGGGCTTACTGATATGGGCTCAGTATTTCCTAGGCCTAGGC
The DNA here is from genome assembly GCA_030737845.1 of Acorus calamus. Taxonomy (NCBI): domain Eukaryota; kingdom Viridiplantae; phylum Streptophyta; class Magnoliopsida; order Acorales; family Acoraceae; genus Acorus; species Acorus calamus. The sequence goes on along the minus strand of CM060859.1, from coordinate 18,966,483 downwards.
AGACTTGGGCCGCTCATCTGGTCTGATAAGCTAGAGGTTGCCTGTGAGGGCCCAGATCTATTACCCATCTCAACAACTAAATGAATGCTATTTATGCGGAGACCAGATCTAATGATCTATTACCATTTTAAAGTGTTATTATAAATATTTACAATTTTATAAAAATATCCCTCAAAATTATTAAGGCGTCATTCATGTCGAGATCGGATCCTCTTTGTGAAAGCCATAGATGATCTTTAGAACACTCAATGAGATACTGCAACATAAATAGAGAGAAATTACTTAATATATGCATGCACGATTTTTCTATAAATATTACACAAAGTATGAATATAATTTGGGTGCCGCAGAAATAGCATGTGGCTTTCACACACAAGTCCGAGGGGAGTTATGTCTGTGTATTATTAGAAATAGTAATTCACCAAAAAAATTTGGATGAGAATATGAGATATTTTTTCTCGCAAGAAACTTTATATATTAAACCCCCTCCAATTAAAACCAAAATTATTAGCAAGTCCAAAATCGAACATTTATCTGAATATAAGACAAGAATGAGGACTCTTTTGCAAAATTTAATAGCGTGAAAAAGGAGCACAGTCTCACGTTGTCCACGCAGTCCACAATCGTCCACGTCGGAAACTTAACACCTTTTGTTCCCGTCTATCCCCACCAAACAATTTTTCAATCCTACAGGTCAAAAAAAAAAAAAAAAAAAACGATGTTTGTCTGTTCCCACCGATTTAGTTCGACCGAATTCGATCGTCATTTCAAATTTTGGGCGACCGTAATGGGTCGTCATTTCAGGTTTTGGGCGACCGGAATTGATCGAACAGAGTTCAGAATTATATCTATTTATTTTTTGTAAACAAATAAATTTTTGGATTTATCCATCATATTCTACATTTATTCTTTCATCCAAACAACAACTAAGGGATTTAAAAAAATGTAAGTAGATATACTTTCAATTAATTCAAATTTTTATAGAAAAATATCTTATTAGACAAATATATATCATTTTTAAGCTTCGTTTGAATTCGTAGTTAAGATGAATTTTTGTTTGAAAACAAAAAAACGTATCAGTTGATTCAAACACATTTTATATTTAGCTTTTGAAATTTGTCTGTAACTTATATAAAAAAAAAATTGTTCTTATATTCTACATTTAAGAATAATGATTTATTCTCCCTACATTACAACTCAGACTTGGAGTGATATGAAAGATTCAAGGAGGATACACGTCGTGAGATTATGTTTTCAAAAACAAAAATTATAAACTTTATTACAAATCCTGTTCGACCAGATTTGGTCGCGCGAAACCTGAAATGACGACCAAATCCGGTCGCGCGAAACCTGAAATGGCGACCAAATCCGGTCGAACTGATCGGATCGGTGGGGATAGCAAAACACCGGTTTTTTTTTTTTTTTTTTTGTTGACTGGTGGGGTAAGAAAATCGGTGGGTGGTGCTAGACGGGCCCTTCCCTTTTCCCTTTTTTTTAACGAAAAATCATTTTCTAGAGTCCGAGCGAGAGCGATCATGATTCCGAAAATGCCCCTCCAATCCCAAAAAATTCCAAATCCGTCCCCGTCTTCCCCTCCGATTCTGCAGAGCTTCCGCCGTCGCCGTGGAGTCGGTACGCCGATCCCCTCCTCCTCCTCCTCCTCTCCCTCATCGATGCCTCGGTTTTCGCGCTGATTGTGTGTCGTTTTAGGTTTCGGAGACTCGGCGAGGTAGTGAATCGACTGTGGTAAATCTGTTCGCGTGCCCGATCTGTTACGAGCCGTTGATAAAGAAGGGACCTTCCGGTCTCAACCTGTGAGTTCTCGATTCGGATTCTTTACCTCCTCGGTTTCAATTCAGTGATTGGTGGAAATTTTGATCGTTTGAATGTTTTGATTTTTGAAGGCCGGCGATATATCGGTCAGGATTCTAATGCCGGAAATGTGAGAAGGCGTTCTCTAGCAAGGACATGTTTTTGGATCTCACAGTGACTTCCGGTACAACGGAGTACAGTGAGTCCAAGCCTGCAAGGACTGAACTTTTCAGGTCTGGTGATACTATTTGTATTGCTTGTTTATTTGCGTCGTCTGCGTGTACAATTTGAAAGATATTGCAGCTTCTATGAATTTGTCGGATGTACGCGTGAGTTTAAATGTGGATGATAAAGTTGATTGTTTATGTTGTTTGCATTATAAAATATTTTGTAATTGGTGATTGCTGCTATGATGGTAGAATCTGTTAAATATGGATGGATAACCAAATTGGACATGGAAACTTTTTTTAGAGGGGTGTGCGTGGCAAGATACCAGGTGAAAGATATACTTAACAATGCTAAATTTTAACCCACCTTTTTTAATGACAGTCTTCTCTAATGCTTGGGTTCTTGTGTTTCAAAAACTAGTCCCTGACTTGTATGTCCTTGAATAACAACCAATACGCTCATTGATTTTCTTACGTACACTAATTGTGGAGACTTGTGTACGCCGTCACTTATTCCGTTCAGAGCATGAGTCATGAAAGAATAAGTGTTTTGAGCTCTATGGCGTTTTGAAGCTTGTGAGAGATTTAGTATTGTTAGAATAAAGGAAAGGAAATTCTTGTTATTGTATTAGAGAAGTCAAACACTCTATTTATAGATGCACAAAGGAAATCCTAAAATATCAGAAAAGGAAACTAGAAAAACTAGGAAACGAATAATATCATAATAATGATAATAATGAGTCAATATTCTCATAATAATGACTCTTTAACAAACACCTTCAATAATCGAAGAACTCGATTTTGTGAATTGATAGTCATCATCTATCTTTTGGAATCCATCACTTCGCTCCCGCTCTTTGAGTCAGTCGGAGTCGCTCCCGCTTGTTAAGTCAGTCGGAGTCGCTCCTGCTCTTTGAGTCAGTCGGAGTTGCTCCCGTTCGTTGAGTCAGTCGGAGTCGCTGGTTCACTAGATCAGATGGCACGCGTAGGGCTTCTGGAAGCGTGAGGAGAGGATGTGAACGCGGAGGCTTACACGGAGGGCACGGAGGAGTGTAGAAAGGTGCAGACAAGCACATAGACGGGCGCAGACAACGTCAGAGGCTGGCGACAGCGATGGGTGGCCGGTGGCAGTTGGCGCGGATGGGCGTGACGCGTAGAGCTGACAGATGAATGTAGAATATTCGTGTGTACGAAGCACGGCAGAAGGCGGCACAAGAGGCTACGGAGATCGACCAGTGGCGAGTGGTCGACGATGGTGGGCCGATTGCGGATGGTATCCTTGACTTCCAATATATCTGGGTGAATGAAGTACTGGAGAAGATGATAGCCTAGAGAGGCTTCAGAGAATCACAAGGACATGTACCTCTCCCTGGATTTGTCGGAATGCTTGGAGATATATCCTCGCACGACGTGCATGCCGCCGGTCGCACGCGTCGCGGATTGACCACACGAATCGATCACGTCAAGGGTGCGGAGATTGTCGACGCAGCAGCACGAGCATGTGTTGCGGATAACAGCGGCGGTGCATGGACAGGGATGCGAACGGAGCAAACAATGGCCCGCGGACGATGCGAACGCGGGGATAGGTGCGCGTAGGCGCGGATGGGTGCGGGCTGAGGCGTAGACGAGAGCATTGGCTAGTAGGGCACGGCAGAGGGCGGGCATGGCGCGGAGGTTGGTGTCTCACCGAGACGTGTAGAAACATCGAACAACAGAAGAAGAAAAGTATAGGTGCCAAAAATCCTCCCCTGCTCCGATTTAAGATTCCTCAATCGGAGCGGGGAAGAAGAAGAAAAAACTTTTGTGGATCCAGAGTTTTTCTGGTGGCTCTAATACCATGTTAGAATAAAGGAAAGAAAATTCTTGTATTGTATTACAGGAGTCAAAGACTCTATTTATATATACATAAAGGAAATCCTAAAATATCAGAAAATGAAACTAGGAAAACTAAGAAACTAATAATATCATAATAATGATAATAATGAGTCAATATTCTCATAATAATGACTCTTTAACAAGTATAGCATCCTATTCTTCTGAGAAAGCAGTCAAGTCTTATATGTGTATTTGATGGAGAAAATTTTACGATGTATACGTGTCCCCATGAAGTTTTCTTTGAGGTCATGTAAGAGTGAGGGTACTCTGGATTGTGTAAACAACATTGCTGGATGATTATTTGGTGATCATAGCACAACGGTTCAGGGCTTAACAGTGTTACCGATAAGTCCTGGCACTGACTTACTCACCTGTTTGTTGGCGATTATTTGAAAGAATTTTTGTGGGACCGGGACAAACAGGCGGAGGTAACCTTCCAACTCGACCGTAAGGTCAGTCACGGGGGTCCCTCCGATATCAAAAAAAAAAAAAAATGCTGGATGAACAACTTGCTTGTTTCACTGTAGTGGGTGTGAAAAATCATATATTAACTTTTACTTGTCAGATGTAATCTGTCTTTAATTCCTTGTGAATTGTGATTTATTGTAGAAGAATGGGGTCTTACTTCCTTTTTCTGTCAAATTGGTTGAGGAACCCCATCATTTATTGGTGTTTACTAAATTTAAAAATTTGATACATGCGGAGTTTTGAGTTGATTTAAACAACATTCTGTTCTTCATTATCTCACATGGAAATGTACTAACATAGTTTTTAATATATTTTTTTCTATAATTTTATTGACAATATATGTACTTTGAGTACTTCTTTACCTTGTATATAGCTGTCATTTGCCCATAATATGAGTTCTTTCTCATACATGTTTTATTTTGATTTGTCCACTGTAGGAGCCCGTTTGTGTCATTCATTTATGAAAGAGGTTGGCGACAAAATTTCAATTTGAGTGGTTTTCCAGGTCCCGATGAAGAGGTAGTTTATTCTTTCTACTCTTCATCAACTGTATAACATCCTAGTCAATGAGAACAATCTATGTTTAAGAAGATGAGGGGGTATCTTAGGAATTTGTTATTTCAGATTCACTTCAAATATTTTGCAATGAATATTTTTTTCAGCTCATTTGTCATTTTTCTTTTGATAATTCATCACAAAACTTTTATTAATATGTCAGTTCTCTCGCATCCTCACTAGTATATGTTAATTAGGGGAGCTAAGGAAATGGGAAGACATTGTTTTGCTCTTACATATCTGGTCTGGAAATACATAAGTGCTCTGCTGTTATATAGTTAGCCTACTTCTATTTTGGTTTGTAGTTAGCCTTCTTATTTTGTATTTCTAACTTTTCATTCTGATCTATAATCTAATAGTGGTACCTTTTTGAGAATTTCGTAGTTTGAGATGGCTCAGAACTACTTCAATCCTGTAGCTGGTGGTCTTCTTGTAGATGTGAGCTGTGGAAGTGGGTTGTTTTCAAGAAAATTTGCTCAATCTGCAGCATACTCTGGAGTTATTGCACTGGATTTTTCAGAAAATATGCTTCGCCAGTGCTATGAATTCATAAAAAAAGATGATACTTTTTTGAATGCGTTAGTCTTTCTTAAATAAATGCAACTCCTGAGTCCTGAGGAAGTCTTCACCCCTCAATTCTTATATATATGCAGTTTGATATGAAGGGTTTTGTGAAATGCATTAGAGAGCATGATGCCCATGTGCTGCAACTGTTGAAAATGCTGCCAATGAATAGGTGTTTTACAATACTTCAAGATGAGCGTATGGTTCAAATTCTGATGTTGATAGTTCACCGTCAGTCAATCTTAATGCTTTTCATCAGAGTAATATGTGTGTTCTTCATGACCCCACACCTAACTGACATATATCCCTGGTTCGTGGTCCCAACACGTTTATTTGAATAGGTCTAACAACTGGGAATTCAGTGAATAAGTAATACACATGAATCTAAGGATGGACAGATCAACAAATAGATGACCATGATAAATGAAAATTAAGCAATTCAGAAACTAGTAGAAAGTAATTCATTTCCACTTTGGCATCGATAGTAGATAGATAGATAGATAGATAGATAGATCATAGATAGATGCATAGCTAAAAATTAATTTACTCATTCGTAATGGCCATTTTAACATAGCTAAATGGTTTGTAGGAGTTACATCATCTGACAATTTTATTTTTCATTGCCTTGAGTTTAGGTTGCAGGCTTGCAGCCATAAAACTCACTTTGGCATCTTGCTGATTTCTTCTCTGTTTAGGCTACATACAGTTCACTAATATTTATCTGTTGATTAACAGAATCTTGCACTTGCGAGGGCCGATGTTTCAAGGCTGCCCTTTTCATCAGGTTCAGTTGATGCTGTTCATGCTGGTGCGGCATTGCATTGGTGGCCCTCTCCTTCTAATGCAGTAAGGATACTATTTGCTTTTTCTTTTTTATTTTTGGCTTAATTGGTTTGTCATGTAGCTCAACTTCATCAATTTATAGCTAATCTTATCTCCAATTACGCCAAATGTTTTTATGATTGCCTAAAAGTCAACCTTTTCATATCTTTTTTTTTCTTCTGAAAAGCCATGTAATGCATTATGTGATTATGTCTGAACATGACGGGATACCTATTATTGTTCATAAAATCATAAAGATTTCTGTGAAGAACTAAAGATGTGTTGTTACTGCCAGTCATCCCATTTGATGCTCAGATATTAGACCGCCATCTGAGTTCAGGGATGCAGTTAATTGTTATTGGCATTTGATACATGCTCTGTTTGCAGCTTTATTAGGCTTCTCTCTTTACGTTATATTTTATAGTTTATACTTTGATACCTTTGGCTTTCATTATATAGATCTTATGGATATAGAATGACGTCTTACTGAACTCAGTTCCTACTTGGAAATTATAAAGCTAGTCCCAAACCACTAGAACACAGCGTAGTTGTAGATGTTGAAATTTTTGATATAGAAACACATCCTTCATTCATACATCATCAAATCAAATGATTACATACTACTCCATGAATGCATTATCTCTGTATCTGACATACTCTGCATTCACCTTTTATAGACCCCCACAGAATACCTGAATAATTTCCTCCACATGATCAATTAGGAGCAAAATTTTACTTTATATATTGTAATTCTTTATTTATAAACCTCAGAAATATATAAACAAATCAATTTTGTTGCTACATAATGTAATAATACATTAAGGTATCATAGGCTTTTTATCAACTGCTCTACTTACAAAATACGCTCATGTGCCAGGTTGCAGAAATTAGTCGCATCTTGCGAAGTGGTGGCATATTTGTGGGAACGACCTTTCTTGCAGCTCCATCCAACGGTCCAATCCCTCCAGAGTTGGTGAGATCCTTCAGACAGGTAAAACCTTTTATTGCTCACTTCTCAAATATTTTTAAATATATTATATGCATCACCATAAGTCAATGTTCCATTCTAATGCAGATTGTGGGGCAAACAGCAAGTACATATAACAATCTAACTGAGAAGGAGATAGAAGACCTGTGTAGATTATGTGGGCTTGTCAATTTCACTAGCAAGGTACAGAGGTCCTTCATCATGTTCTGTGCTCAGAAACCATGAATCAACATTTGATCATATTCAAATTTTTTATAGTTTTCATTTTGTAATTATCATAATTTACAATTGTTGTCAAATGTCCAGAATTATATCGAAAATATATTATTAACAACTATTGAGAATGTATATGCATGGTATTTTTTTTGGGTAGAAGAATGTATAGGAATGATTGATGATTTTTTTTTAATTGGTAAATATTTGTTTTTTAGTCAAATCTTTCTTATTAATAGGGGATAAAATGGACAAGATTTGAACTTAGGTCCCCAGGAGGAGGTGCATCTACCATCAATCATTCATCCTACTATGACTGATTGATGATTTCATATTTACATTAATTTTTTTTTTGCAAATATAAAGAACCAGAGCTATTGAACAGCTTCTACAAACTGCTACAGCCAGTGATGATGAATTGATGATGGGAGGATCTTGAAATGATGACATGGAGATCCTTCAGGACAAGAAATCAAATTTTGACCAGTGTATGATAGATTTGCTTCGGCTTATAGAAGAACATAAAAACACGTGGTCTCTGCGATTCAATAGGTCCAAATCCCCTTCGTGTTTTTCCATGCTTTTTACTGAACTTTCATGGTCACACCATCATGGTTAGATTCAAACGGTTGTAAATGCATTAAATCAAATGGGTAATATTGATGGTTAGATTCAAACGGTTGTAAATGTATTAAATCAAATGGGTAATATTGGTGTCGTGTGAAAAAAAAGTGAGATTTTTAACCGTTAGACATTAACTATTGTAATGTGATGATACCACAATAAAAGTTAAAAAAGATACATAAATAAAAAAAACACAAGTAGATATTATCCAAACACCAATTCAACTCCTTGGACATTCATTCTACTAACCAGGGTACACAGGCCCAATAGGGCTCATTCAGGTGTCCATTCTTCATTTTACCGGTCTAAAAAGTAGACCACACATTTTTTCATTTTTTTTTATAAAAAAATCATATATCTAATCTAATGAGGTATATGCTTTTATGAAATTGAAATATATACTCTAATGAATTGAATGATATCATTTATTGAAAATATGAAAAAATTTCAACGATGTATATATCTCGATAGTGAGTGAAAAGAACAAACAAGATATATAAGACTGTATTTATGACTGTAAAAATGATTGAGTGTAACGTAACATAGTTTTTTTTTGTCAGTGGCGATGACATGTCAGTTGAATGAATGGAGAGGGTAAGGATTACAAAACTGGCTGAGTGCAGTATTTTTTTTTTTTGGGGGGGGGGGGGGGGGGGGGGGTCAGCTGCAATGACATGACCTTATGCATGCCCTCTGGAAAATGTAGAACTTAATGAAACTCATCACTTTTATGAACCTAGTTTTGTTTCCTCTTCTCGACTAACACAATGGAGATCTATATGGAGTGCCTTTCCTTCTTCTGATCAAGCCCACCATGTCTTTTTCACTAGTCACACTAGTACTAGTTGCAGACCTTGCACAAACATATACATTATTCTTCTTTTGCACAAATTTCATGCACACTGGGCTCTGACTCTCCGAACCAGAAGAAGACCCCATCGGGTCATCCTCGCCTTCGATGATCGTTGAACGAGTGGTCTCATTCATCTCATCTTCCCCGAATTCATGTCGAACGCATAATTTAGTGTTCGTTTGAAGTGTTTCACATGTAATTTTCAAGTAGGCAGAGAGGTCCTCCTTTCGTCTCAGCACATAATTCACCTATATTACATACATATTTTATCAGAATTCATATTTGTTTTTCAATGAAAAGATTGAATTGATCATTTGTTATACCTTGCATTCAATGGAGCAATGAATGTAAGGCTCTTGAAGGGCCCTGTCACAAGAGGTGCAAATATTTCCCAAGCCTTTGAATTGTCTGCTAAGAGGTCGCTTCTTAATGAACACCACTTTGGCATTGTTAATGATGTAAGACTAGAAATGAACATACAGAGTCAGAGTCACAAATAACTATATATATGGAATGAATACTAATATGGGTATATATATAACCTAATCACCTGAACATTAGAACAGTCTATGAGCTTGTTGAGGTCCTCTAACTGGACTACATTGTGATAGACGTAACGTCGCACTTGAACGAGATGGTGGAACCGGTGATGAGGGAGGCAGTGAGTGCAGATGCTGGTGCAGCAGTTGAGGCAGCATATGTTATTCTCATTCTTCTTCGAGTTCTCGTGAACCAAACACCCGACGAAGAATTTCTGGGTGTTGAGAGCTTCCAACCATGGGGGAATCATGATTCCCTGTATACCCATCATAAACATAAACAAAATCAATATTCAATCAGATTAGCTAAGTTTGTGTTTCCATACCTCAAAAGAGAGATTGAGGGGAAAAAACTACTACCATGATTACATATATAGGAATACCAATATTGGAGGCACTAGAAGGGTTCAATTGGAAGGGGGGGGGGGGGGGGGGGGTGTGAGAGTGAGAGAGAGTGGTGAAGTGATTATGGTCGGAGAGTATTTAAGATGAGTCAGAAGCAAACATGGGGGTATATATTTATTCCCTTTGTAAGAGGTACACTACATTTTGTCAAGGTTTAAAAGGTATGAGGAGAACATGGGGGCTGTTTTCATGTCTCCCATGTCTCCCATGAGGAGAGGATACAGTCCAGTGTACAGTCTTATACATTCTCCATGTTTTTTAAAGTGTATATTTTATGCATCGAAACATATACTCCAATGAAATATATATATACTAAAAAATAAAAACATTATAAGTTTCGTCTAACAAAAAAATATAACTCAGTAGCATAATGAGACTGCACGCGGGATTGAAAATAATGATAGTCTCATGTAACAATACTTATTAAAAAACTAATTTTTCCTACATGAACCTTTCCAAACACAAACCCACCCCACAAACAGTCTTTGAATTAAAAGCTTTCAGACCTAATAAACCAATGCAAGAAAGTTGGGGAGGGTGGGGGGAGAGCCTCCCAAGGAAATGCTGATTCTCCCTTTTAGAAGAACAATATGTGGTGGAGCTAGCATTTGCCTCGTTTAGGCCAACCGATATTTGGCTAAACTAATTAATTAATGCTTTCACACATTTTATGATAATTATTTATCATATCTATCACTACCTTTCCCCCTTTTGAGGGTGGTTTCAGCTATCAAGTTGCATTTGTTTGATTACTTTTTCCCCTTCATCTTGATGAAGACATATATGTCCACCATATGACTAATCGATATTCCATGCACATCAGTGATTTGTTACAGAGTTTAAGAGGAATATTAAGATACTAAAACTCTTGTAATCAACAATGGAAATGATGATTTCACTGATAAGATTGAAGGGTTATTTTTAGCATGTAAGTTTCTTTGGATAAAAAGATTATTAGTCATTTAAATGAATTTACAAAGACAAAAATCTTGTTTACCCTTTTGAACTGGAGAAGAATCACACTTGTGTATAGCTTCAGTTGCAGAAAGAATACATATATAGACATTCAAATGAGGCCTAATTACATATCAAATAACATGACAGTTGATCTTCATTGTTCATGCCAACATTGAAATCAGTAAAGTTTTTTTTTTATTATTTATATTCCCCTGTGGCTGACCTTACGGTCGAACTGGAAAAGATTACCTCCGCCTGTTTGCCCCGGTCAAATTCTTTCAAATAATCGCCAATAAACAAGTGGGTCAGTGCCAAGACTCGAACCCAAGACCTATTGGTAACACTGCTAAGCCCTGAACCGTTGTGCTATGACCACTGGGGACTTTTTAACAACACACGAACCTGACTGATATCAGTAAAGTTAAATTTTCTTAGAGTTGTTTCATGCAAGGACAGGATTAATCCTATAGAGAAAAATATTTTGATGCATGCCTATCTAAGATAGCATTTGAACGCGAGTTTGATCTAAATCAGCTTTCGAAACAGTTCTTTTAAGGAAACATATGTTTATTAGATTCCTTAAGACTTGTTTTTCATAACTAAAAGTCGTTTTTCATCTGGGACTGTTAGTGGCATTTGAAAACAAGTATGAATTAAATATGAAGGCTCAAGACATAACCTCTAAAGCTGTCCAAACCTATTCTCAAATGTTATGCTAATAGGAATATAGATATTGGTATTATTCTACTTAATTATAGCTTGTATCCTGTAATAATATATGCATAGGCTAGACATGCACACACCATCTATGGGTTATTGTTGGTTGCAAATTAATGAGATGGGGGTATAAAAGGTAACAAATTTTATGTCTGCTTCTTCTGAATCGAGTTTATTTAAGTCATTTTATTCAAAATCATATTTTTCTAACGTGTTTCCTAACACCCCCTTGTAATGTTAAGGGGGAAAAAATGAAGGCTGGTGATTTTTTTAGCTTATAAAATCTGGGGCATCTATTCAAAAGATTCCTACAATGTAAATTTGTCTTATGCCACAATAAGCATTGGCAGTCATTTTTATGTGAATAAATTAATTGAAAAGTGACCTAGAACCCATACTCATCTGTCTATGATCAGCTTTCTAAGATTCATTAAAAAGGAATTTATGTTACAGATTTTATTAATTAGCTTGTTGGTAGAAAGTATAAAATATTAATAAATGGCATAGCAAAGTAATTATGTACTCTAAAGTAAAATAAAGACATCTAATTAGGCCATTTTCCCTATTGTTGATCAGCCCCAAAGCCAATGAAGTTACATTAAATCAAAATTTCTTAGATCACAAAAAAGAAATACCTTGTTAACTTTATGTGATTTATCCCTCATTTGGCTTGCAAAATAATCCTTTCCAGATAGGTTGGAATTTTGGGATAAATAAATTAAAGAAAAATTATATTTTTATTTCGTCATTATTATTTTTAGTTTTAGTTTTAATTCGAATCTAGACATAAACATGCTATTCCATCCTTCTCTGAAATTACCATAGGATCTCATGTTATCAACAAACATATTTTTGGCTTATCAGATTTTATTCTCCTTTTATTTCTGGGCCTATATAGAGATAAAGATAATGAAATAAGTATCTCATTGTCCATAATTGTATGTGCAATTAGTCAAATTCTTCTTCATCATCAAAGCCCTTTTTTCCCAATAGTTAGGGATTTGTTAGAGACATATATTAGGTATATGTACCTAAAAAGGAGCAAAATCTGGAACTGATTAAATACAAGGAAAAGCAAAGCTATTGTTTTGGTCTTGTTGGGGGGTGTGTGTGTGTGTGTGTTAAATTAAACAACAAAGGAGTATCAAATTCATATATGTTTTGTTCTATTAGGAAACATACAAATTCATATATGTTTTGTTCAAATTCATATATGTTTTGGGTATGATAGATGTTTTAATTTCTATAAAGTCTAGTTATGTTTATTTGGAAGGAAGAGTCTAAGGGTCTGTTTGGTGTTCATTCTGACTAATGGAATAGCAATGAAAATTGCGTTTAAATTTATTCATTCCTCGTTCCTATGTTGCATATTCAAATCAATTTTTTTTCTTTCCACAGAATATCTGATATCTAGGAAGAAAGAATTTTCCTTCACTACCAGTTATCAAATTGGTCTTAAATACTAGTTGTTAGAGATATGGATGAACTGTTAAAGATAAGGATTAGTATCCCACTATTTTGAAAAGTAGTTATTGTGATTGTTTACTTTGACTATCTTTTATGTAGTGTGACACATTTTCTTTTCTTCCTAATCTCTCACTTAAAGTGGCTCACACATTACACGATGGAAAAATACTGAATATCTAGACATAATTGTGATTCTAATTTTGTTACAGTAACTACCCACATCCCGGGTGAGTCCGTGATGGGTGTGATTAAGATCTCATTACTGATATTTGGCCCCCTCTTAACATATAAATTGGGATTGGATCCCATCAGATATCCTTAAATTAGAAAAACTAAAGAGAGGAAGTCAAAATTTTTTTTATCCTTTTTATTTCTTTTAGGCTAATTTCATTGCATAGAAGTAAAAGACAGAAGAAGAGTTAGAGATGGATCGTGATCGACTTCTAATTATTCAGATTTAAAAGTCTCCGATAATGTGAATTTAATCTAACACTGGTTGGTTATGTGACAAAGGATTAATTGTCATTAACGGTTGGAATGGTATAAAATTCAACCTGACTGGATGGATTAGCTGGACTGCATTAACAAACAAACACTTTCTTTGGAGGGTAAAGTAGACCAAAATAATAGTTTTACATCATTTGTTTAGGGTAGATAATTTCCAGGGTATTATATGAGCGCTGGTATACTCAGTATATTTTACAAGCCATATACCCTGGTAACCAACACATGGAGTATATATTTCATTTTTTTTACTAAAGTACATTCCTCATTATATAAAGTATCATATTTTAAAAAATAAAAAAAATATGTGGATTGCATTTGAGGCTGTAAACAGGTTGAGTATAACATTAAGGGGGCATTTGGGTAGAAGAATATAGGAGGAATATGTGAGAATAGAGGAGTAAATAAAAAAAAGTGCTTGGGTAGAGAGAATAAATGGGTATAGCCATACAAAATTAGGTGATAATAAGCTATAATATTTGTATTCTAGGCCCCCTTAGAATTGTGTTATTCCTTCACTGGTATAAGAGAATTCATCTGTTAAATCACATGTTATCACCTCTAATATATCAATGGGACTAGCTCACATGTCAAATCAACTTTTTACACCCTATTCACATTTTATTCTTCATCAACCAAACAACTAAACCTTTATCATTGCGTTTCCCAATGAGAATAACAAAAAACACAATTAAACAAAAAATCATTTATTCCATTGATAAAATTATTTATTCCTGGAATTGGTATAAACCCTAAAATAACTTGTTTCCACCCAAACGGGCACTAAATGCTTTAACAAAAACCCATTGAGTATACACAATTAATTGCTTTAATAAAAGGAAAATGGTATGTCTAGTCCCAATTGCAGCCCCATCCGTAGTTCACACAATTTTTATTTTTTTTTTAAAAATCATACACTCTCCTATTAAAATATTTATATGATATGAAATATATGGTGAGATACAACAATATATTTTGTTCATTTTAAAAAAATAAATGTTTTTTTGTGTCATACATTACGATGATGCACATTGTGTATGGGACTACTATATCATGGTGTATGAGTTTATGAGACTGCGGACGGGATATAAAATGGTCTAAAATGTATCAACACTCTTAACAAAAAGCCACTTCATTTGATAAATGTTAAAGTGGGTTTCGTATCTCTCTGTTTCACTACTTTTGTACATCCAATAAATGTGCTTAAATTGCTCATTAAGTATACATATATTTATAATTACGTGCTTTAACAAAAAGCCACCTCATGTGATTAGGCTTGTCAACGGGTCGGGTCGGGATGGATCCTTGACCCGACCCGTGACAGGACCCAGCGGATCCGGGTCCAACCCAGGACCCAGCGGGTCCTGAACATATGGACCCAGACCCGGACCCGTCGGATCTCGAGTCGGGTCGGGTCCGGACCCAACCCAAGGAAAGTTAATAAAAACAAAAAAAAATTAAACTCATGAATTTGTTTGTCTTATCATTCTATTAGAAAAAATTTGTAATAAAACATTAATTATTATTGAACTTTCTAAACTGATATCCTAATACTGTGTTTGAATATATTTTTGTACAATTAAAAAGAAGTGAATGAATTATTAAACATTTAAAGTAAACATAAGTTTAAACAATATAACAATGAATTAAAAGGAAGAACTCATAGTTATTTGTGTCACAAAGTAAACAATAAACACTTATATTTGTAAGTTGATAAATAAGAAATAAAATTATTGATCAACTAATACTAATATTCTTGTAATATATGAGTGTATATTAATAAAACAGTCGGGTCTCGGGTCCATCGGGTCGGGTCGGGGCGGGGTGGACCTGGACCCAACCCGTTTGTATGTTCGAGTCCACCGGGTCGGATCCAAATCGGATCGGGTATATTACACGTGTAATCGGGTCCCGATCGACCCAGACCCGACCAGTTGACAGGCCTACATGTGATAATTGTTGAAGTGGGCCTGAGTTGGTGGATCATGGTTCAGGAAGATAAAAGGATTACATAGCTCCCAACCATTTTGATTTAGTGTTGCTACTTGCTACACTTAATTTTGTTTTCAATCCAAAACACAGTTCTATATACCTTATTATAAATTCAATAAAGTATATATCTCATCAGATGATGTATATACCTCATTAAATTTTTTCTTACACTTACTAAAAATAAATTCATTCAACTCAAAATGGAGCGATATGCACTTTTTATTAAAACAAATACCTCATTAGATGATACTATTTTTAAAAAATAAAAACATGTGGGGTTTAAATTTTGGTTAGTGAATGTGACTGAGTATATCATTTTCCTTTTGATTTTGTTTTAAAATATATATTCGTTTTACATAAATCAATATATATTTTTGCTTTAAAAATAAAAAAAATCAAATTTTTATACACTGCATCAATATAATATATATTGCATTAAATTGCATACACTACCAATAGAATGTATAGACGGTTGGAGGATACAAGATTACAAAAAAAAAAAAAAGTGCATCAGAGAATGCGCGTTGAAAATGATGGTGTTTAATTAAAGGGTATTGTTTAGGGCACTCCCACATTTGATCAGTCGGACACCATCACTGGAAAATATCTATGTTTCCTTTTACTGATAATTTATTTATTTATTTATTAAAAAAATTAATTTTATTAATTTTTAATTTAATTAGATCTGTTTTAAAATATAGATTCTCCAATTTTTAAAATCTACAAAATAAAAAAGATGACAAGATTTAGAAAAATATGTTAGAGCGTATAAGAAGTGAGTCTGGATCCAGTATTGAACTGTACAAGAGTGTAATATACAAAAAAATATTAAAAAAATATTTATCTTTGTTCTTGATGAATGTAGATAATATTTAATTGAACCATGTGAATTATTTATGGATCTATTTTTCAAACACTAATTGAATGGAAATATACTTTCATAATCTTATATTTGGTCATTTATTCAATCATTTTTACAAGCCAAACATATTTTAATTTTTTTAATTTATATTATTTATTGAAGTGTGTGTTTCATGAAAGTGAAGTAAACATTCTAAGAATTAAATTGATATATTTTGATATTTTTCATAATAGAATGTATGATGTATCATGACATAATAATGTATTGATTGTGTTAGATGATTTATACATTGCATTAAGTGCCCTCACATGTGCCAATAATGTTTAAGAAGTGTGTAAGAAGTGTGTAATAATGTTTTATGTATTTTTGTAGTATAGTGGACCGTCAAAGTCCAAAAAAAAAATTATTATCATTTTTTTTATAAAAGAATTTTGTTGGACGACAAATCACTAACACAGGGATCAGACATATAAAATATTACACAGAGTCTATAGTACAAAACTTAAATCTCAGGTGTTTTTATTTTTTAAATCATATATTTTATCTAATTAATTATGTATTTTTATAATATATAAAATGTATACTTTAATGAATTAAATGTTATCATTTATAAAAAAATATGAAAAATAACAAGATATGTAAGATTGTATTTAATTTATGACTATAAAAATGACTGAGTGTACCAGAACTCCAATACTATTGACCAGACTTGGACAATCTCAGGTTATCATGGCCCCCCGCAAACCCAGCCCAAAAGGCTATAATCACATCGTGAATCTTGCAGCTGACCAAACACGGTTGCGAGTGTGAAAAATGTTAATCTAGTCTTATTTCCAATCTCAATTTTCAGTCAATTTTGATTTAAAATAGTACATCTCATCATATATTTTTATAAAATATGAATTATACAATTTAGTGAATTGTGTAGACATATTTATATATAATAAAAATATTTTTAATGAAATATATATATCTTGTTAATGTTGTGAATCTATACTAACGGGTTGACAGAATACATGAAACTAAAATAGGACTGAAAAAAAAAGTGTAATAGCACTCAACCATGGTGTGCCATCAGTCTACTTACGCAAATTTGCATCAAAAATTCATTTTATGCACCCCTATAATCCAATATTTAGTTTATTTTCTCTAATATCATTATTTTGTAACTGTTAGAATAAAGGAAAAGAGAATTCTTGTTATTACATTAGAGGAGTCAAATGCTCTATTTATAGATATACAAAGGAAACCCTACAATATCAGAATAGGAAACTAGGAAAACTAATAAATTAATAATATCACAATAATGATAATAAAGACATAATATTCTCCTAATAATTATTCTTTAACACCATCTCCAAACTCTGAAGGATAGTAATCTTAGAGTTTACACAAAAATGAGAATGTGAGAGAGGCACAACACGGTGCATGGCAGGACGCTGCGAACACGGCAGGGGAGATCCAGGCACGGCTGGGCAGGGCTGCGCGACGCGGCAGGGAGATCCAGGAACGGCTGGGTAGGGCTGTGCGACACGGCAGGGAGATCCAAGCACGGCTGGGCAGGGCTGCGCGACGCGGCAGGGAGATCCAGGCACGGCTGGGCAGGGCTGCGCGATGCGGCATGGGAGATCCAGGCATGACTGGGCAGGGTTGCGCGACACGCGATGGCAGGGAAGAAGCCTGCAGAGAAGAAACCGGTGGAGAAGAAGCTGAAGGCCGGTAAGAGACTCCCGGCGAAGGAAGGGGCCTCCAGCGACAAGAAGAAGAAGAGGATGAAGAAGAGCGGAAACGGCGTACAACGACGGTGGCACGATCGTCGGATCTCAAGGAATGTATAGACGGTTGGAGGATACAAGATTACAAAAAATAAAAAATAAAGTGCATCAGAGAATGCGCGTTGAAAATGATGGTGTTTAATTAAAGGGTACTGTTTAGGGCACTCCCACATTTGATCAGTCGGACACCATCACTGGAAAATATCTATGTTTCCTTTTACTGATAATTTATTTATTAAAAAAATATTAATTTTATTTATTTTTAATTAAATTATATCTGTTTTAAAATATAGATTCTCCAATTTTTAAAATCTACAAAATAAAAAAGATGACAAGATTTAGAAAAATATGTTAGAGCGTATAAGAAGTGAGTCTGGATCCAGTATTGAAATGTACAACATAAAAGAGTGTAATATACAAAAAATATTAAAAATTATTTATCTTTGTTCTTGATGAATGTAGATAATATTTAATTGAACCATGTGAATTATTTATGGATCTATTTTTCAAACACTAATTGAATGGAAATATACTTTCATAATCTTATTCTTGGTCATTTATTCAATCACTTTTACAACCCAAACATATTTTAATTTTTTTTAATTTATATTATTTATTGAAGTATGTGTTTCATGAAAGTGAAGTAAACATTCTAAGAATTAAATTGATATATTTTGATATTTTTCATAATAGAATGTATGATGTATCATGACATAATAATGTATAGATTGTGTTAGATGATTTATACATTGCATTAAGTGCCATCACATGTGCCAATATAATGAATGTGTAAGAAGTTGTGTAATAATGTTTAATGTATTTTTGTAGTATAGTGGACCGTCAAAGTCCAAAAAAAAAATTATTATCATTTTTTTTATAAAAGAACTTTGTTGGACGACAAATCACTAACAAAGAGGGATCAGACATATAAAATATTACACAGAGCCCATGTTATAGTATAAAACTTAAACCTCACTGTTTTTATTTTTTAAATTATATATTTTATAATATATAAAGTATATACTCTAATGAATTAAATGTTATCATTTATAAAAAAATGTGAAAAATAACAAAGTATGTAATATTGTATTTAATTTATGACTATAAAAATGACTGAGTGTAGCAGAACTCCAATACTATGGACCAGACTTAGACAATCTTAGGTTATCATAGGCCATAGGCCCGCAAACCCAGCCCAAAAGGCTGTAATCACATCGTGAATCTTGTAGCTGACCAAACACGGTTGCGAGTGTGAAAAATGTTAATCTAGTCTTATTTCCAATCTCATTTTTCAATCAATTTTGATTTAAAAATAGTATATCTCATCATATACTTTCATAAAAAAATGAATTATGCAATTTAGTGAATTGTGTAAACACATTTATATATAAAAAATAAAAATATTTTTAATGAAATATATATCTTGTTAATGTTGTGAATCTATACTAACGGGTTGACAGAATACATAAAAATAGGACTGAAAAAAAAAAGTGTAATAGCACTCAACCATGGTGTGCCATCAGTCTACTTATGCAAATTTGCATCAAAAATTCATTTTATGCACCGTTATAATCCAATATTTAGTTTATTTTCTCTAATATCATTATTTTGTAACCAATTAGATAAAATTTCTAACTTATCATCTCCTTACTCGACTACTCGCGTACCATTTTCCCCCACCCTCACAACCGAAGCCTAAAAAACTATCATTATTTTTATGTCAATCTTTTTCTTTTGTTCCATAAAAAGTCTTTATTTTGTTCAAGCTAAAGCATGAAACAGATGACAAAATAAAAACTTCTAAATCCCAAACGCACATGGTCAAAATATCTCCATCAAGATCTCGACCTCCATCTCTAAAAAAATAAAAATAAAAAGTATGTTAAAAGCTACTGTAATGCTCATCAAGGTCCACCCACTCAACTTGCAATTACTTAAACGCGCAAAACGTTTCTCTCATCAATTATACCACGTTAAGTACAAACAAACATACATATAAACAAACAAACGTTACACCTCTATTAATTCAATCCATTCACAACATCAAAAATCAGATCAAAAAATTAAACATGTCCACCCCCACCACCACCAACCCCGTCTTCGACGAGCACCGATGGGTCATCCACATCCGTCGGATCCTCGCCGAAGACGACTCCGACTCCGAGTCCGGGAACCCGGTCTCCATCTTCAACGTCCCCAAGTCCCTCCTCATATCCAAACCCGATTGTTACGTCCCCCAACTGGTCTCCCTCGGCCCCTACCACCACTGCCGCCCCGACCTCTGCGAGATGGAGCGCTACAAGCTCTCCTCCGCCAAACGCACCCAGAAGCACCTCCCCTCCTCCACCAAGTTCCAGTCCCTCGTCGACCACTTCTCCGTCTCCGATCGCCGCGTCCGCTCCCACTACCACCGCTTCCTCGACTTCGACTGCGACACCCTCGCCTGGATCATGGCCGTCGACGCCTCCTTCCTCCTCGACTTCTTGCGCGTCTACGCATCATCATCGGCGGAAGTCGGCGGTGGCGGTAAGAAAGCAAATATAACAAATACTAGATCATAGAAGAATAAAAATAACAAGGAGTATCCATTGACTTATTCCATAAAAATAGGAGATGTTTGTCTGCTTAACTAAAATATCTTCTATTAACTATTCCTCTCCCACATAACAAACACTAGATCATAGATCATAGAAGAACACACTAGCATCAACACTGTCTGACAACACTTTTTTTTTATTGAACTTGATCCAATCTTCATCTTTCATATTATCTCTTTCAATTGGTTCGTATAAATCATTACAATAAAAGATGCCCTCCATTTGAGCTTCCATTGAAATTATTTGACCAATTCTGAATTTGAAATATTTTTCCAACAGATAAAGCTTTAACGAGGGTGTCGTCGCGGATGTCGCACGTGGTGGACTTCGAGGGGAGGAAGTCCGCGCACAACGCGATCGCGCGCGATGTCGTCATGTTGGAGAACCAGGTCCCTCTGTTCCTCCTCAATAAGGTCCTCGACTTCCAGTGCGCGGACCCAACAACGTATCTCAATCAGATGCTCATTGGGTTCTGTCAACAGCTCTCCCCGTTCAAGTCCATCGACGTCACGCCGCTGATCGACGCGTCGAAGCGCTCGCACGTCTTGGACGTCCTGTACCACACAATCGTCGTCATCGAACCAACATCATCGGTACTCGATGAGGCCGACATCGAAGAACAACAACAGCAACAACAGGAGGAGGTTGTGCTCTTGGCGACGGACTCCACGTATTTGAAACAAGTGCTCCTCACGATTTGGGGCTACGCGAAGAAAGCACGTCCGTTTCATTACATCAAGAAAGCTATCACTTCGCGTCCGGTGAAGTTCGTGGTGCAGATCCCATGGAAGATACTCACGAGCCTTCCCGTGCTTTCGATTCTGAAACAACCCATAGAGTACTTCATTGCCTCCGCTTTCCAGTCGAAAGACGAAGCGAAAGATGAAGAATCGTCGTCATCGACGAGCAAGAAGAACGACATCGACAAGCCCCCGCTCGTGGAGGAGATCACGATCCCGTCGATCTCCGAATTGGTCCACGCGGGCATCCGCTTCGCGCCCGCGGAGGGGGACCTGATCAGCTCGATCGCCTTCGATGCGAAGACGACGACTTTCTATCTCCCGATGGTGATGTGACTCCTCTTTCTTCCATTCTCACTCATTTGTTTTGTTTGATAAAAAATCTCATCTCTACTAAAGGATCATAAAGCTTTTTCAATCTATCAAAGTTAAGATGCCCAAGCCAAGGATGTCATTGTTAGGATTTTAGGATCTTGAGAATCAATTGATCTAGAAAATAATCAACTAAATCACAAAGAATGTCACAAATAATTAAAGTAATTCAATAAACCTTATCTAGGTTCACGAGCACACGTATCAGATATCAATCCATTATTTAATAGAGGTTTTCACAATGATCACAGCAAAAATAAAAATGACAATTAGCAAAAATAACATCATTTAAACAAATATTAACAAAAAAATAACATCAGATAAGTAATATTTGCAAAAACTAGCACTGGTCAACACTGACCATTTTTTTTTATACATTTCCTTTGTTTTTTTTTAGATCACTATTTCTTCTCCTTAATTATAAATATTAATGGTTGAGAAGAAGAAGAAGTAGTGATCTCAAAAAAAAAAACAAAAACAAAACATATATATGGTGCCTCCAATGTATAAAAAAAAATGGTTAATGCTGACCAGTGTTAGTTTTTACAAATATTTTCATCCGATGTTATTTTTGCTAATATTGATTTAAATGATGTCATTTTTGTTAATTGCCAAATAAAAACTCTAGAACTTAATGAAAAATATACGATGTTATTTTATAATAGCATCAAATTAAGGACAGAAATGTCAATACTCTACGCACATGATCAGACTCCAAAACGCAACAGTCATAACCACACGATCATAAAGTTTGTATGCCTTGCGTTCTGACAGGTGAGCCTGGACGTGAACACAGAGACGGTGATGAGGAACCTCGTCGCGTACGAGACGTCGTTCGCGTCGGGGCCGCTGGTGTTCACTCGATACACGGAATTGATGAACGGGATCATCGACACGGAGGAGGACGTGAAGCTGCTGAGGCGGAGCGGGGTTTTGTTTAACCGGTTGAAGAGCGACGGAGAGGTGGCGAAGCTGTGGAACGGGATGGCGAAGTCGGTGAGGCTGACGAAGGTGGGGTTTATGGATAAGGTGATTGAGGATGTGAATAGGTATTACAATGGGAGGTGGAAGATTAAGGTTGGGAAGTTCATGAAGAGGTATGTGTTTGCTTCATGGCCTTTCTTGACGTTTTTGGCAGCCATACTGATGATACTGTTGACGAGCCTGCAGGCCTTTTGTTCTGTGTATAGTTGTGCTAGGTGGTTCCATGTCCCACAAGGGAGTGCTCCATAGATGATCATCTGTGAAGATTTGATTTTTGGTTTTTGATGGGTTTTTTTTTTTGTGTGTTCATCGATTCTAAAGAGTGCATATGTGTTTTGGTGGGAGTCATTAATTATGTTTTTTTTTTTGTGTGGAGTGAATTATGCTTCCTTTTTTGGGGGGGTGTAAAATAACATTGGATTGAATTGGTTTTTGTTCTTTTTTATTGATATGGAATTTTTTTTTATATATGATTTTGTTTTCTTTGTTTTTTTTTTTTTTTTTGATATATCACTATAATTGTGATCTTTTCATTGATATATGATTTTTTTTTTCATGTTTTCAGGTGTGTGGCAATTTTTATTTTTATTTTGGTATTAGGAGGACCACTAACTGTGAAAATATGTCAACCCATGGCATAGGATATTAATATTTGAATTTGAATTTTAAGGTTCGGAGTGAATATTGATATATTTTTATAATTATCATGTCTAAATGAGCACTAATCACGTCATCAGATGATATAATAGTGCAAATACAAGGATAAAATCAAGACTTCAGAGTGTTTAGTCTAAGAAATACCAAGATAATATAATATTATACATATATATTTAATTTTTTCAAGAATGATTAAAAATACAAGATAATTGAATTTGAAAAATATATAGTATAAGTATAAGCATATATAATTTAATATATGTCGGTTTTGGATATTTCCAAAGCTACTATATACATTGATATGATCCGTATTTGCACTTTACATATTAAAGTATCAAGAAATTTTAAATTTTTTAGACACAGAGTGAGAGTGGATATAAATATTTTTCACTAAATTATAGGCTTAACTTACCGTAGTAATTAGGGTTGTGTGAAACATAACATCATATGTATGTACAACAAAAATGCTATACAAGTTGTATGTAGAGAGTTAATAACTTTAAGTAGTAGAGTTTTATCACTTCAAATAAACTCGCACTTCCTAACTGCGGTTGGTGCAGGGGTAAGGACACCCTCTGTTTTAGGCGAGGTTATGGTTTCGACTCCCACCAAGAAGGAAAAGAAAGGCAAAAACAATTGTAGGTTGTGTGTGTTGTGTTGTGGACTCTGTCCACTGTCTCAACCGGGTCTTTGTTGACCCAGGTCTATACAGTGTCGCTTTGTCCAAGACTTCGTGTATTAAAAAAAAAAAATCTCCCACTTAAGGAGTGTTGTCCTCGCATTGAATATATATGGGATGGGATCCTCTGTGGTTAGCCACAGAAAGTTTTCTGTAGCTAACCAATAGATATGCTCCACGTGTAAAGGTAAGATTGAATGTGAAATTACTCTGCCATAGCCCAATTATTTTTTCTTCTTTCCCTCTCTTCAGCTGTAAGACAAATTAATTGAAATTTTTTAGTTTCGAACTTGTATTTTAATATTTAAAATGCTATGATAAATTTTTATGTAAATTTATTTTATTCTTTGTCCCATTTTAAATTTGTGAAAAAAAATTTCCAGTTTTTTTTTTGAAAACGCATAATATAATGTATAATCAACTCAAAACATACTCTATTAAGCTTTAAAAATATATTTTAAAAATCAAAATATGTATAAGTTGCATACAAAACTGAATGTAACATTTTCCTTGTCTCCAAAAAGGTCTGAAATATATTAAACTTTTGTTATTAAAAATATATAAAAAAATTCAAGCTTGAACATATCTTCGATCCCACTTATTTTAAAATTCTTTTATTTGAAATATAAGAGCATCTCCAATGAACATGATAACTCACTAGTTAGTGTCATATGTTTATAAAACATGTAAAAATGATGCTCCAATGGAAGTGTTAAGGAAATGCTAAATATGGACCCCACTTGTCATATGTTATCTTCCATGCTAATTTTAGCTAGTGCTTTAGCCAACCAAATGTGGGCCCCACCATTCAAAATATTCAAAAAAAAATATTATTTTGAATGAGTGGAGAGATTTGAGTGGGTGGAGAGGTGGGTCCACTATTATCTTGGCAAGTTATTTAGCTAGTCCATTGGAGCAACAACAACTAACTAAATGATAGTGTAGTAATGAGGGTCTAGTAGATGGTTAAAATGCTCACATGGCACTTTAACATCTTGGTTAGTTAGCATATCCATTGGAAATGCTCTAACCATGGTTGAAATCAATTTAGGTCACTATTTAGAATCATATACGATATGATAAAACAATATATAGCGTACGGGCTGTAATGATGGGCTGTATGTATCAGCACTCATTTTACATACAAATTTATCATAGCATGTTAGGTATTAAAATGTGTGTTATTACGCAGTGTTTTTTTCAGCCCAGTATAAATCTATAGAAATTCACCGAAGCATATATTCACATTAACAAGATATGTGTATTGATAAAAAAATTTAAATTTTTTATAAATGCATTAATACAATTTATTAAAATATATGCTTTATTTTTTATGAATATTATCCTATCAAAAAAAGTTTTAAAAAAAAATCAATTAATTTGTCTTAAACTGACGAGAGGGAAAATTAATGGTGACTGTAAACGAAAGAATAATTTCACATTCAACCTTACCTTTACACATGGAGCATATCTATTGGTTAGCTACAGAAAACTTCCTGTGGCTAACCACAGAGCATCCCATCCCAATATATATTACATGTTTATATTATTATGTGGCTCTGTCAATTGGTTTCTTATTGATATATCATATATATATAGCGTCATCCCTACCATGGTTTAAACTGTTGCGTAATGAAATTAATTAAGGTTTGTTAAATCACAAGTTAAGGATTATCTATAATACTGTTGCGTGATGTGCATGTTACGTGTCTGATTGTCTTTGATATAAGATTAAATAATATGGCATATGGCCTTCGTGATTCACGTGGTCTATGGTAGCGTTTGATTATACAATTAGATATCTTTTTACGTTTGTAGGAATCTAGTTTTATAATCATGCAATCAAATAATTTTGTATTCACAGTTTTCTACAGATAGATTTCAGACAAATAATACCTAAAAGCTACGATTGGAGAAAGCTGAGGAAAAGTAGCTTCCTATACAATTAGTTTTAAACCTAGCGTTTGTTAAAAATCAGCCTATAATCCTGCAATCAAATACTACCTATATATACTTCAAAATTTTAGCTCTTTGTCAATCGACTCAAATGGTTGGCAACCAAAAATGTGGCACCCTCTGCCGCATAGAATAGGTAGGAAGCACGGGGGATCTTGCACTTAGGCCCCATTAGAGCAGCTCCAATGGAGCTTCAAAACAGAGATTTGAAGATAGCTTTTATGGTTCCAGTTTCAATGGAGCTTCAAAATGAAGACTGCAAGTCTTTAATTAGATTATGGGCTCCATATTTAGAGACTCGCTGTTTGGGTTTTCATATGTCGCATCAAAGTTTTGTAATCCACAAATGTCTTTATTAATTTAAAACAATTTTTGATAAATGACATTTAACTCATATAAAATTGTAAACTCCTAACTTTTCATTTGTATATATATATATATATATATATATACAGGGGGGTTCAGGGACGAACGTCCGCTTTTTAATTTTTGCGGACGTCGTTACGACCGTCCGATCGCGCGAGATCGGACGGTCGTCAAAAAAAAAAAAAAAAGCGAGACGACTTATTCGGATCACGACGTCCTTTCGCGATTGAATTTGCGGACGTCGTCACGACCGTCCGATCTAGCGCGATCGGACGGTCGTAATAAAAAAAAAAGAGAAAAGGATCACGACATAAGTCGTGATCCTGCATGTAAAAAATAAAATAAAAGAATAATGAATCATGACATAAGTCATGAATCACGACATAAGTCGTGATCAACATGTGCTGACGACCGTCTGATCGCGCGAGATCGGACGGTCGTCAAAAAAAAATTAAAAAAACAAAATGTACTCGTAACACCCCTCTCAATACCCTCTCTCCTCTCATTTTAACTCTAGATCCCCAAATCGGCTGCAACCCCGACGACCACCCGTCGACCGCACGCGTCCCCGGCCATCCACCGCGACCAACTTCACCCATATTCAAGTTCCTCTTTCTCTCTCTATTATTTGGGTTTTGTGAATGATTTATATTTTGGGGTTGATTTCATGATTCTCTATTTTGATTGATGATGAGCACGGTGTGATTACGGGTTTTATCCATTGAAAGATCGGTTTGTGATGATTAGACATGTGTTTTTTTTTTATTGGGTTTGAAGGATTTTCAGTCAATATTTTCCTTTGCATATAAAAGTTTACTCTTTTTTATGTGTTAGAGTTTTCATTGATATCATGATTTGGTGTGCAATTCATCTGACATGTTAAATTAGTTATACATGGATCCTTTTTTGTGGTTGTTGATGTAGGAAACTGAATTGGAATCTACATTTTGTGAATGTTGTGTGTCAGAGTTTAATTTGTTGTTCTGTTCATTTGCAACTGTTTCTTTGCTTATTTATTTGTGATTTTTTTTGTTGGAACATGATCAATGGCTAATAATTTGAATGAATATGTTTCTTTCGATATGTGTTTTAGCCTGAATTTAGGGATTTATTGATCAGGTTGATAGGTAAGAGGAGTTTAAGTTGGTAGTAAGAGGAGTCAAAATTCATGATTGTTGAAATTGGGAGGTTAAGTTGGTAGTGCAGCATACCAAGATTAAATACAAAAATCTAGAAGCACGTTTATGAAGAAATCAATAACATGGGTGGTTCAACTTTAGGATACCAAAGGGGTTTATGGTTTTTGTGATTGGTTTACTTATGGTGGGTCAAATGATAAATTGAAGGAATCAATAGAATGTATTTGAAGGATTTTCAACCAATATTTTCCTTATTCAAAAAGTTGTTGTTCATATATCATGGAAGATGTTAAAGACACTAACTGTACCATGAGGATACAACAAAGTGAAAAATGATATTGGACAATCCTTGCGTGGATGGACTTCTTGATAGCTAATCCAGTCTGATTTAAATTGATTATATAATGTAATCCATTTGATTTAAATTGATTATATTGGACAAAATTTGTGTTTGTTTTGGATCTCTAATTAGATATTGTTTATCCTTTTTAATCATGTAATGAATCTGTATGCATCGGAGAAGAGAAGATACCTACCTTTAATTTTTCTTGTTTTTTCATATTTTCCCATTAACAACCAAAAATGATTGTCTGACCATGATTATTGACTCCCATCAAAGGTGCAAAGATCATCCCATACCAGTTAGTGTTGTATGTAGTATCAAATATTACCCTTTTTTGTGGTTGTTGATGTAGGAAACTGAATTGGAATCTACACTTTGTGAATGTTGTGTGTCAGAGTTTGATACTACATTAACAAACAGTTCATAAGAGATCAGAATGACCTTCTAGAGAAGCCATACAACTTGCATCTTCATCATCACTACTGATAACCTAAGTATTGCTTTTGATGTAGTTTTAGATTCACATGATGTACAATATTGTTGGTGTAACACAAGTGGTTTATTAGATTCAATGTCTTTCATTTTCCAGATTGGGTGGTGTATTAATCAAAAGCCAAGACACCATTTCTTTTGTAACTTTGGTCTCTTGAATCTATATGACAGGTTCCAATCTACATTAAATTAAGGAGGTTGGTTATCATTTTCATGCTCTTTTCTGATGGACCACAGACATTGATCATTCAGAGATGAAGTGGATCCAACAAATATCTACGTAGCATTGACTTGAATAATCTGCAGACTTGTGTTGAACTTTCACATGATCTCTCACTCAGCTTCACTGAAACAATTGAATCATGGCCCTCGGTCTGTGATTGGACGGACGATGTTAATCGGACAGACACATTTATGTCTTTGACTCTCTCTTTCTATTGATCTTTTTCTTGGTTTGATTAGCATTCATTCTTTCAAATCTAAAAGAGATTTTTGCAGTGTTGAAATGTTATTTTGGGGACCATTTTTAGTCATTGGTCATACATGAGACATGTTCCAATAGAGTTTTATTCATAATTTGCAGACAGTTTTTGTGTTGAAGAGTTGATTTTCAAGTCTGATCAGTGGTCGATTAGGCAGAGAATCAGAAGAACAAAAACATTATATTTAATGTCACAGTTTGATCAGTTTTAACTAATATTGCTTCCAGAGACTTGTGATGTTGACACATGGCATACGTGGGCGGCTCATGTAAGACAAATTAAAATTGGTGGTGTGACTACATTATATTACATGTCGCTTCATGTTAGGCTGAATTGAATTCTATTTGGACTTATTTGGTAGGAAGATCATATTTAATAAATATATGTATTTGTGTTGAAGGTTCAAAGAGAACTTGTAGTGGAATTGGGTCAAGACATTTAGACTTGGTTTCATGGTTTTCATTTTCTTTTTGAATCACACAATTCATTCACTCTTAACTTTCATATATAGTTAGGGGATTAGATGAAAATATGGTGAAAATACAAAAATTCAGCACAATAAAATTACTGAAACAATAGAGAGAATGAGGAGGAGTGAGAGATGAATATATAGATGAAGCGCGCTGCGATGCTTAATGCGTTATTCGGCTCCTCCCGGTGCAGAAGTCATAAACTGAACCGTCCTCAGGATTCAGCAAACCCACACAGAGTGCACGCTCAGGTGGAATCAGAAATTGGCGTAGAACTCTATCACCACAAAAGCACTCGGGCTATTGGAATAATAGAACGTTATGGCTATCTCTCACAAGAAACTCTCTCTTTTAATGGATACACACTTTGTGACTTCGATGAATGGAATAGCATACATGGGTCCTCATTCAATTAGCAATAATGGACTTACAATTATTCCATGCATGATTCATTGTTCCATAATCAATGGTGGTGGCAAGTTCAAAGTACATGTATGGGGACTCTTCACTATTCCATGCAAAAGTTCATATATTCACCTAGGTACATCATTGAAATTAACATATACACATTCATTGTCATAAATGTGGTTCATTCAATCTAGGTATATCATAGAAATATTATACACATGAATCTTGCAAAGTTAATACATGAATCAACAATTAATAGAATTCAATGCATATACTTACACCACCAATATACATGAATCATGTCAAGTCCATATTAAAATGCCAAATTTACATCCATATATATAGCTCTTATCCATATTATATTCAGGTTCTATACTTAACTAATTGGTGATTATTTGAAAGCATATGAGGGATCAAATTTAGAGTCAAAATAAATTAATATATTTAAACATAGAATTTTGAAACTTTATTTTTGAAAAACATTTCAAAAAACCAACATAGTAAAATCAAATTATGCTTTCTCTATACTTTTGTATATAAAAATATACGGAATTCTCCTACCACGATATCTTTTCTTATTGGTGCAGATGGTTTAAAAGATAGTGATGTACCATTATTAGTATTCCGTAGATTTAAATCAGTATTGAATTAAATAGGCTACGGACAAAAGTCCATTAGAACTAGCCTATTAGTTGATTGATTAAATCAGTAATGTCCCTTCACCACTTTGTCATAAGTCATTGAGATATCTTATTTTCATATTGTAAACTCTCTTGTCAGCCATTAAATCATGATCCAACCCACCACAATTGAACTTTTTTGAATTCTAGCATTTTCATTATAATTGACTCCAAATTAAAGAGATATTTCAACAACAACAAAAAAAAGTTCCTACCGAATTTCTGAAGTACAAATGGACGATGGATCACAATTCTTCCATTTCAAAATCAATACTTAACAAACAAAAAATTGATTAGAATGGGCTTCAATCAACACTTCAAACAAACTTAACACTGCTATGAAATCACAATTGAATCTACTATTTTCATTATAACTCATCCCCTACGAAATACACAACTTCTTTATAATATTCAATACAATCAAATCGATAAAAGTTTCTTCAATTGGATATCCATGGATTACAATTATTTTATTCAAAATTAGTATGAAGTCTTATATACTGTATACAGTTCCTTCTGGAGTGTGTTCACATACTTGATGTAACAAATCCAAAAAAAAGAATACACTCTTTTAACTTATGCTGAAAAAAGAATCACAAAAGTGATACTGAACAGCATCCAAAAAAAGTATTTACCAAACAAAATTTGATTAAAATGTGTTTTCAATGAACCCCTTTAAAAACTTAAACATTGCTTTGAAAATCACAACCTAAAAGCCTTTCAACATCAGACAATCCACGTTAATATGAGTCATAAAGGAATCGTCAGCCGACACACCTATCAAAACAAAAATAAATCCAACCTCCTCAAACCAAAACAACAGCCTCTACGCGTCCCATGGTTTCCTTATCCAGACAAAACAAAAAGGAAAAGAAAAAAAAGTTATTGCCAATCAATCCTCTCCACTTGGCAAAAGCTTTTGCTACAAGACCTTCCAATCCATACATGAATCCCCAAAGTCACGACTCTCACAACTGCATGAATTCAACTCTATTAAATGAAATCCCAAAGTGGAGACCCTAACCCCATAAAAAAACCAAGACAATGAGATAAGATTGACTTGAAATACAATGGGTGGGGGGCCATGCATATATATATTTTAATGGAAAATGTTATAATACCGAGTCCTTTTCACAGTTTCATTTATAAATCATATACAAAACATTTAAATTTTTTTTTTAAAGTAACTGATGAAAGTTTATAAAAACAATTAATATACATATTTTTACATTTTTTTAATATAATATACACTTCTTAATGATATAACAACTGTAAATAGTGTTGTAGATCAGATTCAGTATGTATATAGGCAATTACATTAGAATGACGTATACATTGCATCTCTTGATTTAAAAAAAAAAAGAAAATAATATCTAGTCTCATTTATAGCTCATCTACATTCTCCAACTATTTTTTATTTATTTTAAAATATATACTCGTTTAATAAATTACTGATTATTATGAAAAATAAAATATATATTTATCTAATAAATTAATAATATTGCACTTGTAGTGGAATGTATAGTCGATTACAACTTTGACTGGGTGTACCAATACTCTAAAGAAAAGGAAATTGAATTTAACTCCATCTTGACTAAAGAAAAGCCATATATAAGGCACACCCACACCACACCAAACAAACACTTAAAACATCCATCCACCAACACCTAACACATCCAATTGAGCTTCCATGGCCTCCACCACTAAACCATCCACTACTTCTTCAATGAAGGCTCAAAGACCACCACTTCAAACATGTTTGTGCTCGCCCACGGCGCACCCCGGCTCGTTTCGATGTAGCTTCCATAGGAGTACTCATCGGAAGGTCCCAGCCCGGCCGGCCGGCCAAGGTGGTCGGAATCCGGTGAGTCCGGTGAACACAAAAGGCGTCGGAGAAGGGTCGAAGCTACTGAAGGATTTCCTCATGCAGATGATAAGGCCTTCGAAGGGGAATCTTTGCAGGAGGAAGGATTTCCAGCCCAAGCCAACAAGGTTCTCTTTGATGAATGGGAGTCATCATGGAGTGGAAGTTCTTTAATTAATTAGTTGTTTTGTTTCACTTTTTAGGGTTAGATTAAGGTCGATCTGTTGTTATATGGTATAGTGTTCTATGTACATATTATGGTGGAACCTATCTTATGGTATCCTTGTGAGATCCATTTTTTTGGTTTCCTATATTGTTAAGGATTAGAGGTCTTTAACTATGTGAGTTTTTATACATCAGTTAGAAATGGTTTTGTTGTTTCCTTGCATTATCAAAGAATGGGTGTTTTATTTTTTATGTTCTTCAATTTTTACTCTTAATTTGTTCTTCCTTTTTTTTATTGCTGGATTTAATTAAAATTCTCTATTGTTTTTGGTAGTGGTGATGATTTATGGAGCCTTATTATCATTGGTCAAAATGTAAATCAGGACAATTGGATTTTAAGTCAGTTTTATCTATCTCTGTCACTATAAATAATCTTTATTTATTTTTATTAATCTTCAGTTAATTAGTTTTGGTGATGTTTCACAGTAATGTTTTGGTAAATGACAATCCTCAGAAATTTAAAATAGCTCCGACCCAAAATCAGTTGGCAGGGAATCTATTAGATTAGAAAACTAATAAGGCTATTAATTAGCATAAAAATGGTGATTGCATATTAATTAAGTACTAATTTTTTTATTGGTATTAAGTACATATTGTTTATTGGTTTTAATTAGTATCAAAACGGTGATTGCATTATTTATTTTTTGTATTTTTTTCTCTATGAAGAAAAAATGAATTTTTTTACTACATACACTATGATAAAAACTCATATACTATGATAACACAGTATATATTATATTATCACAGTGACATAGTGTATGGGGGTGCAAAAACAAACTTAGTGTATCAACGCTCGTTTTTATTTCTAACACCCAGCCCATTAGTTGAAGACGGGCTGTGCCGGCAAGGCTCAGCCGACAGCAAGCCGGCCCAGTACGGTCCGCCGGGGCAACAGGCCGACCCATCACAATGGCCCATTGTTTGAAATAAACCATTTTTTTAAGTTCAATATTTAATTATTACATACCTACACATTTAATTATTGAAATTTAGTAGTTACCTTCAATTTAAGTTAGAGTTAGAAAGTTTAAGTTGTTTGTCATAAATTGATTACTTAAATGTAAAATGAATTGACAACAGTTTTAAAAAAATCAAATCGGAAACATTATAACTTCATAAAAAAAAAATATTGAATTTCTTGAGTACCTAAATATTAATTAAATAAATGAATAAGAAATAATAATAATAATTAATTAGTTGGACTGGCCGTGGGTGGGCCGCGCCCCCCAAATGGGTCGGCCCATAGCACGGAAGTCCAGTTTGACACCTATATTAGAGAAGTAGAAGTCATGAACACAACAGTACACAAAACTGGTTGAGTGCTATCTTGTGATTCATTCGATTGGACTATGTTTTTTCGCCAACATCAATAGCATTTTCCAATGTAATTTAATAATGTACTCAATTTTATGAAGCCTATGGTGATGGTTTGGTTACAATAATTTTTTTTTGATATCGGAGGGACTCCTGTGGACTGACTTTACGGTCGAGCTGAGAATGACTACATCTGCATGTTTTACCCCTTGGTCCAACGAAAAATTATTTCGAATAATCGCCAACAAACTCAGGTCTTAAACTCGGAAGGTTACAATAATGTTGAGTAATGAAGAAATGTTCTTGTTACATTGTCAGTTGGCAAAAGCTCAGGTCGAATAGCCCAAATGGATGGGTTTTGATTTTTTTTAAAGTTAGATATATAATTGTAACTGTAGGTAAAATTGTAGATGAGATTGTGTAAGAGCACCCACGAGATTTTTGCATTTCACCAAGCCACTTCCATGTCATTATAGTCTAATTTAAGACTTCTAGCCAACTTAAAATATTCACCCAACGAAATATATACTATTGTGAATAGTAAGTATGCATAAGTATATGCATAAATATTTCAATACATATTTTTATTTTTATGAAAAATAAAAAAAATTAATCGAGATTATATACTACAATAGACAACTAATATTCCACCTATGAAGTGGAATGCACAATTGATGGGGGGCTACAACGGGACTGAATGCATGAGGGCTCTTAAGTTTTAGGCTTGAAATACAAACTCGAAAGAAATCTTTTGCAGCAGGTCCTATTTTATAATGAGGTATCAAAAAAAAAAATTCAGGTCTAGTTTGAGTCGCGGTAGGACAAATTCTGTAGCGGAGAATTTGGCATAATGTCATCTCGGATCCAAGCATTTTTTTGAGTGTTTGCGTTTATACAGTCCACACTCCACACAGAGTTCCCATATCAATTTTTTTTTCATATTTGTGAAACTCAAAAATAATGTTTCGTCAATGTGTGTCCACTTTTTTAAACGCCGAGTTATCCACCTTAAGAACAACTCAGATTTACAAAATAAATCATTCAAAAAAATTGAGGGTCTAAAAAACGAGGAGTAAAATTACAATATGAGAAGATATTGCAATGGCAGAGTAAGATCCACATCCTCAAAGGCCAGTTGATCCACTTGGTTTTGTACCAATATCTGTTGAGGGATGCACAGATTTTTATTTTTATTTGGTGTAAAGATTTTTAATTTGTTTAGCAGTAATATAAGTGCATCTCCACCACCAGTCCACACTCCATATCTCTAAATTTGGAGGGTGGTGTGTTCCAACCACACTTCATATTCATCTCCAAATTTAGATATTTGGATTTGACTATATTTGAAGGCAACATCCAAATCATATTTTTCATTTTTTTACTTTATATATTAATTAATTCAATCTAATGTATATTTTGATCCCCTAATATATTTTTAATAAAAGTACTATAATTGAAAAGATCTCATCAAGATCTTTAAACTAATACTAATATTAAATTATTTTAGAATTGATTTTAAATAAATATTCATACGATTTGATTATTCAAGAATTATTTTATTTCTTTAATTAAAAATTTATTAATTTAAAAATAACTCCAAAATCATTTAAATTATACTCATTTTAAAGGTTTTAGTGATATATTTTCAATGGTATAATTTTTATATAAATGGATTAATAATAATAATAATAATAATAATAATAATAATAATAATAATATTTATTAATTAGTTTTTATATAATATAACATTATATAATTTTAAAAATGATAAGAAAAAATGAATGATGACAGTTAAAATGCAACACCATCCAAAAATAAATTTCCTCACACCCTCCACACCCTCTACATTTGAAGGCTTGGATTGGAGATACTCTAAAGTGACTTCTTTACCATCCAAGAAAGTGGGCCTGACATGAAACGGGTACCGCCAAACACGAAACAGTAAAAGCTACCCTCCCACAAAAAGAGAAAGACAGAGAAATTAATTATGAATATTTTAGAAAATTTCTGAATTACTTTTTAGATCCCTGAAATATTTGAGGCTTACTTTTAGATTTCCTAGATTATTGTATATGATTTCCAAGTCTTTTTGAATAACAACTGTTAAATTCATTGCTAATATTTTTATTTCTTTTTTTCTCCTTTCACCGATTATGTACATTGTTAACAAATCTTAATACATTATTAACTAGCCTGGATAAACTTAACAGGTCTGGAATACATTGTTAAAATGAGGGAGTGGAGAGTGGCAGGAGGAATAAAGTCAGTGGAGGGAGGGGTAACGGAAGACTGCTAGTGCAGAGGGAAGAGGGGCAAAATTGAAGAGAAAGGAGTACACAAATAAAAGATGAAGTTATGGACAAAATCAAAATTTTTTTTTTTGTCAATTTAGTCTCTATTTTAATTTTTCATTCATCTTAATTATATTCTTAGAATATCCTATCCATATAAAATTAAACACTCATTTACGTTCTTGAAAACACAAAAAAAAAAAAAAATCATTTAGGTCCTTTTAAATTATCATTTTACCTTTTGAATCATTTTCACTTTTATTCTCCTCATAACATTCCTCTCTCACAATCAATGAGTGCTTGTTTTAGTTTCTCTACCTACACTTTTTTATGCATATTATAAATTAGATTCTTTTCGTCTCTACGAGTGTATATGGTGTGTGCGCATAAATATTATTCGTGTAAATTCTTGAGTGAAAGTTGAATCCTTTAAAATTGTTAATAGTTTGTTGTGAGAGGATTAACCTGAGTGAGATGAGAGAGACAATTGAAAGAGTAAATTCACACTGAGATACAGTTGACTTAATGATGCAGTAATATTTTTCATGTTTACAAGAACATGCATGTGCAATTTAGAAATTATGCATGTTCACATAGGAAAGATATATATCTATACTCTATATCCTAAAGCGCAGGTCACGGCCAAAAGTTTTCATGTAATGCACTATTTTCAGTTAGGTCCCTGAAGTCGGGTATTTATAACCAGTTCTCTAAACAAAATCGGCCAGTTTTGTTAACTACCTGATTTATTTGCAAATAGTGCCCCAGGCTCCTGATATTTACAATAAAATCCCTAAAAAAAATCGGCTATTTTATCCTTTTTGTGGGATATTTAAATTTTGGCCTTTAGTTTTAACCAGTTTTACAACCAACCCCTACCTATGTTACAAGGAGATCCCTGATTCAGATTTTTATATTTATAACAAGGTCTCTGATTTCAAAACATGACTTATCAAACTTCAAATCATATCCACAATTTCTTTTTTGGACCATTAAGATACCTATAAAATTATAAAATAAATATTTTAGTCTCATTATTTAAATGCATAAAAGTTATTTATAAGAAGTCTTTACTCCTATTTCAGTATTCACTTTCATATTTACAGTGATTATCATAAAATTAATTATTCCACATATTTTTGTAAATCCTTTTTATTTCACGCAGGAAGCGTATCCACTTAGTTCTTGTCTCTCTCTCTTCCTCCCTCTCTTTATAAATATTAAATAGGAGAATTTGATTTTTCAATACAAAAATTTAAATCAGTTTATTGATTATTAGGGTCATAAATATTATTGACTATTTGTTATTAAAAACATTATAATATAATACATTTCAGTAAAAAAAAATTTAGAGCAGAGGCCTAAACAATTTTAGATATTAGAATATCGGTTTATTTTTTTAAAAAAATTGCTATTCCTTTATTAAAGTTTTTTAATTGCACTATGTTATTTTTGGAGAAGTGAAGCTTACAAAATCGTTTATGATGTTACCTGATAAAATCTTATTTTGCTTACATATGAGCCTCTATGTATACATTTCCTTAATGTGCTTATGAATTATGACGTTTCTTACAGGGGCGGAGCCAGGAATTAAAGCAAGGGGGCCAAAAATTTAAGAGAATGAGTAAGATAAAAAAGGAATAATTATAGATATATGATAAGTTAATATGAAATAATACGAAATAACAAAATTTGAAAATGTTTATTTACTTATTTTTTAGGATATGAATATCCGTAATAATCTATAGAAGATCTAGAAAAAAATCGTGAAAACTCACTATTCCCATCGCAAAAAAGAAAAAAAAATGAAGCTTGAAAAATTAACAAAAATGAATTGAATAAATTAATTTTCACAAAAAATACAGAATATCTTTCATGTTTATATTTTAGAAAGAGATTTTAAAACTTTACTTCTAAATATTTTGAGAGATAAAATTGTAAGAGAAAAATTAAAATAAACAAAAAATAACAAAACATCCAAATCAGTAACTTTTCAACCCTTCAAAACCAAATATCAATATTCACGTGAAAATAAAGCTTTTCAAAGTTTTTTTAAAGGAGACCCATGATTCCAAATCTCAATAGGCGCTAATATGCTCGGTTGGTAATATTTTCATTTGTCACGTCTAATGCATTATTTCACTTAGTTAAAACATTATATATTCTACTATCTCTGTATACACTATTAGGAAACGTAAATAAAATATATACATTTATTTCATATGAGCAGTATTTCACTTCTGTAAAAAAAAATTAATATAACCATGATACAGACAGTCTGCATGTAATACTCCAACCTCAAACCCATATTTCAATTAGATTTTTGCATTTCCCCTTAAAAAATCTCATTTTATCAAAATTACCCTGTAAATTATTATTTTTAACAATGCTTCTTAAAAGGGTTTAAATTAATCATAAATGTTCTTCTAAAAAATATTTCTACAACATTTTAAAAATCTGTATTATGCAAAAATACCTTTCAAAAGGGAATTGATGCAAAATTTAAATCTTTTGAAGTATTGTTGAGAATAGAATTTAAAAGGGAGTATTTGATAATATAAAAAGTTTTGAGGGGGTATATGCAAAAATCCTTGGCGTGCGCTTTGGGGGGGTCGCGCCCCAGCCCGCCCCCCTTTGGCCCGGCCCCCCTTTGCCTCCGCGCCTGATTTCTTCACAATTTGCATTAATGTTGAAATAACATTATTTGCAATTTAACATTCTGATATCATTATTACTTTGAAGTTTAAAAAACATATATAAATTAATCGCGCGAACGGGCGTATACTAAAACTAATATTTATAAATTTATTAGGATAAAAGACATTTGGAAGGTCAGTAAATTTATACTGATGATTAATTTTAATAAAGTCCAAAGTTTTGAAGACTGATAATATTTTTTACTTTATTTTTAATTGTTTTGGGTGATTCAGTCTAGGGGTCGGCACGGGCCGGGCCTGGCCGGCCCGGCCCGTTGAAACAGGGCCCGAGCCCGGCCCTGGGCCCAGGCCCGCGGGCCTGCTTGGCCACGGGCCCGGGCCGGGCCGGCCCGTGGCAAAAAAACAGGGCCCAGGCCCTGCCCGCGGGCCCGGGCCTGAACGGGCCTCACGGGCCGGGCCTGGGTTCGGGCCCACGGGCGGGCCTACGGGCCCAAATCAAAACATTTTATTTTTTTATTTTCGTTGTTTATTTGTATATAATGTTAAAATAACACAAAATTAAAATTAATGTTGAAAAAAAATTTAGTCTATTGAATTTTCAAAATAAAAATATTAAAGAATTAATTACTTACAAAAATAAATAATTACATGTACCTAACTAGTTAACACTATATAAATGTTAATAATTTGTATAACTCAACAACAATTCAAATAAAAATTACATTTACTAGTTCATTGGATCACCCTCGATGGGCCTACGGGTCGGGCCCGCGGGCGGGCCTACGGGCCAGCCCGAACGGGCCGGGCTCGGGCGGGCCTACGGGCCGGGCCCGGGCCCCAAAACCAGGCCCAAGCCCGGCCCTCCTTGAAAACGGGCCGGGCAGGCCCGGCCCGCGAACGGGCCCGGGCCGGGCTTTGGCCCTGCGGGCCCGGGCCGGGCGGGCCGGGCTTTCGGGCCACGGGTTTTTGGTGACCCTTAATTCAGTCACTTATTTTAAAGACAAGACAGCTGTCGAATTCGCTACTCTCCCAAGTGATGCGGTTCTGGCAAAACCATGTCCCGGTTTTCGGCTTTCATTGCTTTCGAGGTTCACCGATTTTCCCTTTATACCCGACACGTCCACCGAATGTTGGGGCTCATTTGTCTTTGTCCATTTCCATAGCAAATCCCACCCGTTTCAAATATACGTTCATGACATCCAAAATCCCTCGCCAAACTATTGTATTTAAATTCGAATTTTAATATCAAAGTTTCAATAATTTGGCATCCACTTTCTCCGCAAAATAGATTCCATTGATCTTTATGACCCTTACATAAAATTTCATTCTTTTAAAAAAAATTGTGCTCCTTTATTATATGATCTTCCTTTTCTGTCCCCCAACATTTTTTTTTCAAATTGGAATTTGAATTATAACATAAATGTCCCAATAAATTAGAATCCCATGTGACCTTTGTATAACTTTTTTATTTTTTACAACTGAGCTCCTTTATTATTTCCATCTTCTTCTCACTATTACCCGTTATAAATATATGTTTTTTTTCCAACAATTCACCTCCACCTCCTAATTTTCCAAATTTCTGGTAATCAAATCCATCATATTTTTTCTAATTTTTTTTTATCACGTATAATGGTCTCCTTAATTTTTTTCCCTCAATGGTCGCCAACGCCAGTTAATTTGACCTGGACATGGTCCATCCGGTCTCCAACGCCAGTTATTCAAAATCCCAAAAAGTCCAAACCCAACCCCGCCAACACTCATCCATTCCACGCCAAGATCGCTGCAAAAACGGACAAAACAAACGCAATAAACGAAAATAACAAAACATAAACAAACAAATAATACGTACCTCACACGAACGGATAACACGTATACGCCGAACACGCAACACGCATACGATGAAGACGAACGGAACAGATGCTACGACGTGACGACGGAATCAATCACTGCAAAGGAATGAATGAATGTCCTGTTAAACAAATGCCTTTGAATTCATTCATTGTGAATTTTAATTTAAGGTTCTTGAATTTAAATGTTCTTGTGTCCTCTGAATCGTCCGATCAAAGTCCTTCCATAGCCATCAACGGCTCATAGATTTTATGTACAAAATCTCTTCCGCGGTTACACCAAAAAATAAAAAAACAAAAAAAATTTCAAAGAAGACATGAAAAAAGAGTCTCCCGTTTCTTCCTTTCTT
The DNA here is from genome assembly GCA_030737845.1 of Acorus calamus. Taxonomy (NCBI): domain Eukaryota; kingdom Viridiplantae; phylum Streptophyta; class Magnoliopsida; order Acorales; family Acoraceae; genus Acorus; species Acorus calamus. Next base: position 18,925,411 of record CM060859.1, on the reverse strand, counting down.
TCCGTCTCAGTTTTTCGTTTTCGATCTTCTGTTCTTCCCGCCGTTACAAGATTCGCGGGAGACGGCGCCGGGAAACTGAGAACAAAAGGTGAAAAGACGAGAAATTTTTTTAAACGAACCTGCTCTTCAACTACACAAGATCGACCGACCGATCGAGATCGGACGATCATGCGTCGCCGCCGGCGGATTTAGACATAACCGAAAGCCGGCTCGGCCTCGGCTCGAACGCGGCCCTCCGCCTCTGCTGGTGAGACGACGGCCGGATCAAGGCGGCGAGGGCGCGTTTCACCCAATCGCCCTCCACCGTCCCGATCCGGACGAGCGAGTTCGTCATCGCCGACCTCCTCGCCTGGCTGAGCTGAGTCGACGGCGAGGAGTACGCGCGACCGCCTGAGGCGACGGGGGAAGGACCGAAGCCTTTGTGGAGGCTGCAGCGGAACGAGCCGGGGTGGTTCGTCGGGGAGCACATGCAGGTCTGCCGCGAGGAGGGGGCGGAGATCGGCCTCCTCCTGACGATCGGCTGGTCGACGGCGAGGGAACGGGAAGGGGAGATGGAGCGGTCGAGGGAGAAGCGGACGGCCGGGGCGGAGGGGATGCCTGAACCGTAGAGGTTTAGGCGGGTGGGGGAGGCGGAGCGGTTTTGGTGGTGGTTAGGGTGGTGGTGGTGATGTTCGTGGTGTGGGTGGTGATGGTGGGGTGGGGGTGGAAGAAGCCGGTGGCGGAGCGGGAGGCGAAGCTGGAGGCGGAGGAGGAGGCGAAGGCGGAGGCGGTGGCGGAGTGAGAGGGGGATGACGAGGAGGAGAACCGTCCGGACGGAGAGATCGAACGGTGGAAGTTGTTCGGTAGGACCGGTCCGCTTGATCTGGATCTTGATGTCGCCGCCATTGATTTTTCTTCGGAGGATCGAATTAGGGTTTTTTGGAGGGGCTTTTTCTTCTCCCTATAGAGGGGGTTTTGGATCGCTAAATTGGCAAACCTAGGTCGACTCGGATGCTTGATTTATAGAGGGTTGGGGGTGATGGCGGTTTTGTAAATAGAGGGTGGTTTGGGGGGTTGGTTAAAGTGACCTAACCAGTGGTTGGGTTGGATTAACCATGGTTGGGTGGTTTTCGGATAGGGGTTTCTACGGGCCCGCGGACAGTCCAAAAAGCGGTGGGCGTTCGTCTTTTTGTTTTTTTCCAAGTCCCTGTGAACTGTATGATTCAATGATAGATCCTTTTAGGGACTAATAATGAATATAACTTTAAAAATTTGGTGCTTGAACTGTAGTATAAAAAAAAGTAGGGCATAGTTTATGGGATTTAAAAATATAAAAAACTTTTGTTTTTTTGTGTTTTTTATTTCTTTTCGGGCCGGTTTTCGGGACCTGTGAAACTGACACGTATCGGTTTCCGAGGTAGCAACTGTGCTTTTTCTTCTTTATTAATTGCGGTTACGTCCACTGCGCGTCGATATTTACGAAATGCCACTCACAGCGTTGTAGTGAATTGACGATAATGCCCTTGAAGCGTTTCGTTTGGAAGTTGGAACATGTCCGGAATAATACGTACCGACATACGTGGGTTCGGTGTTAGATGTAAAATTAAAACTATTTAATTTATGCATCGTATATGTCGTTTAATATGGTTATATATATGTTGAATATGATTTAATAATAATGATTTTTATGTAAATAATAAATGTGTGTATAAAAACAGCTTAAAATGAATCCATAAATTTAGAAATATATTAAATGATTCTAAAAATGTAATGTTTCAAAATAGAAAACAAGTTACTCCAACGATATATTTTCAATTAAAGAAAAGAATTGAACCAATTACTTAGTTTGGATTTAAGAAAAATAACAAATGCATTAAAATATTTAATAAACCGGAATTTAAAATCCAGCTTGACTTATAAGTTACAAGAGGTGGGGTGGGGGGGGGGGGGGGTGGAATAATTCAAGATCCTGGTGAAATCTCGATGAATGAAACTAAAAAACACGTTTGTAAATAGATAGGTATAATTATGTTGAATAACTAAGAATAAAGTGATATTGGTATTATAGGTCTTACATTGAATTTTGTTATTCTATCTAATCTATTCAACTAGTATAATAAAACACACATTCAAATTATATACAGACATAATTATCAATATTAAAATATTTCATATCCTTTTTCGATTGTGATGAGTATTTGTTCAGATTCACGCATCTATTGTGATAGGTTTGAGTGAATAGTATAAATTAATTAGTCTCATACTCTTAATTGTGTTATTCGGACTTTGAATTTTCTAAAAACATCCCAAAGTCATCAAATTAATAAATATCTTGAATATCCGAAAAAGTCACGGGTATCTAATTATATGTTCAAATACAAAATATGCATCCAATATGAAAATCATGATCAAATGTGAATAATTATATGAAATACTACAGGCATGATTAAAAAATTTGATGATCCAATATCTACAAATAAAAATCAAATATTCTATATAAAATATGTAAAAAAACAATAATTCCACATTATAAAATATAAATTTATAACCAACATAAAATATCATATTATTTAACATAGCAAAATAAAGAAAAGGTTCATAGTAATTAATATTATATAATATTTATAAACATATAGAATAATTTTCAGATATTTGTAGATACACATTAGAAGCGAGAGATATTTTTTTGGGTAATGAATAATCATTATTACATCCTATTATCTGGGTTGATGAAAGTGATTTGGGAGGCCTCAAACTTCGGAGGGTATAATGGAAAATTCAACCAACTTGAATGGCAAGGCAAGTTGGCGCCGCTCGAGATCTCGGAAGGTTCTCTCGACAATCGCATTCAAAAATCTTCTTCGGTTTTGGCTCAACTTAATTAATTAAACATTCAAACAAATATAATTTTGACAAAGTCACCCCCGTCTGTTACTACTGATTCAATATCGCACCAAAGTCGTATATAGTTTAATTAATTAATTGAGTGTATTATATTTTTATTCTATTATAATCCCCGATGTGCTCATCTTAGCAAAAACTTCAGATACACGAACTTTATATTAATTGATTAATATAACCTATGGTGAGTTGTTACTACAGACATGAAATACTAATAGAGAGAGATACCGTGCGTGTACGCCACGTGGTATGATATTTTCATTTGAATGGTGGCTGCAGTCCCAGCCGCATTGGAACCAACGTAGAGTTGTGACTGGTTTCAATGTGTCGGTTAATAGTGGTCATACGACTCAACTGTAATAGCAGCCACTCACGTGGTTGCGGTGGGTACTTTTGAAAATAAAAAATGTCAAGTGGGAATAACCAAAAAAAATGATTATAAAGGTGGAGGAGAGAGTTCTGACAAAATATTATTTGTAAGGTGGTGTTTGATTTTTCGATTTTTCGATTGGATAATTTTTACATTTATAAAAAATTATTATTCTAATCTTGTAATTAAATATTTTTTTTTACAGACAGTTTTAAAATAAATAGTGATCAGAAATTGAAAGATAAGCTTTTTTATAATCAGTTTTATAATTATATAATCAAATGCACCCAAGTATCTGTGTGAAAGTGAATTTGGATTGTTTTGGGTGGGTAGGGAGTCAGGATCAATCACGTATGAGTTTAATCAGTATTGATTGCACAGTTTATCAATGGAACTAAATATTTATGAATCAATTTGCACAATCAATTGTTGGGTGTAAGTTTCACTCTTTTATTGGATTTAGTTAGTCTGGGCTTGGTAAGTATCATCAGTATCATATGAGATAGTGAAACTTGTATACAACAATTGATTGTGCATTTCAATTAATAGGCTGTGTAGTCCAATTTATATGTTGTACAGTTCGATAATGATGGTACTGACTAAACCCAGATCTAATTAGATCCGAACCCGTGGGTTGGATTGGATTGTACCGTAGAACTGTTTCTATACACATTTCTTTTTTACAATCCCATTTTAATTTATAAACTTTTTTAGCCATCTGCCTTCACAAAATGAGTTAGTTGTTAGAAATCTGTTACATTGTTTATATTTATGCTTACAAGAGTATATAGCTCACTGAATGAGATATTTTATTAATAAATAAATAAATCAAAGCATGCTACATTTGAGGTTAAAAAAAATTTGTATAACATTATATATAGTTCTGGAGAGAGCTATGTCCAACCCACCATTTTTGTAAGGTTCATGTGATGTGTTGGGTGCGTGGGGGTCATAGGGTCGCTGCTTCAATTGGTGGAATGTTTAATGATGTTTTGTTAATATGGGACTTGTTTTATCGATATGGACTTGTTTTATCGATATAGGATCCAATTAGTTTCTGATGTTGGATTAAGTTGCGTTTGGTTGCGTGAATGTAAAATTATTATCTCATCTCATTCAGACATTATTCTATTTGAAATAGAAATTATCATATTTTCTTCAAAATTTTTTATGTAAAACTAATTCTATAAGAATCAGATTGTTAAAACTGATTCTGCAGAAAACTCATTCCCCTGGTTTTTAAAAACACAATTTTTGTGTATTATTTACCTACAATCTGTCTGTAAAAAACTACTACATAAAAATTGTTTGGTTACACGATTGCATAAACAACTTCCTACAAACACAAAAGTTGTTCAATCGCACAACCAAACTCGCCCTAAGGCCATCTTCGACCCTTCCTCGAACCTATATCTAAATTTCATTAGAAAATTAATTGAAAGTTTAATTTAATATGATGAGTCTTCGATCATCACTTTGTGTTTTACTCAAATCTTTTAATGTAATTCATTGATTGGCCTGAAAATGTAGAGTTGAAAAAAAAGAGCCGTTGGAAATTTGGATAAAAGATTTGACTCTCAAATGATTTGGATAAACATTTGAGTAAAAACTTGATTTGTTATGACTTTGCATGAGAAAATAATTGGAAAGATTTTTGAAAGATTTTTATTCAAATTTAAATTTAAATATATATTTAGTTATAAGATTGGAGATGCTCTGACATAACTAAAATTATCTTAGAATTCAAGTAACATTTTCAAGTGTTAGGCAAAGTGTATAGTGAGTACAATTCCACATATTTAAGCTCATCAAAAGGAGTACTTTTACATAATTGTTTGTACTCATCCTAAACAATAGTGCAACAAATAAGATATAATAATATAGATTACAAGGAGCTATCTATGTTTAATGGAAAATGATGGTATAGTAGATGTTAAGTACCTAGATTTGTCATCTTTGGGATTAGATTACTGTCATCGTCTAGTGATTCAGGTGACACACAACATATTAAATTCCATAAATTTGAAAACTGGGTGTAGTTGTTGAACAATTTGGGATAGAAAAACCAATAATTATAATATTTGGTATGCTATGCAAGCTTCATCAAATTTATTAAATTTTTATCTCAAATATGTCAAACTCAGTTAATAAAAAATAATATTTTAAAATAGTTTTTTTTTGTTTGATAACTTTTTTTTATTTCTTGGTCAAATCTTACTCTATCAACAAGAGTAAGACTCCAACCAATGATCCTTCAATAAATAGAGGTACTTCTATCAACCTGTCAATAGGTGGTTGGGTGTGATTTATTTTTGTTATACACTTTAATCTTTGCTCTCTTTTTTGTTTCTTCTAAATATTCTCAATTGTTATATTGGTTAAATATTATAAAATAAGATTTCAATTTTTTTAAACATAGATGAGAACTTCATCATTATTCATGACCAACCCAATCTCCATAAGTACATGATCTTGCCTACATGTATTGCCCAATTTAAAATTTTAACTTGACTTGATCGTGCTCCACATGTTGCTCTATTATTGCCCCACCTTCTATTTTGATTGATTTATGCCATTGTTTAATATTTCAAATGATGCAACTTCCATGTGTGGTACTCTTTTTAGGTGAAATTTCAAGTGTTTTTCCTCTTTGTAGTTGAGCAATTACGTTACGGATTTAGTTTTCTTGATGTGATAATTTACACATCTTAACAAAAAAAAAAAAGATTTTCAAGTAAAATAAAAACATTTGTTGGCAAATGTCTTACATTTTAGCAATAGTAGATTGCTGTCCAATTTTTCATAAAATTAGTTTAGTGGTTTTCGCTCGTATTATATATAGATTAGAAACGACTAAATGAAGGCTTTTTTAACTAAAATAAAGAAGAGATACTGAAGAAAATATTTTATCCTAATTATTTGTTAATAGTAAATTAAATTTTCCTCTTCCAGCGTATTGTCAAACCGCATAAAATTGTAAACTTTTTTTTTTGTTTTCTTAAATGTAATATTAAATCCTAGAAAGATGTCACCGCATCAATGATTTTCTTATGCTTCTTTTACGTTTCCTGAAAGATTGATTAAAGAACAAATATACTTCCATTGATGTGCTTAATTTTCAAGCCTCCTAAGCATCAAATTATATTGCACAAATTGCTTTTGCTTTTGTGTTTCCACTTGTCTACTTCCATGTGTTGCTTCTAAGTTTCATTTTCAAACTCTCGTTAGGTTTGTTTTTCAACATACAGGACCACTAATTTGAACTTTTTCCATTCCAACTTGGATACAAATGGAGGTATTCTTCTGCTGAACTCTACGTGGTCTCTGGAAACTAGAGACTTTTTCTTCCAAGTTGATGACTTAGGAGGGCATACAACCCCATAAATGAGATGTTTCTGGTATGAAATTTCTGAAGCCATGATCCCACCACTAGCTAGTCAATGGTTTATTATCAGATTTTTAATGTGAATAAAATATCAAGCTTTCACAATTGATAGACTTGATGCCTAAAAATTAAGTCCTTTTAATAGAGATTTAAAAATCAAGTCTTGGCGCTGTGTTAAAATTAATTTTGTTTGTTAGCGAAATTTAAAAGATTTTTCTGTGGGAGACTAGGACCATAACAAATAGGCGAATGTAGCCTACCAGCTTGACCGTAAGGTCAGTCACAGAAGGTCCCTCCATCATATATATATATAAAAAGAGGATTCACTCTCCAAACTCTCTATTCTAATTGTCGTTGTGCCCATTATCCACTCTACACCCTTTAGTTTTCAAATATATGTATAATTGTTCTAATGAAATTAAATTTATAAATTCAGTTTGGTTTATGGGTTCAATAATTTTACATGTTTTTCGATTCTGTTTGTGTTTAGATTGACTGTAATGATACTTGATTCAATTTGAATTAGGATGAAACTGAATAAAATAAGCCAAATTACACCCCCTCGAGGCAACATATATCTAGAGGGAAATAGTTAAATGAGAGAATGATAATTAAGCCATTTTAAATGACATGATATTTCCTTATTAATTGATTCATAAAATTTATTCCAACAATGGGTTATATTTAATCATGAATTCTAAACACAACTAAAGATGTAATAGCTCTTTTCAAATATTCTAAATATCAAAAGATGGTCCCTCTTGAAAGAGATTAGATTCTCTTCCCACATGGAACAAGGGCCTCCATGATTGTAACCTGTTTTTGGTTGGCCTCAACCGAATTTTCACCAAACAATATTTAAAAAAAAATAAAAACCACAATTCTCAACTATATTCGAACTTCCTGCCTATTGTAAGAATATATGAGTGGAATAAGAAATCAATGATTCATATGAATTGGAGGCAGAGGAGAGGAGTGGAGAGGGGGGGAGGTTATGCTTTAGTTGACTCACCCCACTTTGTGGACCACAATCCTCAAATGGTCCCACTATGGGTCCTACACTCATGAGCACAAGTGGCTCCTCAAGAGCACCAAAGACAAGCAAAAAGAGACTTTTTTTCATGAGTTTGGGGTGTGGTTAATTATGGGTCCCACTTTTAGGTAGGGACCCCATTGTGCCGGCCTCTTATTGGTATGCAGTGTTGTGTTAAATCAAGGAAAGTCATGGATTGGGTGTGAAAAAGATTGCAAAGTGGGAGGTGGAGATGAGATCTTTTGCTAACTCTTGGGATGAGTATCTAGATTATATTTATGTAAACATAAAAAAATTTAAATAAATTACTCAGATGAATTCAATTTTTATATTTAGGAGTGTTGGCCGGCCAAATGAGCAATGTTTAGAGTTCTCTTTGAATGTGTTATTAAAAGTTTGTTTTGTGTTTTTTGAAAGCTGGTTTTTACATTGAAAATTTCTAGTGTGAGTTTAGGGAGTAAAGTGAAATGTTTGTTTGGATTCACGTTTATTTTTTTAAGGTTTTGAAATGCATAGTTGATCAATAAGTGAATTCAAACAAAGTCAGTGAGGGCCGTCCCATATCGTTTATATTTTTTGGAGCAAAAAATTAAAATATATTGTTCAAAGAATAATTTACACACGCGCGATCCATTCCAAACGGACCGGGCGGGACCGCGTGTGTGAGCTTTTGAGCCAAACACATGATAGGTCATCCCATTCCATCCCATCATCCCCCCTCCATTGTTGGAGGTCCTAGGACCTAGGTGGCCTGCCCAACCTTATAGATATAAGTTTAAATTATGTGATCGATCGTTATGAAAGTTTTATCCATTTTACTTTGCTAGTAATTTGTTTCTCACAAATTTGACATCATGTACAAAAAATCAAATTAAACCAGACATAAGCTTAGTCATAAAATTGTCTTCGTGACTATTGTGATGGATGTGTCATATGCCACTAACATTACATTATTTTTGTTATTTTGATTGTGCTGCATTATTTTCGTTATTTTGATTGTGCACTCTATGATCAGATTACAGTATTATTTTCTATACATAGGTTGCTTCCATTTGCAATTTTAGAGATGATATATGTTCTTTTGTTAAGATATTCATGAAGTCCATGTTTGGGCAGTTGATAGGTGAGAATAGGGTGGAATAAAGATGAATAAGCCCAAAAATTTCTTTGTTTGCAAAGAATAAATAAGTAGCCATGTCAAAATATGTGAAACTAAGCTCATATGGTATTTCAAGTCCCCATTGAAATTCTTTTATGTCATTTATTTTTATTTCACTAGTATAAATTTTTTACATATCAAATCACATATCATCATCTCTTCTGAATTGTGAGGTTCATATGTCTAATCATTTTTCACTTTTCTAATTTTCATCTACATATCTTATTCACATATTATCAACAATTTATTAATGATCAACCGAACAATAAAAATTTAATCATTACATATCTTAACGAGAACAAATAAAACACACAATGACCAAATATAAATAACTCATTTTATATATATATTAGAATAATTATCTATCATAAAATATCTTATGTCGGCTAATTAAACAGTGGCTTCAATATAAGATATTTTTTAAATTCAAAAATCGCATAAAAATTTGAATTTAATGAAAGTTATAAGGAGGGGTAATGTATAAAAGATAAGGGAAGGATTCGTTGGGTAGGGCCTCTCAAAGAACATCATCTCCCACATTGACAGAGGTGTCACATAGGTCCCACACACACCTCACATGCAGATCTTTTTAAGATGTTTTTTTTGGGGCACACATGGGTGACAAATATAATGCAAATTAAAGGCACAACAATGTAGGTCACCTGCCACGTCAAATTAGCACCTTCAATGTTTGGACAACTAATACTGTTTCTTGTTAAATTATGTTGTATATATAAAACACACCCACTTCATCAATCCACTATTGCTTATAATTAAGGACATCTTCAACAGTCACAATTGGCATTGGTTATATTAAAAATTGAAAAGTTTATAGAAAATATCGACCTATTGTGACACTATGATAAAGACATAATAGATGGATGTTCAGTTATATAATATTTGATTCTCAACTATTTGCATAAAATTTACCCTTTTGTATCTTATAAAATGTAATTTTACCATTTTGAAAAAATTGTTACATCACTCAAAGCATGTGACCAAGCTTTCCAGAGTGGACCATACACATTTAATGGACTCAATAAAATGCATCAGATTTTTTTATCATGCAGGATTATTAGGTTAGGCTACATATATGATATCCAAATCAAGGAATATCAGGCACTATTATAGCACTGTAAACCAGACATCCCAGACATTTAAACCACAGTTGTCACTTTGGACAAAAAAAAGAGTGTGGAAATATCACAAATCAAACAATGAAGACAATCTTATCCATACGATATATACTATGAAGTGTACAGTTGCATTATTAATTTTATATATCCATGAAGAGTGGATTAATTCCAAAACTGGATAAGGGACCAAATGGAAATGGTTAAAGCTAGAAAACATAAGGACACTCCATTTGCAAGAGACACAGTAGAGACACTGGTGGGGCCAAAATTTCGTGTTTCTGTTTTACTTACTAGCTAAAGAAGGACCCCCTTTTGTGCATTAGACCAAACTCAAACTAGGTGAAATTGGGGAGATGGTTGTGAAGGACAGAAGGAGAGGTGAGAGTCTCTGATAATTTGTCATGGGTCATGCATGAATGTTGGTTGCCTTATCCTTTTGTATGGGAGAAGAAATCAAAAGTTTGGTAGTTGAGCCTATCCATAGCTGATGGTCAGTATTGAAGGTGATGTTGCCAGGGACCCCACCTTCATGGGTGAAAAATAGTATCTTTTGGCACCTGTGAACTTTGTTTGCAACTAGAAACTCAAGAGAAGGAAAAAAACAGCAACATCAACCTCAGTGCATGTAACGGTCAGCTAAAGCAACCCAAAGAATCACTTATTTCACCAAAGAATTTTAAAAAATGGGGCAGCCCAAAGAATCCAAAATAGGTTTAAGTTCACACAGATTTTTAAGATTTTGTTTCTGCAGGTATCATAGTCAATCCAAACATGTTTTTAGGTGCCAAAAGAAACAATTTTTAATAATAAAAAATAACTTTTCAAAAAATTAACACAAACATATTTTTATGGAAGTTATCTAAGCTGCTTAAGTAAAAAATTTACAAACTCATTTTCAAATGCTACTTTAATCTCCATTTGTTTTCAAGCATTTTTGATAAACCCCAATAAGCTTTAACTAACAAACATCCTTGATTTGTGCAGCCACCCTCCCTTCTCTTTTTCTCTCTCGCCTCTTTTTCTTTTTCTCATTTTCCCTTTCATCAGGTTTCAAATTCACCACCCAAATTTTTTTTAGTGGTGGATTTGAAAAAAAGGGTGGAGAATAGCTCATTCTTTTATATTTTTTATGATTTTGCTGAATTAATAATTTTCCTTCTATTTATCAAGTTTCTTCTTTTTCTTGGATTTCTTTCTTTGCATCTCAACTAGATGCAAATTAATTAATGTTTACTTAACTGATGAACTTCAAAAACATGGGAATAACTCAACTAACTATAATATACTATCAATTTCAAAAAAAAAAAAAAGATTGTTATACTTGTCTTTTATATGAAAAATATGCGAATGTCCGGGGTATAGATATGGATATCAATGTAAACGTTTTTAAAAAATGCCCAAATCATATATATATATTTGTGTTATATAATGTTCTTATTCATTATCACATAATCTTGAAGTTATATATAAAATTTGAAGATAAAAAAAATATAAACATGAAGTCTCGATTTTAATTCTTATATCTTCTTAATACGTCACCTGATCATACAAACTAGATGTTATATGTAGACATGATAATTATCTAAAAAAATAAATATTTGTATATAATTGATTTGATATATGATACAAAAATTAAAGGGCATGTAAAGTGGACAGCCTTGTTTCTTTTTTATTTGAGTTGCCATCAGCCTCGTTCCTTCCCAGCAGGGTTGGACTTGGTTTGCCATCGGCCTCAATTTTTTGTTCTATTTATGTATTTTATTTTAAAATCTCTGTTTCTGATTCCATTTGAACACTATTCTATCTGAAATAGAAATCATCACATTTTCGTATAAAAAATTAAAGTGGACAACAATCAAAGGTCATGAAGATGCACTTTTTTTTCTTTATAAAAATCCAACAAACTGAGAGAACACTGAGAATTTGGAGGATTATGGGCTGAGGTGGAGATGATAGTGAGCTGATCCATCACTTTTTCTTGTAAAATATGGCATCTTCGGTGGGCCCAATAACTGGTGCTATTTCTTGGAGGAAAATCTGTCTAGTGGTGCAATTTGATGCTTTTCTTCTGCAACAATTTTTTTTAATTTTCTTTTTGTTTTCATTCAAGTATAATGTTATCAGATTGTCCAGTATTCTCATAAAAATCTACTCTCACTCAACACGGTTTATTATTTCAGCTAATCTGATTATAACAAACTGTGAAAACGATAAGAACATCATATCTATGTTAAAAGGATAATAGTACATAGTCATTTTTTTTATCATCAATTCTAGTCTACACGTGTTTGAATTTCTTTCATAATAGTATACTTCACCTAATGAAGTGCATGCTTGTATAAAAATGAAACATATACTCTAATGAATTACATGGTGCATTATAAAAAAAATTTTAAAACTTATCGAAGAATATAACTCGATAACATGAGTACACTTGTGTTGGTGATTTTCTATCAACACATATGAGACTAAACAAAAACCTATATGTAACAACACTAATTAAAATTATGAAATATATAAGAAATACTCATACCCCATTTGAATTGTGTCATTTTAGAGTAGATTCTGATTCCAATATGAGATAACGAGAAAAATGTTAAACTCTATGTTTGTTTGGTGGTTATCTTGAAAGAAAATGTGGACACCACATGATTCAAAATCTATGTGGGAAGGAAAATATGATGGAATTTGAATCTTACCAAGTCGATGGGATTCTAAAATCCGAGTGGATTATGTAATTGATTTTTTTAATGATCATTATACCTATAATAAATTAATTACATCTTGATAAAACATTATCATTTTTCTCTTTCTTTCTCAAGGTCCATCTTTCTTTTGTTCTTCCCGAACTCTATTGAAACCAGGTATGATTGGATCTCTTCTCTCTCTATTTTCAATTAGTGAACAACTTGGTTAATTTGGGTTGTAGTAGATGCTTAAAAGGGTTAAATATTTTATTACGTCTTCTAAACTTTAGAAAAAATATTTTATTTTGGGTTATTAATTTTCATTATTTGAAGTTTTTTGGAGAGTTCATAATATTCAACTTCTTTAGGAAGATTACTCTTATTATGTATTTAATTATATAATCGATTTTATTTACTTGTATTTATTAAATATCTATAAAAACATTATTTATTTTTTATAATTGTGATATGACTAAATAAATAAATTTTACAAGTAAATGAAATATCATTTTTGAACCAAACACTAAAAAATGATTTTTTATAGAAATCCATAACGAATCAAACAGTTTAATGGAATCTAGATTTTTGATAAAATTATTCCTGATTTCTAATGATTCATGACAATCTATCTTAATTTTACAGTGGTCACGAGAACATTTTGTTTCCTTTGCCTGCTAGAAACATTCAAATCAATTTCCTTTAACAGATGAAAACTTCCAAAACATTTTGTAATCAATTTCCTTTAACAGATGGAAAACTTCCAAAACATTACAAAATGTCGGCCAACCGCGTGACCATCACAAAATGGGGAAATAATAAATACATAAACAAGAAAGAAAAAGGGAACGCGATCTAATAAAATATCTATTTTTAAGGCAGCTGTGTTTTATTTTATTTTATTTTTGTTTCATAATTTAATTGGACAAAATGAGAACACAATTTCTGAGTTTGGAAGATAATGGGCTGAGGTGGAGATGATTGTGAGCTGATCCATCACTTTTGGAATTTCGAATCTTCGGTGGGCCCAATACCCCCCAGTTCCGGGGACGATACGTGGTTCCGTTTGGCTCTTTTATTTTACTTTTTTATATTTTATTTTTGGGAAATATTCAAATAACTCTATGTATAAAACATTTTAAAATTCATATAACTCCATGATTTTTTTCTAAAGTTCATATAACCTCCTAAAAACGTTTGTGAAAATTCAGATAATTCCTTGAATTAAATTTTTATTGACAAATTAAGATTATTATGTGAATATTCTGTCAGATTAACCCTGGTTGTGAACACAATATACAAAAACCACTACAATGTATTAAAAATATTTAAAAAATACCTGAAATGTTGGTTTTACCCATTCGAAAATGGTTTTATAATCTATTTGAAGGGGTAAAATCGTCATGTACATAAGATTTTTCTCATTTTTTACAAATTGTATGGGGATTGGTATACTATGTTTTCAGTGAGGGTTAATAAAGAGAAATTTTACATAATATTTTTTATCTTTAAATGAAAGTTTAACTAAGGGGATTATTTGGATTTGCATTAGTGTTTTTAGGGGGATATATGCACTTTAGAAAAGGTCAAGGCTATATGGATTTCAAACAGTTTACACAGGGGGTTATTTGGATTTTTCCCTTTATTTTTATGCTATTCCAAATTCGATATTAAATCCAGAGGGCTAATTTGGCAAATGTTAATATTTTGAAGATAAATTGTCCTAATTTTATAGGATAAAAAGGTCCATCAATTTTATCATTATTCACATTTGTCAAAAAATTAGTGCAAAAGGTGAGAATAAATGTTATTCTAATTATTAGGTGGAAGAAAAAATTCACATTTTCCTTTCAAAATCAGAACAATTGTCTATCATTTACCCAAATTATTTTTTTATACTAAATGAAATAAGTTGTTTTCTCCTATCATTTATCATCACATTTATCATTTATCTTATTGTCAAACTAGCACGTAGAGTTATATCTACATCTTATTCAACGCAATTTGTTTTGTAGTGTGGTGAGAGGAACAAAATGTGTGTGGAAATCCTGGTAAAGTCGAGATTGTTCTTTGAAGTTCGGGGGGCCCTACCTTAAAAAATGGTATTATATGGTATAGTAATCCTTTAAAAATTGAATTTAATTAATACGATGAAAATGTGAAAATTGTTAAATGTATATTAATCTTTTTCCGTTTATCTTTTTGTACTATAAATATTGATACAAACTCTAATAATATTTTCGATTCATTCTCTTCAATTGATTCTAACATGGTATTAGAGCTTGAATCCAATTTTTTTTCTTTTGATTTTCTATTTGAATTACTCTCCGTTCGCGAGATCGTCGACGCTTCGCCATTCGTGTCATCCCCGCGCAGCCCCGCCTCTACCCCACGGTGACTCGTTGCTCCGCGCAGCCCCATCGCTGCCCCGCGCTACCCCGCCATCACGCCGCCGCGCCGCCCTGCCGCGCCGCCCCGCCGCAGTCCGCGCGCGCTCAGCCCGCCCGCGCGCCGTCCGCGCGTGCCCCGCTCTCCCGCGCGCCGTCCGCGCGTGCGTAGCCCTCCCGCGGCCCGTCCGCGCGCGCGCGCACCGTCCCCGCGAGCGCCCCATCCGCGCCCCATCCGCAGCATGCCCAAAAATCTGCCCGCGCGTCGTCCGCGCCTCGCTCGGGTCACGTGATCCGCGCAGATCTTCCTGAATCTCCCGGGAATTCGTCCCGGACAGCATCCCGGATCTCCCAGGAATTCGTCCTGGGCAGCATCCCAGATCTCCCGGGAATTTGTCCCGAGTGCGCACGCACCCGACTCCAGGACCCGACCCGACCTGGCACTGCGACCCGACCCGGATCCATCGTCGCTCTTTCGGTATTTTCTTTATCAGGCCGCTCCGGGCTCATTCGGACTCCAAATATAGTCATATTGGTACTCATTTTGTTCAGTTTTTCGTTCTGCACGCATCTGTGATCTTATTTTCTTCATCCACGACATATATTTCTTTTTATTCTCGTTGTTTGGCTACTGCAACTCAGCGACCCGACCCGACCCGGATATATCGTCGATCTTTCGGTATTTTCTTTCTCTGGCCGCTACAGACTCATTCGGACTCCGAATATAGTTATGTTGGTACTCATTTTGATCAGTTTCTCGTTATCTACGCATATGTGACTGTTTTGGATCTATCAGATACTTTTTATTTTGATATATTGCTGTGCAAGTGCTATGAATTACAGATATTGTCACTCCTTTGGTCATATAACTCTCGATTGTCACAAGTTAGCTAGAAAACGTGCTCAAGATTCCGCTTTCTCCTTGTCAATCCAGTCGTCTGCTCAATCTTCTCCTTGTCAAAATCAGATTTGTACATCAATTGCACCTCGCGCTGCTTCTGCTCAGTCACAGTTTACCACAGCTCAACTTATTGAACATCTAAAGGGGTTACAAGACCGATATCAGCAGCTTTCTGTTATGTTACAGTCATTGATTGGTACAGATTTTTCTGGTTCCGTTCAGTCTGTTTTTACTCCCGTACCAGGTATGCCGATTACCTCATGGGTTCTTGATTCTGGGGCTTTCCATCATATGACATCGGATGCATCGATTCTTGTTAATTGTACACCATCACATTCTCCTTTCCTTATTCGCACTGCTGATGGTTCTCCTATGTTTGTCTCGAGCTCTGGCATTCTCTCTGATCATTCTCATCGATTTAGTGTGCCAAATGTTTTGCATGTTCCTAAACTTTTCATGAGTTTATTTTCTGTCAGTCAGCTTGCAGACCTTGGTTATACGATCACATTTGATTCATCATCTTGCTCTGTTCAGGATCGACTTACTGGGAGACAGATTGGGACTGGACGACGACAGGGTAGACTCTATTACATGGATCAGCTTCATGTTCCTCAGCCTTCCACTGCCTCCGTTCGGTTAGATACTACTTCTCCTTCCCTTTCTCCTTTCGATCTCTGGCATCGTCGTCTTGGCCATTTGTCTCAGCCTAGACTCCGATATCTTGTTAGCACCGGTGCCTTAGGATCATTTTCTCGTACAGATCTTCAACCATGCGTGGATGTAAATTGGGTAAGCCCGTGGCTCTCCCATTCCCTTCAAGTTTGCATATTTCCGAGTCTCCCTTTGATTTAGTACATTCTGATATTTGGGGTCCATCTCCTATTTTTTCAAAAGGGGGAAATCGATATTATGTTATTTTTGTCGATGACTATTCTCGTTTCACTTGGCTTTATCTTATGTCTAGTCGCTCGGATTTACTGCGTATTTATACTTCTTTTGCTACCATGGTTGAGACCCAATTTTCTCGTCGTATTAAGGTGCTACGCTCTGATTGTGGTGGTGAATATTGTTCTAAGTCTTTTAGTGCATTTTTGGCATCCCAAGGCACTCTTCCTCAGTTCTCCACTCCTTATGCTCATCAACAGAATGGAGTTGTTGAGCGAAAACACCGTCACATTCTTGAGATGACTCGATCATTACTTCTTTCTGCATCGGTCATTGTTGAGTTTTGGGGTGAGGCAGTTCTCACAAGTGTGTATCTCATTAATCGCACTCCATCATTCATTACTGGTGGTATCTCACCATCTGAGCGACTTCACAATCAGCCTCCTTATTATACCCGTCTTCGTGTTTTTGGTTGCGCATGTTTTGTTCTTCTTCCTCCCACTGAACGCACCAAACTTTCTCCTCGTTCTGCTATGTGTGTTTTTCTTGGATACAGTATTCAACATAAGGGTTACAAGTGTTATGATCCTGTTGCACGACGTCTTCGCATTTCTTGTCATGTCACCTTTTGGGAGCATCATCCTTATTATGCTCTTCCGTCACCTCCGGCTCCACTTCCTCCGTCTACCGTTGATGATCTTATTTTTCTGGATTTCTCGACTCTTGAGCCCTCTCCATTGTCTGTCCCATCTGCATTCAGTCCTTCATCTATCTCATCTACGACATTTTCATCGTCTGTCCCACCAGCATCCACTCCTTCACCTATCCCATCTACGACCTTGCCATCGTTTGTCCCACCTGCGTCCAGTCCCTCCTCTGTCCCCTCTACGACCTTGTCATCCCCTCCTACAAACGATTCATGTGAGCCGAGTTCCCCTGTTGTTGCTCCTGCACCTGATATTGTTCGACCAGCAGTCGACAATGCACCCGCAGTCGACCCTGCACCAGCTCCTCGCCGCAATCCACCTTATGATCGTCATCCTCCACAAAGGCTAAGTCTAGTTGCCTCTTATTCTTTTTTTTCCTAGTTTTCAGTGTTTTCTTTCAGCTATTTCCACTCATTGGGAGCCCCAATCATATCGTGAGGTTGTCGGTATTCTAGAATGGGAAGGTGCCATGGCAGAGGAGCTCAGTGCATTACAACGCACTTATACGTGGGATATTGTACCACTAGCTCCAGGGAAGACTCCTATCAGCTGTAAGTGGGTCTACAAGATCAATACCACCTCTGATGGTTCGATTGAGCGTCACAAGGCTCGGTTGGTTGCCCGTGGTTTCACTCAGCAGCATGATATTGATTATGATGAGACATTTACCCCAGTCGCGAAGATGACGACTGTTCGTACGTTGATTTCTGTTGCTTCTGTTCGTCAATGGCCTATCAGCTTGATGTCAAGAACGCTTTTCTTCATGGTAACTTATCAGAGGAGGTTTATATGACTCCTCCTTCGGGTCTTCCTCATCCTTCTGGTCATGTATGTCATCTTCGTCGCGCTCTTTATGGTCTCAAGCAGGCTCCTCGCGCTTGGTTCGCTTGATTCACTGATGCTATCTATGCTACTGGGTTTGTTCCGAGTTCCTCTGATCCTGCTTTATTTGTTCACACCTCTGGTCCTCATTGGACTATGCTGCTGCTTTATGTTGATGACATGATCATCACCGGCGATGATTCGTCTCATATACAGTCGGTCAAGCAGCATCTTCAGCGTCAATTTGAGATGAAAGATCTTGAAAAACTTCGATATTTTCTAGGCTTGGAAGTTGCTTCTGCTCTGCGTGGTTATCTTCTCTCCCAACGCAAGTATACTGCTGATTTGATCGACCGTGCCTGTCTGACTGATGATCGCATCTCCCCCACTCCTATTGAGCTCCATGCTAAGCTCCGGCCTGACGATGGAGAACCCATGTCTGATGTTACTCGTTATAGACAGCTTGTTGGAAGCCTCGTCTATCTCACTATCACTCGTCCTGACATTGCTTATGTTGTGCATATTGTCAGTTAGTTCGTCGCTGCCCCTCGTACTGCTCATTATGCAGCAGTTCTTCAGATTATATGCTATCTACGTGGCACTATATCTCGTGCTCTGCTGTTTCTGTCTTCTTTTACTCTTGAACTTCGTGCTTATACTGATGCTAATTGGGCAGGAGATGTCACAGATCGTAAATCCACGACTGGTATATGTGTGTTTCTTGGTGACTCTCTTATATCTTGGAAGGCCAAGAAACAAGACATTCTTTCTCGTTCGAGTGCTGAGGCCGAATATCGTGCTATGGCATCCGCTACTGCTGAGGTTGTTTGGCTTCGACGCCTCCTCTCTGACATGGGTGTCATCCTCTCTGCGTCTACTCCTCTATATTGTGATAACAAGAGCGCCATTCAGATTGCTAGTAATCCAGTCTTTCATGAATGTATGAAGCACATCGAGATCGATTGTCACTTCGTCCGTCATCACTTTCTTGCGGGCACAATCTCACTCCCATATATTTCTTCTTCTCTTCAGTTATCAGACTTTTTCACAAAGTCACATACGCTTCAGTGCCATGGCTTCATGTTGAGCAAACTCTTGGTGTATGATCCACCATGAGTTTGAGAGAGGGTGTTAAATGTATATATGTTAAGGTTAAGGGTAGATTAGTCTTTTTTTCGTTTCCCTTTTTGTACTATAAATATTGATACAAACCCTAATAATATTTTCGATTCATTCTCTTCAATTGATTCTAACAAAAATTACATTCCTATCAATCATTTGCAACTCATTATACAAACATTACAACATTGAATATTCAAGCTTCATTAACCGCCAATGTTGAAGTTCATAAAATCACTTCGTAAGCGAAAGGTCACGAGTTAGATCCTCGTTGGGAGCTTTAACTATATTTTAAGTTTAACTCATTGTCACCCACCTAAGCGCGGGCAACCCCCACCAACCCCTTGCCTAATTTTTAATATAATTCTTTTAATGAATATTTAACATCATCATTGTTCGATTCTCAACACCTTCAACCAACGCTTCCGTAGCACAATGGTAGTGTGTTCGGTTCGTAAGTGAAAGGTTGCGAGTTCATTTCTCACTAGGAGCTTTAATTATATTTTAAGTTTAACTCATCGTCACCCACCTGAACGCGGGCAACCCCTGCCAACCCCTTGTCCCATTTTTAATACAATTCTTTTAATGGATATTTAACATCATCATTGTTCGATTCCCAACCTTTCAATTTTTTTTAGTTTAACCAACGCTTGGTAGTGTGCTCGTTTCGTAAGCGAAAGGTCGCGAGTTCGATACTCGCCGAGAGCTTTAATTATATTTTAAATTTAACTCATTGTTACACACCTGAACGCGGGCAACCCCCACCAACCCCTCGCTTTATTTTTAATACAATTATTTTAATGGAAATTTAACATCATCATTGTTCGATTCCCAACACCTTAATTTTTTTAGTTTAACTATCGCTTCTGTAGCATAGTGGTAGTGCATTCGGTTCGTAAGCGAAAGGTCGCGAGTTCGATCATCGCTAGGAGCTTTAATTATATTTTAAATTTAACTCATTGTCACCCACCTAAATGCGAGCAACCCCCGTCCCCCGCTAACCTCTCGCTCCATGTTTAGTACAATTCTATTAATGGATGCTTAATATCATCATTGTTCGATTCCAAACACCTCCAATTTTTTTTTTAACCAATGCTTTCATAGCATAGTGGTAGTGTGTTTGCCTTGTAAGCGAAAGGTGGTGAGTTCGATCCTCCTCGGGAACTTTAATTATGTTTTAATTTTAACTAAATTCATACTGAGATCCCTTAACTCTTTTTTTTGGGATTTTAAAAATAAAATTATCCTTATCTTTCTATAAAAAATCACCCTTTATCGAAAGAATTTTCTTCCACTAAGAGGAAATGAAATTTCTGATGAGAGAACTTCCGTTTGTTTAAACTATAATATAAAAATTATTTAAAATTTCTAAAATTAAAAAAAATAGTACTGATATAAATATGAAAAAAAAGAAAAAAGAAGAGAGTAGATAATTCTTGAGTTTTTGTATAGTCAAGGACACTAGAATACTTGTAGAGGAGAGAATGTAATAATGGAGTAGGGATTGTGTTTGAATTGATGAGGACATGGGTGGATAACTAAGGATATTTATAGGTGAACTTAGATAACTTAATATATCCCTCGATGTAGTTGTTTTTGGATGGCAAGGGTAGTTAAAACATGGGAAAAATGCATATAACCCCTTCAAAGTTGGCTTATATCCATACCCCCTGTGTTTTTTTTAAATCCATATAACCCCTTCAAAGTTGGCTTATATCTATACCCCTGTGTTTTTTTAAAATCCATATAACCTCTTAAAAGTTGTCATGGTTAAGCAAATACTGCATTGGGTTAATTTGCCGCCAATTTGTTAGGAATATTCCTAGAATATTCTTTTATTTAACGTTAGTTTAAAAATATATATTCATATAACCCTTCACTTTTTAACAAAAACAAAAAATAAACCCTCCAAATAGCCAGATTGCCCTTCATTACACAGTTACACAGAATTTGTTCATTCTTCCTCCAGATAACCCGCCGAAGCCCCTGAAGCTTGAACCAGTCCACTTCTTTTCTTTTCCATTTCTTTTCCATCATTACCACATCAAACTGAAACAAAAAAAAAATGCAATTACAGGTCTACAACTCTGGTGATCCTCATCAATATATCAATGAAAACAAACATTAGAAAATACAATGAAATCAAAGAAAGCTCATGTACTGTAACTTTGCTTGTCATGTTCTTTATTGCTTATGCTACAGATCAATCAAAGCTAATAGTAATTCACAACCCACAACTCTTTCTTATCTCACCTTGACTCCCAGTGAACACATCCCATCCGCACCATAGCCTCCCCAAACTTCGCTGCCCAATGGAGTGCGCGCCAGAGAGGGTGACCATCTCTTCTGCGGACAAACCTTTCTTAGCAAAGCTCGCATGTCGCATGTCGCAGGACTTCGGATGCGACATGCGAGTGAGACTCTCCCATCGCGTCTCCCGGAGGGTACTTGGGTATTCGAAGCCTCCGGAGACGAAGGCGCTGTCTCGGACTGCTAAGATCATAGTGAAGGGGGGTAAAATAGTCATTTATTTATGTGTGGTTAGGTTAATTAGACTATAGTCTGAGTGAGTTAACGGCATAGGGGTAAATCCATTTAAACCTAACTTTCAAGGGGTTGTATGGATTTTCAAAAAAAAAAAATGAGAGTTATGAATATAAGTTAACTTTTAAGAGTTAACATGTATTTTTCTCTTGAAACATTTGACAAGAAAAAATTGGATTTGACTTACATTAATAATGGACCAATGGGCCGTGTCAATGGGCAGAGCACACGGCCCAAGACGGACCACTGCGTGCGCGTTACTAACACATCAATGTTAGAAAATATTCATTTTTATAGTCCACAACGTTAATGATATATGTTTTTTTTAAATAGTAAGGTATATCGTTTCATTTAGAGTTGAACGAACTTAATTTTATTAATATATTTTTTTTTAATGAGGTATGTGTTTCATCTAATGATGTATATGTATCATTGGATTTTTAACGGTATAAACGTTATTATATTTTAGATTGTAAAAAGAAAAACTGAGTGTTACAATGCCTATGTTGGCCCATCACAGTCTGCTGCTCCCTTTAACGGGCTGGCTCATGCTCGAACCATTAACAATTCATGCTCCATGCTCGGGAGGAGCGACCCATCCAGTTGCCGAAACATGTACTAAAAGGGAAAAATCCATATAACCCCCTATAAACTGTCTGAAATTCATATAACCTCATGACTTTTTTTAAAGTCCAAATAACCCCCTGAGAATACCTATGTAAATTCAAATAACCACCTGAGTTTAATTTCTTTCAACATATGAGGAATAATTATGTTTGGTTAACCCTCGATAAAATTATATTTAGTAGAAAACACAGTATACTACCCTCTAAAAAAAAGTCTGATTATGCTGTTGAAATTGACAGGACAACATCTATTCTTGAATAATGAAAAAGAGAGGCTGAAAAAGCTTAACATGAATCATCTGGGAAACAAAAGAAGGCCTTATTATCAAATGGGTACTTACCCAAAAAAAAAAAAAAGTATACTACCCTCTACAATGTATTAAAAATGTAAAAAGTCCTCTATAAATGACGATTTTACCTATCCAGATAACATTTTTTTAAATCTATTCAAAGTGATAAAATCTTCATTTATTGAGGATTTTTCACAGTTTTAACACATTGTAGGTGGTTTTTGATATATTGTGTTTTCATTCAAGGTTAACCAAACAGAACATTCGTAGAATGTATTCCTTATCTGTCAACGGAAGTTACACTCAAGGGGTTATTTGGATTTACATAGGTATTTTCAGGGGGTTATATGGACTTCAAGAAAAGTTAGGGGTTATATGGATTTCAGGCTGTTTGCATGGAGTTATTTAATTTTTTCCCTTCCTGAAAATAACATTTTCCTCTTTCAAAAGCATGTCCCCAAAAATTTGAAAATGGACTCTGTGGTGGCCCATTCGAAGCCCATGGACTTTCACACTGCAATCCGTGCATTTGAAGCACCTGTAGGTACTACATTAGTTAAAATTTAGAAATATATTAGACTCGATCACATTCACCAACCAAAACTCAGACATCACATGTTTTTATAATTTTAAAAAATAGTAAACATTATCTAATGAGATATATGTTTTGATAAAAAGTGCACGTCACTCAATTTCAAGTTGAATGAACTCATTTTTAATAAGTGTAAAAAAATGTTTAATGTGATATATAAAACATCTAACGAAGTATATGATTCATTGGATTTCTAACTTGATATCTAAAATTGTGTTTTAGACTGAGAAAAAGACTGAGTGTAATACCTTAAAATTTAATATAAGGGAGGAGTCTTATAAGCAAGCATGCGTGTAGACTTGTGTTATCTTGTCTAGCAAGTTATTTATGTTTTATTTGGTATATTTTATTTGGTACATTTTTTTTTATTGTTTTGCGTATAAGAAGTTGGGTATACTACATTTTTCTATAATTATTCATTACATAATATATATTATTTTTTAAAAAAAATCAGGCACCTGAGAGCTCTTACGTTTATTTGCATATTTTTTTTCATATTTTTAATACAATTCTATTAATGCAAATATTGGCGGCCTCACATCCCATTCAAAGTTAAAATATTTTTGTGGCATTCGTTTCAAGGCCGTATTCTCACTCATGTCCACCGTGATAAATGGTGTACTGCGACTAGCCGTTCTTGTGTGTTGTGTTCAATGAAGGGTGCTTGTTATGGGCTAAGTTGAGTGTTATTTGGCCATTGCATACAGGCTTTGCATCAATGGAGGAGCTCGGGAGGATGGCGAAGCAGGTGGCACACAAGGTCATTTTTCAGGGGTAGAGGTTTTATTTCGAAACTCTTTCGGAAATTAGCTTGGCTCTAATTCCAGACTGAGGTATATTCATTGTCATGGGCATCTACTGATCATGGCTTGAGAGAGAATAGAAGAATGCCTCGGGTAGGAACCTCTTATACTCATGCACTGCAGTGTTTTTATTTTTTGTTTGTTGTTTTATTTTGTTTCTCTCTTTTTCTTCCTCTCTCTTTTGTAAAATTCAAACTTTTACCTTTTCGATGACATAATATCGGGGTAGCAACTTTCTATCGGATTCTAAAAAAAAATTACATCTATTAATGCATGTTTAACATCATCACCAGTTGGTTCGATTCCCAACACCTCATTTTTTTTATGTCTAATCAATGCTTCCGTAGCATAGTGGTAGTGCGTTCGCTTCGTAAGCGAAAGGTCGTGAGTTCGATCCTCACCGGGAGCATTAATTATATTTTAAGTTTGATTTAATTAATTTTGTACCGAAATCTTTTTTTTTTAGACAAAGTTTGACAGGCTACCGTGATATAGATGAAGGGGAGTGGAGGAGCGGGGATGAAAAAACGAGGAGCCCGGTCCTACATCCCATCGACACCTTATATCTTGGTAGAGTGTTGCTACACTCAGTCAAAAAAACCGACCAAAACTCAGTCTCCACGTCAGCCGATCCACGTGGAATTTGTTTTTTTTAATGCCACGTCAGCGACCAAAAACAGCCCACAAAAATTTTCCCCCCAAAAGTTCCCGCCCAATTTTTTGACTGTTACATTTTTTTCATCCATTCTTTCTCTTCCATCCATTTCATTTTTATTTACTATTTCTCTCTCTTTCTCTCTCTCTTCTCATTGGCAACCACAACAGAACCAGCCATAACACTTCCATTACTGCAGCAAATATACCTCGTTTGTCATCACGAGACAAAAAGTAGGTATATGCCTCATTTGCATAAGATTCCAACATTTATTTGTCTTCATCTTTTGTTTCAAATGCTTTTCATCATTTGTGACAGCCTTTTTGTCAGAGATAGCTATAAAGTTGATGACAAATTCAACTCTGTTCAACACTGTTCACCCATGGACAACATTTTCTCTTGCATTTTGGAGTGCATACGTATGTACACATGTTCATAACGCATATACTTTCTTAAATGTCACAGGTAAATCACATATTGCTACTTGAATGTAGTTATTTTTGCACGTTCGAATGAGGAAAATTAAGAAAGAAGAAGGATGAAACTGTTGTAGTAGCACAAACGAAAGTTTGTCTGAAGAGCAAAATGAATGTCTCACGATGCGAAATTGATGTAAACAGAATTAAAAGCATAAGTACCATTAAAGATTTGGTCTTCTCATACTGCATATGCTTTATGTAATAAAGCATATACCTTTTTCTTTGAAGCATATATCTTTTTTTGTGAAGCACATACTACCTTACTGGTGTTTATGCAATAACATTTCCTTCTTATATTTCAGAAAACATGAAAGACGAAAAAGTAGTAGGAGAGACCTACCAAAACCCCCATGCCGCCATCACAATTACAAAGTTCATAGCACGACGTTTCGATGGGGGTCTCCGAGAGACCTCGTCATTGGTCTATCTAATGGTGGTGAAGAAGATGATTTAGATTGATTGAGGTTATGATGAGTCTTTTGTAGATGTGTTGCTGTTTTTTTGACAAATGAAGTTAAATTTTTTTTATCTGTGATTGTGATCAGTGTTTATTTTTTTTGCGTGTTGGCGTTCTTGCTGTGATACGTGGGTTTTGTCATTCCATTGGATCTTTTTTGTTATTAGAGGAAAATAAAATTAATGAAGTATATACCTGATCTAAGGAGGTATATACTTATATAAGGAGGTATATAACTCATTTGATGACAAATAAAGTACTTAAGACTTGGGACTATAAAAATAATTCTATATAAAGTCGTTCTGCCTTAGGTAAAAAGAATATGCACGAATTTGATATTAAAGTAAATATCAATGATAGTCTTGTGTGTAATGTTGAGGTGCTCTCTTAGGCTTTCAAATGCGGTATGTTGCTAGCAAAATTCATCATCCATAAATCCAACATTAATCATAACACGCATATAAGCCATATCATCATTGGTGTTAAAATAACAACGAATATCAAGCATCCTTCAAGCAATCTAATGGCTTGTATGGATAATCTAATTGGACAAGCATACCAGCTAGACGAGGAATTTGACATATGGATGGCATCGCGAATATAGTATTTGTTAATTTTGTTATTTATAAAAAGTTAACTTATTGTTTCCAACATGACATACATATTTTTTCATTGCCTGACTTATCTAACCCATATTAACATGCCTACCTAGGCATCTTAGGCATATACGTTACTTAACCAAGCATATAATTTATCTTACAAAGTATATAACACAACTAACGATTACATCACACAATAATTATTAAACAAAATAATCACACCACACAAATAATATAACACAACAAAAAATCATCACATATAAAACAGTCAAACAGTACAATTGTATATGACAGCTAAAACATGGTTGAATAAACATCAACCAAAAGAGTACCATTTACTTGTTCAGATTTTACTAAATTCATCACTCATAAATCCAGTAATATTCATAGCACGCATATAAGTCATATCAACATTGGTGCTAAAATGAAAATGAGTATCAAGCATTCTGCAAGCAATCCAATGGCAGAGGAGGACACTGAAATCATGCCCACCAGACTGTTGCGGAGAAAGGACAACATGAATGTGGGGCCACCCCTCTGCTTCCTTCCTCCGCTTCCTTTAACGTGGGGTCATCAAGTTATATATACCATCCAAATTAAAGTACATACTAGTATTAAGGAGGTATATACACGCATTGGTCATCATAGTTATTTTGCTTGATCCAAAAGTACATACTAATGTAACTATCTGGACACATACGTAAGGTAACAACGCATATACCTCACCCTCCAAAGCATATAACACAATCATCAAACTCAACGCACAAAATTTTTGTGTTTATCACAGAAGGTATATTTTACAACAAAACAATCACACCACACAACAAAAAATCATAACCAAAGTTCTTTGCCAAAAAATACCAATTTATATGACAATACCTCAATAGCAATTTCATGAACACTAAACTAATATATTCATATTTAAAACATATACATGCGGAACATGTGAGAATTATTTATGATCGAAAGTTGATGAAGGAGATTTGCTTTCGCCCATCAAAGGTGTCCCGCGTGCCGAAAGACAAAATGATCACCACATCCAACAGGGTGAACTGAAGTTCCCTCTCTTTGATGATAATTCTCTCCCGCACGGGGTTCCAGAAAGATAAAGTTGTCTCCAACAAGCACTTCTCCATCCTGAACGGAGGGATGTCGAGGAAACCCCTAAATAGAGTAGATTTAATGCTCTGCTCTGGATATCCAGTCTCCTTCGTTATCTAGTCTCCTCTAGATAACTGCAAAAATGCCCTCAGCCCCATCATTTGAACCGTGTTGATGGAGACACATATACCTACATCGGTAATCACATACATGTTGTCAAATCCATCTCAAATGTCGTGTGCATTAAATATAAATAAATAACAAATGAAAAAAGGAAATCAGTAATGTATAAATAATCCGTAAAGCGGTATATACTAGCCTAATATAAGTATATAGCAGTAAAAGATGGTATATGCTTAGTATATAACAACAATGTTATCTTTCAATATTGCATATTTATGAAACTATATGCTACCAAAATAAAATAAGAAAATAAAGAATCTCTATAAAAAATACATTATGAAATCATATGCTGACAAAATAAAATAAGGAAAATAAGAATCTTTATAAAAATACATTTTTGAAACCATATGATACCAAAAGAAATAAAGAAATAAAGAATCTCTATGAAGAATGAATTATGAAGTCATATGTTGACAAAAGAAAATAAGGAAAATAAGAATCTTTGTGAAAAATACCCTTTTGAAACCATATGCTACCAAAACAAAGTAAGAAAATAAAGAATCTCTGTGAAAAATGAATTATGAAATTATATGCTGACAAAAGAAAATAAGAAAAATAAGAAGCTTTGTGAAAAATACCTTTTTGAAACCATATGCTATCAAAATAAAATAAGAAAATAAAGAATCTCTGTGAAAAATGAATTATGAAATCATATGCTAACAAAAGAAAATAAGAAAAATAAGAATATCTGCAAAAAATAATTTATGAACCCATATGCTAACAAAAGAAAATAAGAAAACAACAATCAAAAGGGTGATGATGGTGAAGACGCAACAAATCCAAGGTTCAAAGATGGTGAAGACGCAGCAGACACCCCACACTTGCAAAACAGTGAAGATGCAAAAGAAATACCACACTTGTAGCGCCGATAGTAAAACATAGATGAGATCAGAGAGGGTGAGTGAGAGAGGCGAAAGAAAGAGAGATAGAGAGAGGGAGAGATTTCGTTTTGTGGAAGACGAAAGGGTTTAGTCAAAGAGAGAGAGCATGTGAGTCATGTGGGATTAAAGAGGAGAGAGAACGAAGTTGTAATAATAGATGCTGAAAGCTTTTTGTTAGACCTCAGATAAGTTTATCCTCGGTAATCACGCCAGACATGTATGTTTCGTGGTATATACCAGATACTCGGTTGTATATACCATATCCATAAGAGCATGTCCAGCTTTTTTAGACTCCACGACGGTGCATTTCATACTTTTAGAAACATCAAATCAATTAGTCAAATCAATGACAGCGCTTCTTTCCGAGGGGATAAGCATTCAACGCTGAAGATTATTTTATTTAAAAAATAAGAGTGGAATTTAATGCAGTGTCAGTGGGTACTTAAAAATGAATTTTGAAATTCAAAATTCGAACGGGCCCGCCTAAACAATTCCACATCAGCCGGGCTCGCCACGTCGGATCTGACGTGGGGTCTGAGTTTCTGACTGAGTTATAGTCGGAGTGTATCATTTTCCATCTTGGTATGGAGTTGACCCCCTTGAAGCCCACAAGCTTTGCACCTGCAAGACCTCAGCCCGCCTTGATGAGCCCAATTAGCTCCTCCCAAGCGTTCTCTACATATGAAATTTGCTCTCTGAAAATCACTGCATTACAGGTTCGCCAAATTGTCCACATTGTCGTTGGGACTATAGACGAGGGCACCAAAGCATTCATGCCTCCTCCTGTCGTACTGAGATCCCTTGTCTCCTTTTTTTTAGTATTTTTTAATATAAAATTGCTCTTATCTTTCTCTAAAAAAGCATCACCCCTTATGGAAAGAATTTTCTTCCACTTGGGGCAAGAGAACTTCCTCTTGGAGAGAGAGAATTTTCGTTTGTTTAAACTACAACATAAAAATTATATACACATTCTAAAATTTAAAAATATAATTCTTGAGCTTTTGAATAAAAATATGTAAAAAAGATAAGAGAAAAAAAGGTAGACAAATCTTGAGCTTTTGAATATTTAAGGACAGTAGAACACTTGTAGTACAGAAGAGAGAATGTAATAGTGAAGGAGTAGACATTGTGTTTGAATTGATGAAAACATAGGTGGATAATGAAGCATAGGTGAACTCAAATGACAACTTATTATACATCCCTCAATGTTGTTTTTTTTTTTGTACACAAAGGCCTTGAACAGAGCGATTCCGAAGACAACACGCAAAAAAACTGCTTAAGGAAACATGGGCCGACAGGGCCAAGAGAACAATGGGCCACAGCCCAGGATTCTCAACCCACTAAGGTCTAAGTTTTGATCGATGAATATGACTGAGTGTATCATTTTCCTATTTTGTTTGGTTATTTGATTTCTTTTAATTGTTTTGTGTACAAGGACATAGAATTTGGGTATACTGCATTTTCTATATTTATATATTGCATAAAAAATTTTTTTTTTTGGAAAAAAACAAGCACATGAAAAACTTTATAAAAAAATGAAAAAATTAATTAGGATTCCCTATGGTCACCTATCTATTATTTTTAGATATTTAGACTTTTTCAAGTTTTTTTTATGTTCCTAAGATGATGAAAAATTATCTTTAGGTCCCTCCAACCGGATGCTGTTCAAAAATATAAAAAATGTCCCCCTCCCAATTATTTTAGTATATTGTTAACATTTGCCAATATATTATTAACTATCTCCACTACATTGTTAACACTCTTCAGTAGATTGTTAACATTCGCATAAAATGCCCTCCGTCCAATTATTTTAGTACATTGTAAACACTCCCGAGTACACTGTTAAGTATCTCTAATACACTGTTAACACTCCCCAGTACATTGTTAACCTTCGCATAATTGGACGAGGGTATTTTTTAATAAATCCGGTTGGAGGAACCTAAAGATAATTTTTCAACGTCTTAGGGCACATAAAATTTTTTAGGGATCTAAAAATAATAGATCGGTGATCACATAGAAATAATTAATTTTCCAAAACAAAATTGTAAATAATTTTGTATCTTGTCCCTTGTGTTATTTTCATACAATGGTGGAGCGTTCTGATAGCATCGGATTGGTTATATGAAGTTTTAGTTATGTAATGTACCATTTTTATTTTAAAATCGACGCTATTACCTTTGGTTCCTACTTACACCCCTGCTTGCAATCCTGTTCCTAACAAGATATATATATGCGTTCATGAATGTATATTTGGAATTTTTTTAATGCAAGGTAGTAATTTGCTACTAGATTCCATTACTGAATATCGAATTATAAATTCTGAAGCGAAGGGGGTGGGGTATAAATAGAGCACATATCTCATCAATTGTGTAT
Source organism: Acorus calamus (assembly GCA_030737845.1). Lineage (NCBI taxonomy): Eukaryota > Viridiplantae > Streptophyta > Magnoliopsida > Acorales > Acoraceae > Acorus > Acorus calamus. Next base: position 18,894,360 of record CM060859.1, on the reverse strand, counting down.
CACAAAAGGTGCCTAAGTTATAGAGGGAGAAACCCTATTCCATATTTGAAGATTGAAGAACATGAGCATCTACCGATCATGGCTTGAGAGAGAATAGAAGAATGCCTCGGGTAGGAACCTCTATACTCATGTACTGCAGCGTTTTTTTTTTTTTTTTTTGCTTCTCTCTTTTGTAAAATTCAAACTTTTACCTTTTCGATGACATAATATCGGGGTAGCAACCTTCTATCGGATTCTAAAAAAAAATTACAATTCTATTAATGCATGTTTAACATCATCACCGGTTGGTTCGATTCCCAACACCTCATTTTTTTTATGTCTAACCAATGCTTCCGTAGCATAGTGGTAGTGCGTTCACTTCGTAAGCGAAAGGTCGTGATTTCGATCCTCTTCGGGAGCATTAATTATATTTTAAGTTTGATTTAATTAATTTTGTACTGAAATCTTTTTTTTTTAGACAAAGTTTGACAGGCTACCGTGATATAGAAGAAGGGGAGTGGAGGAGCGGGGATGAAAAAACGAGGAGCCCGGTTCTACATCCCATCGACACCTTATATCTTGGTATGGAGTTAACCCCCCTGAAGCCCACAATCTTTGCACCTGCAAGACCTCAGCCCCACGCCTTGATGAGCCCAATTAGCTCATCCCAAGCGTTCTCCACATATGAAATTTGCTCTCTGAAAATCGCGGCATTACAGGTTCGCCAAACTGTCCACATTGTCGTTGGACTACAGACGAGGGCACCAAAGCATTCATTCCTCCTCCTGTCGTACTGAGATCTCTTGTCTCCTTTTTTGGGTGTTTTTTAATATAAAATTGCTCTTATCTTTCTCTAAAAAAGCATCACCCTTATGGAAAGAACTTTCTTCCACTTGGGGGAAGAGAACTTCCTCTTGGAGAGAGAATTTTCGTTTGTTTAAATTACAACATAAAAATTACATACACATTCTAAAATTTAAAAATATAATTCTTGAGCTTTTGAATAAAAATATGTAAAAAAGAAAAGAGAAAAAAAGGTAGATAAATCTTTAGCTTTTGAATATTTAAGGACACTAGAACACTTGTAGTACAGAAGAGAGAATGTAATAGTGAAGGAGTAGACATTGTGTATTTGAATGGATGAAAACATAGGTGGATAATGAAGCATTGAACTCATATGAAACTTATTATACATCCCTCAATGTTTTTTTTTTTTTGTACACAAAGGCCTTGAACAGGGCGATTCCGAAGACAACACGCCAAACAACTGCTTAAGGAAACATGGGCCGACATGGCCCAGAGAACAATGGGACATAGCCCAGGATTCTCAACCCACTGAGCTCTGAGTTTTGGTCGATGAATGTGACTGAATGTATCATTTTCCTATTTTGTTTGATTATTTGATTTCTTTTTATTGTTTTGCGTACAGGGACATAGAATTTGGGTATACTGCATTTTCTATATTTATATATTGCATAAAATTTATATTTTTTTTGAAAAAATCAAGCACATGAAAAACTATATAAAAAAATGGAAAAATTAATTAGGATTCCCTATGGTCACCTATCTATTATTTTTAGATATTTGGAATTTTTCAAGTTTTTTTTATGTTCCTAAGGTGGTGAAAAATTATCTTTAGGTCCCTCCAACTGGATGTTGTTCAAAAATATCAAAAATGCCCCCCTCCCAATTATTTTAGTATACTGTTAACACTTGCCATTATATTGTTAACTATCTCCACTACATTGTTAACACTCATGCATTGTTAGCATTCGCATAAAATGCCCTCCGCCCAATTATTTTTGTACATTGTAAACACTCCCGAGTACACTGTTAAGTATCTCCAATACATTGTTAACACTCTCCAGTACATTGTTAACCTTCGCATAATTGGGCGAGGGCATTTTTGGTATTTTTTAATAAATCCGGTTGGAGGGACTTAAAGATAATTTTTCAACGTCTTAGGGCACATAAAATTTTTTAGGGATCTAAAAGTAATAGATCAATGATCACATGGACCCTAATTAATTTCCCAAAATAAAATTGTAAATAATATTGTATCTTGTCCGTTGTGTTATTTTCATACAATGGTGGAGCGTTCTGATAGCATCGGATTGGTTATACGAAGTTTTAGTTATGTAATGTACCATTTTTATTTTAAAATCGACGCTAGTACCTTTGGTTCCTACTTACACCCCTGCTTGCAATCCTATTCCTAACAAGATATATATTTGCTTTCATGAATGTATATTCGGATGGGTTTTTTTTTAATGCAAGATAGTAATTTGCTATTCGATTCCATTACTGAATATCGAATTATAAATTCTGAAGGGAAGGGGTGGGGGTGGGGGTGGGGGGGGGGTGGGGGAGAGGTATAAATAGACAAACAAGTATATTTGGATGGTTAACTTGCTTGTAAAAAAAGCATTAATGAACGAATAAAAAAAGCAAGATTTTCTTGGATTCCTATTAACAAGGACTCATATGAAAGTTCAAAAAATCGATATGTCCGGTCTTATATGCAGTTCCATCCACAGCTTTCGTTGGTTTTTTAAAATACACACCAATTGAAGTACATACTGCTGTAAAAAGTGATGTATATGCTGAGACACTATTGTAATTTTCTTTTGAATTTTTTTTAATTTTTATATACTATAACAGTATAATATTATAATATCGCAATGTAGACTGCTGAAAGATCACTTCTGAACTACAGATGATTGTAAAATAGACTGAGTATATATTTCTCAATTTTAAATAGGCTTGAAGCATGCAAGTTTTTTAGGGAAATTAAACGGGTCCTTCAGATTATCCTCTTATTATTTTTAAGTCCCTAACATTTTAAATCCTTAACTTGGTGAAACATTCTAGGTGGACACATGCTTTTCATTAGTAACATTAGTAATGTGACCATTTTACCTCTACAATCCATGATATTGTATGTATTGTTATGCTATCTGGGTACATTGTTAATGTCCACATACATTTTTTAATTTGTGTGGTGGCCGTTGTCGTGACGGAATTGGAGATGGAGAAGGAACTACCATCTTCGTGTAATGACTTTTATCGTAACGGGAGGTGGATCTGAGTGGTAGATGCACAAATTCATGTAGATGGGTGAGGAGAGGGTGCAAACGGAAAATATAAACTAAAAATGGTGTTGTGGTCTTGTGGAGTAGAGATAGAATGAAATGGGAAAAAGATAACCCAAGATAGATGGAAGGACCAGAAAAAAGACACTCACTGGTAGGCTTGTCAACGGGTCGGGACTCGACCCGACCCGATTACACGTGTAATATATCCGATCCGATTTAGACCCGACCCAAGTTAGATCCGACCCGACGGACTCGAACAAACAAACGGGTCGGGTCCGGGTCCACCCCCCCCGACCCATTGGACCCGAGACCCGATTGTTTTATTAATATATGCTCATATATTATAAAACTATTAGTATTAGTTGATACATAATTTTATTTCATACTTAACTTATGTTTGTATTGTATTCATAAGTTCATAAATCATAATCATAATCATAACATTTTTTTCGTTGTGTTGATGTTGCAATTTGCAAGAACTTGATTGTTTAATATGTATTAAACTTAGTAATGTATTGTCGTCGACTTGTTTTGGACAATTAACTTATTAGCTTTTGAATTTGTATAATTAATTAGTTTGTTGCATGATTTATGTTTATTATTTTAGTTAATATGTTAATGTTTATTGTTTTGAATGTTGTTTAGGTTAATATTGTTTTGAATGTTTATATAATTAGTTATGTTTATTGTTTAGGTTAATATATTTTTTATGTTAGTGGTTATTGTTTTGGATATTGTTTAATAATTCATTTACTTATTTTGAATTATATAAAATTATGTTCAAACATAGTCTCATTAATAATAATGTTTTATTACAAAAATTTTCAAATAGAATGATAAGGCAAATAAATACATGAGCTCTTCCTTCTTTTTTTTCTTTTTTTTTGTCAATCATGCGGGTCGGGTCGGACCCAGACCCGACCCGGGTCCAACGGGTCCGGGTCCATATTTCCCCGGACCCGTCAGATCCACCCCGACCCAACCCGGACCCGACCCGTTGACAGGCCTACTCACTAGTCAGGGACTTAAAAATAACTCTAAAAGTGTCATGGACCTAAAAATAATAAGCAGGTGGTCGGAGCACCCATAATTTTTCCTTTTTTTTATTTCACCAATTAATATTTTATGTTTTATTTTTTATTATATCGTTTACCAAAAAAAAAAAATTAATTATTTTATATCATGATCATAATTAAACTACTTAGATCATATTAAATGCATAATGACCGTTTAAACACGCAATAAATGCACCCGTCTATATGACCGTTGTGATTTGTAAAAACCAGCTCACTCTCATAAAATCAGAAGCCCTCGTCCAGCCGGAATCCGCGGAGCTTTTTCATTTCCCCCGAAAACGGGTTTCTTCAACTTCATTTATTCCAAAAATAGCTTCTCCCTCCACAACTCACGCAAAGCCAGCCCTAAAAAAAGGCCTTCTCCAAATTCTCTCTGTCGTTCTCTCTCTCCTCCCCCCCCCCCCCCCCAACAAAGCCGTCTCTCCCTCTCTCCCGACGAAATCGTCGCCACGGTTGCCCCGTCGAATTCGTCACCGTCGTCCACCCCCGCCGATCACGATCACGAGCCACGGAGCGAGAGCGAGAGAGAGAGAGAGAGAGGTAGATACTCACATTGCTTCGCTTCCAGGTACGTTCGGCACAAACATCGGATCCGAGACTCAATGTTATCTTTAATTACGTTTGGAATCTCTGTTTTAGGGTTGGATGTTTCGGGATGATAGCCAAATCGTGAACCGCCGCCGGGCATCGCTGTCTTTGAGGTACCTATCTTTCATTCTCTTTAATTCTTGCATTGATGATGTTGAAACTTGAAAGAATGCCCCCAAATGAATGACTAAATTTTTTTTTTATTATTCAACATAATGTTTAGCCAGACAGCCTATATTCACAATGCGGCAACATACAAGTTCATGAGAAACTGAATAAGTAGAATGGGCATTGGTTACGATTTGGTCCTTCTGCTGCTTATGGTCCACATTGTTAAATTATGATGTGGATCGGTTGGAAATATACTTCTGACACAACGATAGGACACGGTGATATTTTGTAAGTGTTTAAGGATGGAACATTTGATTTATAAAGGTTCTTTGAGTGTTTGGCCTAATTTACTACTTTATAGAATGAAGTATTGTCTGACAATGACAGAGGTCACCGGTCCAACCGTCCAACTGTATCCAATATTTAAAATAGATGTGTTACAAAGAGAGAAGTGGAAGTCGATGGAGTAACTTTAGAGTGTAAATATCAATACAAAATTGGAGGTTTTTTGAGGATTTTGCAAAATGTTGACAAAACAGAATAATTAGGATATCAACCTCCCTCCACCATTCTATGAAGTAGTCATAACTCAATAACCCAAGAACTAATATGAGGTGTACCATTTCTTATGGTATCAACCGTCCACTTGATTTTAATGAATGACTATAACACCCAAATAATTGCCTGTTATCACTGCTAAATTCCTGGAACTTACAAACAATAAAAATTAACCCCTTTTCCATTAAAATCTAAATAAATTAATAAGATCAAGGCCCAAATACTAGAAACATAAAACTAAAAATACAACTTCTTAAGGACTAGAAGCACCCCAAATTTACTACATAAACAGTAAAATCAAGAAAACAAAAACCGATATGAGACATCAGAAGTGTCTCTACCATCACAGTCTACTCAATAGCCTCACTCAACCAAAATTCTCCTGTTCCCAAAAGTATATTTTCTCAAATTTTATAATATGTACAGCTAACTTTCAAAAATTACAGAACATATCTCCTCTCAGCATAGCACCCTTTCACAGAGCATCACCGTCATTTTTCTTGAACCATATGGTTCAACATACCACTTGGGAATCAAGCCAACCTTTCTCTTACTCGCTTCTATCATCTTTTCCTCTGAAAAAATCCAGAATATGTCCTTTATATATCTGGGGTTCAGAGGATAGTCCCCAGGCTGTGGTTCATCTATACCAAATGAATTTGCTAAAAGGACACTTGACGAATAGATGTTAGGAGTTTCTCCTTAATTGCGTATTTTTAATTTGTTGGTTATTTGCATATATCATGTTAGTTTAATGGATTCATTGAGATTTAATTATTTTGACAGATGGCCTCGCAGCGCACTACTGAAAATGTGCTACAGCAGAAGTCTTGTCATTGTACAGAGGGTGACTCAAATGTTTTTGCTGCAAGGAGTTCTAAATGCCCCAACTGCCAGGTAGATGTGTGTGACACAAATGTTGGTTTTTCAAAAGGCTTGCATAAATTAGTTTTTTGGTGATCTTCTTCTCCCTAAACAACACCAATTTATCATTGTCTTTAAATTACCTGAGTTCACAAGTGACTTTTATCTATGTGTAGTGAGGATCAAATGTCTTGTTCTGTATATCTTAGAGCTTGACGATGATTCGTAATAACAGAATGCAAGTTTATCTATGTGGCATGGATTTCAACATGGGCAGAGCTGAGTTTCTTCTATAAATGAAGAATCAACAAGCTAATTCATCTGTCCCTAATAACGAAAATTATTGGCCGAATGATGGACATGGATGAAGAATTGAGAAATTGAGGAAGTTAGTGCCTTGTTAACCAAATAAAATTATATGAGAGGTCGTCATAGTAAAAACATGACATGGCCATGGTATTACAAAATTCTCAGAGAACATGTACAATTTATTTGCATTATGACCAGAGAAAATGGAGGACAATTTATTTGCATTATGACCAGACTTTGGCATAGATATATTTTTTTACAGATAAAGATGAACACACACTAGTCATTGTTTAGTTACTAAACATCTAGGATTCTCACAAGTTTATGCTCTTTGCAGTTTGGAATTTGCTTTTCCTTTCGAGGTGATCTAAGTTAACATTATGGATATATCTTGTATTTTACCAAGTATTTTAATTGTGATATAATTCTTGTATCTGCTTTTGTATTATTTATAGTTTTGTTGAACAAATCCTGCATTTTGAAGTTTATTTATTGCAGATTTTCAAGAGTGGGCCACTTTTCATATCATCAAAAGGTATCCTATGATTCATCTTCTAGTTTTGATTGATTGCACTTCCTGGCAAACTAATGGCTATGGATCTGGCATGTTTTGTTTTTTCTTGCATCAGACATGAATTATTGTATTACTTCATTTCGTGGATATTTTAAATATTATCTAAAATTTCAATGTGCTCTCTATATTTTGTACTTGTTTCTCCTCAGAAAGATCCAGTTGGATGATTGGTTTTGTGAAAATCGTTGAATTTGCACTGTACTTTAAGAAGTTGTTTGATAAGTTTATTTCTCTGGACTAGCTTTTGACACATTCATTATTTGACAATATTTTTTGGATTGCATGTATATGAATACATCTTTTCTTCTATATATATTTTAATCAACATACATATGCAGGAATAGGATGGACTTCGTGGAAAAAACGCTGGTTTATTCTCACACGTACATCATTGGTCTTCTATAGAAATGACCCGGCAAGTATAATTTTTATTTTTTATCTTGTTCACATTACAGATAGTTTTTTGTCCTTAAGAAAGCCCTTGTATATGTATGCATGTGTATATATATCTATATATGTTGTGGGGGAAGGGGGAGTAAAGGGTAGGGCTCTACCAACATATTTCCTTAATATATGGGATATAAAGAAAGCAGCACAAAAAATGAAATAAAAAAAACAAAAAGGAAAATTAGTAAAAGAGAGCAGAGAAACAAAGAAAAAATCTGCAGATGAGCAATCTACAGAAAAGAAAATGCGAGATAAAACCAGAAAGGCACTGGTCTGGTTATTTGCTTTATGTAGTAATAATTGACTTATTTCCTGATTTAATGAATCGCAATAGCTAGTCTACCATTCCTTCACAAAAAAAAAAACAAAGGCACTGATCATTTGCCAATTCTTTTTTTCTTTTTTTTTTTTCGGGGGGGGGAGGGAATGGTTCGGCAGCAACCACATTTTATTGAAGTGTGGTGGCTGTAAGTTGAGGAGCCTTGGTATCGTTATTGATTCCCATACAATTTTTTTTACCAAAGTCATATAGTGAAGCACTTGTGATATATGACAGATGACAGATAATATCAAGCTACATATTGAATTTTATGTACATACCAACATTGTATTGTTAGTGAATGAGTGGTATCATATGATTTATATAGTGTTTTATGCTTGTGGACAGGAACTCATTTACTGTTGATGATTGTTTTAATAATGTTACAGAGCCATTATGTCACTGCAATACAGTGATTGTTATTAAGCCCTCATTCCATATTTCATTTTGTCAACCAATCAAAAATTTTGTTGGCTCAAAATTTAGGTTTTAATTAATAATTTGGCCAGTTGATGTGCTTTTCTGATTAGTTATCTAATGTCTGAACTCATAAACTGCTACTTGTGCTCGTCTATTTTCAGTCCGCTCCTCCCCAAAGAGGAAGTGAAGCAAATGTGACTCTTGGCGGTATTGATCTCAACAGCTCAGGAAGGTGAGTCTTTTTTATATAAAAAAAAAAAAAGAATGCAAGGGTTATCACATTTCAATTTGGGTTGTCATTTTTTGGATTTTTAAAGGTAAACTATCACAAATTCTCCATCCTTCTGGGACTAGGGACTAAATATATGCTTACTTAAGTTCTGCAGTGTGGTTGTTAAAGCGGATAAAAAGCTCTTGACAGTTCTCTTTCCTGATGGTCGTGATGGGAGGGCCTTTACACTTAAGGTCACTTTCTATTTGGATTTCTTTTATTCTTCCTGGAGCTTCTTTATTTTTATGCTTTCTTGCTCTATTGTTCTTGTTGCAATAGGCTGAAACATCCGAGGAGTTGTTGGAGTGGAAAATTGCCTTAGAGAATGCTTTGGCACAAGCACCAAGTGCAGCACTTGTGTTGGGACAGAATGGAATCTTCCGTAATGATGCAGCTGAGGCAATTGAAGGATCTTTTGAACAATGTATGCATCCCTTGTCTCTGTTTAAGTCTGACATAAATTGTTTCAGGTGCTATTTCTCATCTAATATAATCTTGCACTGCATTTTATCATTAGGATAGGGCAATGAATGCAGTTCAACAAAACTTTTACAAAATGTTAACACACATGGATAGTCTGAGATATTAGTTCAATGAAACTTCCACATTTTTTGATAGCTTGCTACATAATTTTGATCTAAGTAACTACAAATATGTAATGAATCAATAGAGGCTCAATCCAGGAGAAGGTTCTTATGGGGAGGTGATAGGAAGGGAAAGGGGAGGATCAGTGAATTGGGATGTTGTTTACAGTGAAATGCAAGATGGAGGCTTGGGGTGATTAACTTGATCCATATGAACACTGTTCTTCGGGGAAGTAATTGTGGAGATTGATTATAGATCAGAATGCCTGTTGGGTGAGATTTGCTTGACTGGATACTGCAAAGCTTGTAGGATACATGAAATCAGACCAAATTTTATGGATTCTGAAAAATTCAGACTTGGGGGCGAGTGGTGCTTAATGGCTAGTTAAAAAATTGGATCACCAAGTCACATAAACATTATGAATACATTGAAACTAAAGATCCACAAAAGTATCCGAGTGTATGCATGTTAGTGAATTGGGCTCTGGGTCGTATCTGACAGAACTGATTTGCAAATTTTAAAGATGTTTTATCTTTATATATGGATGGTCATATGGATAATCAGGTACCTGGCATTTGTTTTCTAATTTTATAGCTTGGTTCCTAACTACATGATAATTGCCTTGTACCTCTTATATCTGTTTGTAATTAGCATCTCTTACATTCTTTCTTTCGCCTTCTCACTTGATTTCATGTTTTTTTTATTTTTGCTTCAGGGAGAGATAGGAAGCCAGTCAAATCTTTGGTTGTTGGTAGGCCAATTTTACTTGCTTTGGAAGATATTGATGGAAGTCCCTCTTTTTTGGAGAAGGCCCTTAGGTTTCTCGAACTGTATGGTAGATTCTCTTGGCTTAATCTGTCCTATCTAATGGATTTTTAGATTTTTTTTATTTGTTTTTTTTTTATCTAGACCATTGGATTACTATTGCTTGCTTATTTCCTACAGCTAAAAAATGACAACTTGTGTGATATTGCTTAGCAACCAGATTGTGATGTATCATCTCAGAGTTGATATGAAGTGTGCTTGATATATCATCTTAGAGTTGATATGAAGTGTGCTTTGATATTATCATCTCAGAGTTGATATGAAGTGTTCAAATTTTTTAAGTGCCTGACATGGCAACATTTGTTTAATGGAGGTATTTAGGTAATTTGGTAACACTGATGGAAGATCTTGACGTATCATAAATAGAGCATGTGGATATAAAGTGTATATGACTAGATGGAAACCAGGAACAGTGTTTTCGACTGTAAAAATTTATCAATGTTATGAATGCCTAATTGGGGAGTTTAATAATGTTAATCCTTATCCCTTTTTATTTGTTCACTTCTCATCTTATACAGGTTTTAATGGACTAATCCATGCAACCCAGAAAGATCCATCAATTATATATAAACCCTTCGATGATATAATACCAGTAGAGGCTTGTACTTTATAAAAAAAAAATTACATTGCTTCTGCTTTTTACATCTGTCAAGTTGATAGCTAGCCAAAAATTTACATTGCTTCTGTTTTTTACGTCTGTCAAGTTTGGTCTTTTAGAAAGAAAATATTATTATTTAAAAAATATACAACATATTCTAATTCATAGAACATTCCTGTTAAGGCAACAACTCTAACCTAGGGATTCTTATGAATGCATCTGCATCTTGTAGGGGTTTACATAGTATTGAATATTAAGTGTGTTTTATATATAATTAAACAATCTTCTATGGAAATATATGTAAAACTCCCTTGTTAATATTTTTGATCTTTTCACCTCGATCAAAGTGAGTGAGGAGGCAGCAGAAGGCACATGTCTTTAAAAATATCATATGTAAATAGCTTTCAGCCATATTAGCCTTTATTTTTGCAACAGTAATGGGCATGCCACAAGCTCCAAAACAAAAAGGATATACATCAAAAACATTTGGAAGACTATCAAGGCGACATTTTGAGCTTGGAAATTTTCTCTTATTGGAAGAAGGAACTAATTTTTTTTTTTTTTTTTTTTGGGGTGGGGGTGGGGGTGGGGTGGGGTGGGCTAGGGAAGGGATGTGAATCTTCCTTGGCATACTCTCATATTTTCATTTTATGAACTGCAAGCCAAATATGACAACAATTCCCTTGTCGTTGTGAATTTATGTGTACCATATGTTTCTATTTTTCATGTTCCATAGTTCATGGTGATTTTACAGTAACACAAAAGTTCACAAGTAGATAAGCCTTGTTTTTCTTTTCAGATTCATGAACTAAATGTAGATATGTTTGGGTAACTTGGTTGGTGCTCTCATATTTTCATTTTATGAACTGCAAGCCAAATATGACAACAATTCCCTTGTCGTTGTGAAATTATGTGTACCATATGTTTCTATTTTTTGTGTTCCATAGTTCATGGTGATTTTACAGTAAAACAAAAGTTTACAAGTAGATAAGCCTTGTTTTTCTTTTCAGATTCATGAACTAAATGTAGATATGTTTGGGTAACTTGGTTGGTGTTATTTGCATTATGAAGCAGTAGGTTGGTTTGGTACAATCGCATATGTTGAAAGACATTTGTTTCATAATGTGATATGCAAATTCTGTTGCACAGTGAATGATAAGATTTAAATTTTCCAATCCTAATTTTTCTTGGTAATTGTCAACAGGAATTAAAATAGAAGGTATTCTGCGTCAATCAGCAGATGTGGATGAGGTTGATCGCCGAATTCAGGAATTTGAACATGGTTCGTCTCATTACTTACTTTTATTTTCATTCTTTGCTGTTAAATTTTGTATAGTTTTATGTTATACTATGCTTAAGTTTTTATTTGGTCTCCTACTATACTATACTTTTATTTTCATTCTCTGCTTTAGCTAATTGGGTATGTCGACTTTAATCTAATATCTTGCCTGTAGTCAAAACTGTTTATTTTTAATTGCAGTATTGTAATTTCTGAGTATTCAGGTAAAAATGAATTCTCTCCAGATGAGGATGCTCATGTTGTTAGTGATTGTGTCAAGGTGATTCTTTTTTACACATTTTGAAAATGGAAGTTGCATGTTTTGTGTTTTTGATATTTTCTTCTATTCCTAGGCCATTCATCTAATTTGTTTCTATATTAAACTGGCTACAGCATGTCCTGCGAGAGCTTCCATCATCTCCTGTCCCTGCGTCATGTTGCAATGCATTATTAGATGCATGCAGTAAGTCTTCTTTGTTACAATACCCCTTATGTAGTGTTAGAGTGATTCTGGTGTTTAAGCGAATCTGTTGAGATTCCATTATTCTTTCAAGTACTCTATTTTTTCTTCCTTTCTCAAAAAATTCTTTAAGTAAATATAATTTACTGGAAAAACTCTTTGTCGAGAATTGTAAAGACACTGTATCAGGCATAATGAGCATGTGCACCTGTTGTGTTTTTAGAAGAAGAAAATGTATTTTATTTTGATCTTGTATCTTTAGGTAATTTTTAACTTTTAATAATGGTAGATGCTAGGTTTTTATGATTAAGGCTTTAAGCAACATATAACTTGTTTTTTAATTGGTAATTTGTCCCCCTGTCACCCCATTCTGCAACTAAGGGTCCTGTTCACCTTTTTCTTACATTTTATAAGTTATAAAGACAATGATCCCTGCTTCTTGAAATTCCCGAACTAATGATATGCCTGCACAATTGTTTTCTGTATACAACCAACAATAAAGAATTCAACTTTCTTAATTCTTTTTAGGATGTAGATAGCTTCACATAATTTGTTGCAAGTAGAAAGAACTATTCGAAAATTGTTGACATCTACCTTCTTTTGATGTTCTAGAATATCTAATTTGGACGTAAGTTGAGGGCTACAGGTTATTAAATGTTTATGATTTTGTATATTATCCTGGGAAAATGGTTACTTTCAATGAAGGGAACTATTTCAATTAAGAAATGCTTATTATGAAAATGTTGATACTTTTTTTTTTGACCTCCCATTGATCAAGTGGTCTTTACAATCAATTTAATACAAATCTTTCCCATCCAAACACTTTTTGCAGACACCAAACTACTGCAATTTGAGGCCTTTTCTTTCTATTTTTCACTTTCATTTGCCTTCACTGAAATATGAAGTCTACACTTCTACAATGTTTGGTCTGTTTAACTATTCTAGACTAAAAATGTTTTACAAAGTTATCAATACATTTTAAATGGTTTAATTAACTCGTACCCTTCCTTTTTTTCTCCTTTTCTTTTGGACAATCATAGAAGTCTGCACTTCTGAAATATACAGTCCATTCAGTTACTGATAAGCAGCCCAAGTTTCATAAAAACATTTGATGTCTGATAAGTTTCATAAAAACATTTAATGTTCAATTTTTTTAAAAAGATTATTTCATCTTAAAATAGCCAATGTAATGGACTTTTACTTGTTTTTTTACTTGTATATAAACTCATAATATGACTAGGCATTAAATTTGTTGGTTGATGCCATTGCCAATGACATTAACTAGGAACTGACCGTGGAAGTAGAGCCGCAGCAATCCGAGCTGCTGTATGTGAAACATTTCCTGAGCCTAATCGCCGTTTATTACAGAGGTACTTGATTTATTTAATGGATTATACTTTGAACATATCTTGGCTGGTTCCCATTGGGCATTCATGTTGTAGGGATGCATTTAATTCCAGCTGTTGCTTCCTTTACTTGTAACCTTTCATGTCCATGTTACATTTAAGTTCTTATTTACAATGCTTATTGTGGATTAATTTTTTTTTCATTGAACAATCACAACATCATTTAGTTGCTCCTGGATGGGGGTATCCTAATGAATAACAATCTCCAAGCTGCTACATGGAGCAGCTTGCTAACAGTTGCATATTAAACTCACATACAAACAACACACATTGCAGCACTGCCACCACTTACTTTGCATATTTTTATGTTTTCATCACTGTGTTGGATATCCTGGGTCCTTATTGACTAAAATCATATCATCTCCAAACATCATATAAGCATTTTGTTTTTAAAAAAATGACTTCTTTCCTATAATCGCACTTCTGATATTAGGATTCTTAAGATGATGCGAACGGTTGCTTCACATAAATGTGAGAATCGGATGACTTTGTCAGCTGTAGCAGCTTGCATGGCTCCCTTGCTTCTTCGTCCACTCCTTGCCGGGGACTGTGAGCTTGAGGATGAATTTGATATGCCTGGGGATGGTTCTATTCAGCTTCTTCGAGCTGCTGCAGCGGCTAATCATGCTCAAGCAATTGTTATAACTCTACTGGAGGAGTATGACAACATATTTATTGTAAGTTTGGTTGAAATTTCTTGAATCCATCTTTATTTTAAGTAGTAGTTTCTTATATATTTCTTTGTTATGCTGTAAGACGTTGCTCCGTTCTGCTAGTTTTATATATGAAAATGAGATGTATTAAGTGGTAAAGCAGGGAAAGGAAATATTATTTTTTCTATACGTCAGTGATATCACTTTCTACAAACTTCTCAATCTAGATGGGAGCTAAAATATTTTTTCATTTATTTTCTAATTTTTCATGACTTTGCTTTTGATATGTCTCTTAAGCATGTTTTGGTTTTGTGCTCTGTTATTATGCAGCCAATTTTGAATTCTTTTTTTTTCACTTGAAGCATCAGATATAAATCTTTGGAATTTCAGACTTTAATGATTTTTCTTAAATCACAGCATCTCATATAAAATAATAGAATGATGATTGATTTCATTATGTTCTTCTACGCATAGCCCTATACAGTAAAACTCGTTAATAGAAGTTGCAAAGCCACACAAATTTTGTTGAAATTCTCACATTGTCATTAAGCCACAGTATTAATATAGTAAAATATAGAAATATAATGCATATTAAAAAACATCTGGGTACGATGATAATGTGGGGTATGCTGGGTGAGTTTCTTCAATTTTTTATTTTCTTAATGAAATTATCATATATCAGTAATCCTGTTTTCTGTAAAATTTTTGGTTGAAGTTTTTAAATACTACAGTTTTAGGTAAATTTGCTGAAATTCATTAAAAACTTGTAGAAAATACCATTTGTTTATCAAATGCATTGGATTGAATGATTTTGTTGGCATGGTTTATTGTCAATCATAATGTGTGTACTATAGTGGATGACCTGAATTATTTTGCTTTTAGTAATGCAGTATGAACTTGCAAAATATTTCACTCCCCAAATCATGCAGAGAACCAGAAAAATCTTTCTCCAGCCTAAAAATTGTATATTTTCACTTCACAACAACTCGATGAAATACAATTTGATAAATGCCAAACTGGTTGAAGTTGTTACTGTGCATAATAATAATAATAATAATCGGCTTTGTATCTATTCATAAGCATATTTGACAACACAACTGCTAATGTTTCATCTGTATTAATTATGCTAGTATTTAAACTGATTTGTGTATGATTACTTTAATTCAAGGAAAAGTATAGTTTGTGGATACTGTATGTGATTTGTGAATTAACAAGGATATCTGCAGGATGATATTTTGCCAGTTGGATCCTTTTCTTCAGAACCATATACTGATTCGGAAGACTGTGATGTTGAGGATGGGTTAACGGATGATGAAATTTTGGAAGATGATGGTTATCATGATGCACAAAACGACATTGACGTGGAACACGAAGATGACACTGAGCGCACACAAAGTGGATCACTCAGTGAGAGCAGTAGTGATATTGAAAGTGATTTATACGACACTAAGGTCTGCATCTTTCGTTCTTACCTGCCCATTTGTAAACAGATACTACTACTAGTTTGATTGAATACATCTTTTTATTATTTATAGGTATGTTTCCTCCAGTCTAAATCATACTTCATCTCAAATTGTTCCAAATCTGCATTAGGTGTTTAAATAGTTAAATTTTCTAACCGTAGGATTCCGAAAATTTATAGGCCCTTTGCGTTGTTGTTGGTTTTTTTTCCCTTGAAAAAGGTGTACAAGCTACCACGATTCATATATCAAATCAGGAAACATTGTTACATGACTGGAGCCACATAAAACACCTCAAAAATTTCATTAGTAGAGATGACTACTGTCACTGCACAAGTGCACAGGTCACAACCACGCCACGCCGTTTTCTCTCTGATATACAATCCCCCGTCAACTTTGATTTGGTTTGTGTATGCAGTTCATAATTATATTATCTACTCAGAATTTCACACATGGTAACTCTACTTTATATGATTATTTTCTTTTGGATTCTTGTTAAAGGGTTAGTGTTATAATCTTATGATTCAGAAGACTCATATATTGGATGTTGGATTTTAAAATTTTCATATGCCAAAAATTATCCCAGGTATCACTGTATTTGAAAAATGTGGTATCACTGTATTTGAAAAGGACCCTCTGCTTCTCCAAATGCTACTTATTGTTCTTTATTTCTTATTCACTTATTTTGATTTTTGGGTTTTTTATAACCCAGGGGGAGGGGGGTGTTGGGGATTGGGGTGGGTGCACATGCACAAGAACAACAACAAGGCTTTTATCCCAAAAATATCTGGTAAAAAAAACAGCAACAAAAAAATGTGGTATACTACCAGAATAGAGGAGTTAAATTATTGATATTTGTCAGGAGGTTCACAAGCATATCCGGTATGATTGATATTCTTACCCACCAACTAGTTTTGACCAACAATTTGTGCCAGCCACTCAGGGTACCAAGATAAGGATTGCTGATTCTCTCTGTTTTTTTTTTTTTTTAACTACTACATATGGACGGGTGTTGGCATAACATGTACTTTGTCAAGAACATTTTCCAGTAAATGTTTATTAAGGTTAAGTGTTATTTAGTGGAAGCTACTATGAGTTAAAAATATGCTATTTCATGCATTAGTCATACATATGCCATGCAAATATTCATACTACATTCACGCATATCTGGTTCTTGACCTTTATTTCTGACACATGTGCCACTTGCAGTGCACATTATCTAAAGAAGTCGTCTCTCCCTCTATATTTTTCTCTTTCAAATAGTTATTAAATAAAAAAATTTCATTCTGCTTAGGTAATTTTTTTTATTGATAGTATAATTACCATTTTTTTGTGGGAGTGCAGAATTCTGAATGTCAGGGTTCTGATCCTACCTCTCCTGCCTCCAGTGAAGATAATGAAGGAACTCTACTGCCTCGTAATATTGAGGATCCTTCGTTGTTGAATGATGTCAATCAAAAGCCTTTAAATACGAGTGATACAAAATTAGTTCAAAATAATATTGTGCAATGTGGTGCGAATTCACACAATCAAAGCAATAGCTTTGCAACTGTTTACACTGCTTCTCTTGAAACAGTAGGTGATGTATCTTCTTCATCAAATGTATTACCTAAGTCAATTGGACATAGCTCGTCTTTGAGCATCCCCAAATCTTCAGATAGAACTGATGGACAAGTGATTCCTGTCAAACGTCCAACTATATGGGGCAGAACCTCAGTGAGTGTTTGAGTGCTCTCTTGTTATGATTGGTGAAAACAATTCTTCTTATGCATCTTGTTTTGTAGGCAAGGAAGAACCTTTCTATGGAGTCTATTGATTACTCCAGTGATGATGAGTGAGTACTAATCCTTTCACACTCAGATATTTTTTTCTTATATTATTTTATTTGTTATTTCTGTTGCAGATTTTTCAGGTAATCATTATGTGCACATGCTAATTGATCCTTAACACTAGCTTGGCTATCCAATAGAATGCCAGATTCTTGTTTGCTTGATCAAATTTGTAGTTCAGCTTTATGGGGGGGATCTGGATTTTCAATTTTACTTACTATGAGGGTACAGAATGACATCAATGACTTTTACATTCACCACAGGAATTCATTTATCATTATATTGCATAAATGAAGAGAAGAAATAGATGGAATAATAATATTGTATTGTGTAATGGTGACTGAAAGGTCCCTTTTATAGTTACAAGATGTACAAGCCCTAGAATAGGAAAATGACCAAAATACCCATTACAAAAATTCGAGAATATTATTACAAGATGTACCCTCCGGCCTGGGGGGGGGGGCCTGCGGTCCATGGGGGGCGTTGCCCCCCAACCCCCGGGCCTCCGGGAATAGGCCCGACAACAGGCCTATTCTATGACTCCAATACTCCCCCTCAAGTTGGAGCGAAGATATCAACCAAGCCCAACTTGGTCAAACTAGAATGAAGAATAAAGGGACCGACAGACTTGGTGAATATATCGGCAAGCTGCTCATTGGAAAAGACAAAAACTGTGTCAATGGCGCCCGACTGTACTTTCTCTCGAAGAAAGTGAATATCAACCTCAATATGTTTGGTCCGCTCATGAAGAACTGAGTCTGAGGCAAGCATAATGGCAGATCGGTTATCACAAAACAAAGTAGATGAACTAACTACAGGGAATCCCAACTCTGTCAGAAGAGAGCGCAACCAAATGATCTCACATGTGCCTTGGGCCATGGCACGATATTCTGCCTCAGCAGAAGAACGAGAGACAACACTCTGTTTCTTACTTTTCCAGGAAATAAGGTTGCCCCCATGGAAAGTACAGAAACCAGAAGTGGATCGTCGATCAGTGAGCGAACCAGCATAATCTGCATCAGTGTAGCAAGAAATGGTAGGCTGAGCACTAGTAGCATAGAATAAGCCAAGACCTGGGCATGACTTCAAGTATCGAAGAATCCTGTAAACAGCATCTAGGTGAGAAGTCCGTGGGGCATGCATGAATTGACTCACTACGCTGACAGCGAAAGTCAAATCAGGTCTAGTGTTTGTCAAGTAGATCAAACGACCCACTAGACGCTGATACAAAGAAGGATCTGGCAGAAGGTCG
Source organism: Acorus calamus (assembly GCA_030737845.1). Taxonomy (NCBI): domain Eukaryota; kingdom Viridiplantae; phylum Streptophyta; class Magnoliopsida; order Acorales; family Acoraceae; genus Acorus; species Acorus calamus. Next base: position 18,875,402 of record CM060859.1, on the reverse strand, counting down.
CCTGATTCAACATGAAGGCGATGGTTCTGGTCCATGGGAGAAGTGGCAGGGCGACATCCAAGCATACCGGTGTCCTCAAGTAGGTCAAGAGTGTATTTTCGCTGGGAGAGCGAAATACCATGGCGTGAGCGAGCAATCTCAATCCCCAAAAAATACCGAAGAGGACCTAGATCCTTCACATCAAATGCCTGTCCAAGCTCAGTCTTCACTCTGACAATGTAATCAGCATCATCTCCTGTGATAATAATATCATCCACGTAAACTAGAACAATGGTGCACCGTCCATTACTCGACGAATGAAGCAAGTATGATCAGCATGACAACGAGTAAATCCAAGAGAGAGAATGATTACGCTGAATCTCTGAAACCATGCTCTCGGTGACTGCTTCAGTCCATATAGAGATTTGAGAAGAAGGCACACCTTTCCAGAATACTCCCCCTGAAGACGAAAACCAGGCGGCGGATCCATATAAATTTTCTCTGTCAAGTCGCCGTGAAGAAAAGCATTCTTCACATCCATCTGATGAAGAGGCCAGTTGTGGCAAGCAGCAAGAGAGACAAGAAGCCGAACAGTAGTCAGCTTGGCAACAGGAGCAAATGTAGCATGAAAATCCTTCCCTGGAGTCTGAGTAAAGCCTTTTGCAACAAGGCGCGCCTTATATCGCTCAACAGCCCCATCAGCCTTGTATTTTACTGTGAAGACCCATCGACAACCAACGGTCCTCTCCCCTGGTGGAAGATCAACCAACTCCCACGTATGATTTTTCTGCAGGGCATCCATCTCAGCGGTCATAGCGGCGGTCCATAGAGAATCCTGTAATGCCTCGGTAACAGTACGAGGAATACGAATAGACGATGTAGCAGCCAGGTAAGCTCTATAGGAATCGGAAAGTCCCTGATAAGAAACAAACTGGGCAAGAGGATGAGCAGTGACACAACTCCGACGACCTTTGCGAAGAGCAATAGGCACATCAGAGTCAGATGGAGGCAAATCAGGAACAGAATGTGGAGTGATCAAGGAAGAAGGTATACCTGAGTCCGAGGAGGATGTCGACAAGTGAGCAGGAGAGAGAGGTGGCCGAGGTCTACGAGTGTATACAATTAGAGGAGACTGTGGTGGAGACGGCTGCGGTGGTGACGACGGAGGAGGTGACGACGGTGGCTGCAGCGACTGTGACTGTGGCTGTGGCAAAGGCAATGATGGAAAAATGAAGTCGGTCGAACCGGTGAAGACGAATGTTGCAGAACCGTGTCAGAAAAATATGGCACATCTTCAAAAAATGTGACATCAAGGGAATGAAACAATCTCCGAGAAATAGGATCATAGCATCTATATCCTTTGGACATGGTAGAATAACCAAGGAAAACACAACGTATAGATTTATCATCAAGCTTGGTGCGTGAGGGCCCCCTATCCTGAACAAAACAAGTACACCCGAAGACTCGAGGAGTGATGGGGAAAAGAGTACGATCAGGATATAAAACATGGAAAGGAACTTGACCTCCTAAAGTACGACTGGGAGTCCGATTAATCAAAAAGGCAGCAGTGAGGACTGTCATACTCCAATAGGACTTTGGAACATTCATTCCTCGAAGGAGACAACGAACCACATTCATGAGATGACGATTTTTTCGTTCCGCCACCCCATTCTGCTCAGGTGTATATGGACAAGTCAACTGTTGAAGAATCCCCAACTCATTTAGATGAGACCGAAAAGAATCTGAGACATACTCCCCCCCATTATCAGACCTGATACTCTTTACAGTAATGTTAAACTGTGTTTTAATCATGCGCAAAAAATTAACACACTGAGAGGATACCTCAGACCGAGATTTAAGAAGATAAACCCAAGTATATCTAGAAAAATCATCAATGAATGTCAAGTAATATCTATGACCACCAAAAGCAGTAACAGGAGAGGGACCCCACACATCAGAATGAATCAAATCAAACAATCCAGAAGCTTTATTCATACGAGAAATATAAGTAGTACGTGTATGTTTAGAAAGCTCACACACAGCACATTGAAACTTATGAGTCTTACATGAAGAACGAAAAGTAGGAAATAAAGAACATAGATGCTGAAAATTGGCATGTCCTAAACGAGCATGCCATAAATCTAAAGATTGTAGAGAAAAACTATGCGAATGATCAGTGGGCAAAATGGAAGCATGGGCCGTGGTGGGTGGTTCTCCGAAGACGTAAAGGCCATCTCTCTCATACCCCTTGCCAAAAATCCTCCGTGTACTCAGGTCCTGAAAAACACAATGATCAGGGTAAAAAGTCACTGAACAGTTCAAAACCTTTGTTAATTGGCTAACAGAAAGAAGGTTAAGAGCAAGGTTGGGAACATGTAACACAGAGTGCAATGATAATGAGGAAGATAAAGGAACGGTACCCTTACTGATGACAGGGGTAAGCGAGCCATCAGCAAGACGTACCTCTCTGTGCATAGAAGGTGATGTCAAGGGGCAAACAATCGAGACTCACCAGACATATGTTCAGTAGCGCCTGAATCAATGACCCAAGTAGGAGACCCTGATTGGTTAACATGGTAGGCGGAGGGGATACCTGAGGTAGCAGCAGAGGATGTTGGACCAGCATGAGAGGCAAGGCTCTCCCGAACCATGGCATCAATATGGTTCTGAATAGTACGCATATCAAAGGACCCAGATGGAGCAGTGGGGGCATCACCCGGAACCGAAGCATCAGCAACAGCAGCACGGGGGGCAGATGAAGGAGCTCCAACATTGCGAGGTCGCATCAATTGTGGGTACAGAAGAAAGCATCTGACTTTTTCATGCCCTGTTTTTCCACAGTGGCCACAAGTCACAATATTGCCGCGTCCACGTCCACGACCACGACCGCGACCGCGACTACTATCCCCGTGGCCGCGAGAGTCATATCCAGAGGTGGCCGCCAATGCCATCTGATCGCCGAGGGTTCTAGTGGGTGCTGAGGCAGAGATCTGACGGCGATGCTCATCACCCTCAATAATAGCAAATGCTTCAAATAGAGAAGGAAGTGGTGTGGTATTCAAGATCTGAACACGAAGAGATTCGAACTCCGGTCGAAGGCCCATAAGGAACGCATACGTCTGTTGGCGTTGTAGTCGGCCAACCACAATCGTGGCAGCCTCCTTAGACAACTCTGAGAGAGGCTCATAATGGGCAAGTTCCTCCCAACGAGCCTGAAGAAATCCAAAATAATCTGTAACAGATTGGTACCTTGGGTGGCCTGAGCAATATCCTTGTACAACTCATAGATCCGTGAGTCATTCCTGGCATGACCATAGGTCTTCTTCAACGCAGCCCATAGAGAGTCGACCGTATCATGATACATGAACATATTATAGATCCGGGTCTCCATGGAGTTGTAAAGCCACCCGAGAACCGTGCAGTTGTTGATCTCCCACTGATTGAAGGTTGCATCAGTTTCAGCCGGCTTTTTAATGGTGCCAAGAAGAAGGCCTGACATGCCTCGACTACCCAAATACAATCGAACGGAACGCGACCATGATGGATAATTTCGTCCATCAAGAAGCACGTTGGTAATCCGTTGAGCATGAGAGTTATGCCCTAACGGAATAGCGGTGATACCAACCGAGGTGTTCTGGATCTGCCCTAATGAGGCGTCGTCCTTGATCTCCCCACCCGATAGTGGCGTGATGTCCTTCGGTGTTGGATCCATTGCAAGAAGAAAAACTCAAATCTCGATCCGAGAGAGGAAACGATCACCACGACCCGTGATGAAAGAAAAAAAAATTTGTGAAACCCTAGGGTTTCTTTGCGGCTCTGATACCAAGAAGAAATAGATGGAATAATAATATTGTATTGTGTAATGGTGACCGAAAGGTCCCTTTTATAGTTACAAGATGTACAAGCCCTAGAATAGGAAAATGACCAAAATACCCATTACAAAAATTCGAGAATATTATTACAAGATGTACCCTGCGGCCCATGGGGGGCGTTGCCCCCCAACCCCCGGGCCTCCGGGAATAGGCCCGACAACATGCCTATTCTATGACTCCAATATGAAGCACATACACACCGCTCTGGTCAAATAAAAAAACTGACGAGTAAATCTTCAATTTCATTTCTGTTATGCTCAATGGGAACATTCAGATCTAGAATATGATGCACAGGGCCTTTTCCATGATCAACCTATATGTGTTGGTCATTCAATACCCAGATAATACCCCTTGTAAGTGACATAAAATGATTTACAAATATTATCAAGCGCCATGTGATGTTTGAATATTTGTGCGAGAAATAATTTGTAACATAATTAAAACTCAATCATAAGTTGGATGCAATCATTAATTGCATCCCAAATTAAGAAATGTGGGGAACTGTCTATGGTCTATGTCCATATCCAACCCATTTGCATATCTCAGCATGATAAGTTTAAATTTAGGTCAGTAGTGTTTTATGGAATAGAATGATGGGCGGTTGAAAATCATGTAAACTCATCTATGTATGAGGATGTTTTTTAAGCAAGGGTGGGACTCCACTTCCACCTAAACCTAAAATTCATTGGTTTCAAGGTGGCAGCACCAATGTGGAAGTTGAAGAGTTGAGGCATCTCCCAATTAGGCACAATGAAGAGAAGATAACGAAGGACACAACCGCAATGTGATATTGACAGTCAGAAATTCCAAAAAATCGTGTGGGGATCAGTTGTGTGAATTTTGCTTTGGTGCTTCTATTATTCTTCTTGTTCAATCTATTAAACAATTTCCAGATCTCATGGACTTAAACAAGGAGAACCTGTCCCAAACCTCCTTTGCTTAGAGCATTTCAACATAAGATGATGGACTGTTTCTTCCTCTGCCTGGCACACATAGTATGAACATCGTTTGCACATGTGCTCTGATTGGTTAGTGAGGGAATTATCCACATAGACCTCTGGATAATGCTGACTATGAGGATGTTAAGATACCTGTGGTAAAATTACTAAGGAATGAGATTATAAAAGATTGTAATAGAAGAAGAGTAACATTTAGGTTACAATAATAGGTGTCATTTTCTTATGGAAGTATATATTTAATCTATAGGTTTTCCAAGCTAAGCCCAAACTGTTGGGGGAAAGCCTATGTTGAGTTGTTTCCTTGTGTGCTATTATCAAGTTATAGATGTTTAAAAGAATTTTTTTGGCAAGTCCTTTTCAAAATCTAATGATGTTTGCTCCAATTCTCATATGTTTGATTTTAAACAGGGTTACCATTGGGAGACTTGAGATAACCAAACTTGAGTTACAAGGAAAACTCTCCAAGGAGGTATAACTTCCTATAATGTTATATTTTATCATGGTATTGATATGATGTTCAAATATTGGAATGTAACATTAAGTGGCATATGTATTTTTCTGTGATAGGTAAAAGAGAATGCCAATATGCAAGAAAGTCTGGAGAAAAAAAAACAAGATTTGCATGAGCGTCGTGTAGCTCTCAAGAAAGATGTATGTGCTGCATTATATTTTATTTGCATATTATTCTTTTTGTAATCATATCAGATTATAATGCAATAAAGAGAACAGCTGATCCAAATTTCATCCTAATTTAGCCAGCCAGCCACTCTCTGTGCACCCGGGAACCCTTTCTAGAGAAACACGTGCAAGCCTGAAGATGCATTTACCTCAATTTTTAAGATATAGAATTCTACAGTGTTCTTAACGTAGATTCCTTTTGCTGGACAATTACTGTGTTTCTTACCATCCAAATTGACCGACATACTGCATGGGAAATGAGTTGTGTAAATTTCCCATGATGGTTTAAATATCATACATGATGATTCTATCACAACAATATCATACATGATGATTCTATCACAACAAATGACTGGAAGTTCTCAGTTGTCATTCTCAAAGCTGCCCTAAGTTAACTTTGTGTAGCCTTTGCTATTATGATGAGGTTCCTGAAATTAGCATTCACACAAATAATAGTATCATACACTGATGATCCCACTTTCTTGAAATAGCTTTGGGCGCTACAGGACATGGTGATTTAACATGGAGGCTGGTATCCATATATATGTTTGATTTTTAAAGATGATAATATATCTAATAATTCAGAAGAGAGAGAACTAATTTAGATTTTACATCACCTAATTAACGCACGAGTGCAACTTTTAATGAACATCTTTGAGCCCCTAAACCCAAAAACTTTCTGAATAAGTGCTGGTTGCACAAACTTCTAGTAGACGGATTTCTCAATGTCAAGTCTCTCCAGAAACAGTTTGTTATTTATATAAAACTGTGTTAATATATATCACTTTGTACATATCCCAGAATATTTTCCTTTCAACATTGTTTTAGCATTCTTGTCTCATCAAGTCAGTTAACCTTAAGTTTGTCATATTCTGAGATATAATTGAGTTGAATCTTTTCTTTCTTGAGGTGAACATTCTGGAATCTCTTATCTCATTTGCTTGGGAATAATGCAGTTACCTATAAAACATCTAGCATTTGAAATATATTTACCCATTTGACTGTCGACAGGTTGAAAGATTACAAGAGCAGTTGCAGAAAGAAAGAGGTATAAGGGCATCTTTGGAGGCTGGTTTAAACATGAAAGCAGGGAAGCTACCCATTATGTCTGGTATGAATGACAAGGTGAGTCTGGTTGATATCTAGCACATTGTTATCTTTTCTGGTGTTTGCCCTGAACATTTTGGTTTGTAAATTTTTAAAGGTGAAGGCAGATATCGAGGAAATTGCTTTTGCTGAGGCAGATATCAATAGTTTGAATGACAAAGTTAGTGATCTGCACAGGCAGCTTAATCAGCAAGACAGACACAATTATGGTTTTATTTGTGAATTATGCAAGCAGCATCGACATGCAAGTAATGAGACGAAATTGTAAGTAACTTCTCCATCCCCTCACTTGACCTTGTGTACATAATCAAATCATGACCACATTTTCTAAGGTTATTTTTATTACTTCAACAAATCTTGATGATCAGATGTTACGGATGCCATGTGTCTTTCTAGTTTCTGAGAGGTACAATAAAATCACTAGAAATATTTAAGAGGAGATACCTACAGATGATGACCTTTAATCTTGACCCAGTACTTTGATGAGCTATTTGTGGTAATACATGTCATCCCATTGAACTCGAAAGCTTTTTGCGTCAATATCATATATATGTACTCTTTCGTTCTTTTTCTTCTTTTTTTCCTTTTTTTTTGGAAATTACAGTACACACCCTACCCTAATTTTATTAAAGTGAAGTAATTGCCTAATACAAAAACAACAAGAAAAAAAGCACCAAGACAAGCATGGGTCAAGGATGCATTAGATTGACACCCCCAAGTCCCCAACCCTTCAAAAACAAAACTTCACCACTCTACTCCTCGATCACAATCCTCCCCTTGCATACAAAACAAGACTCGTCTCCGCACACAATCTTCCCTGATTCTTGATTAATCGAATCACCAAATCCAAAATGTTCTCCACATAGAGTGCGGGCCTTTTGAAGATAATCTCATTTTGCATTAACCATAGAGCCCCACACCACTGCCGACACAAAAGGCTGAGATATTTTTGTAACTTTTGCAATTCATCATGAAATTTGAGCCTGGATTTTAAATCTAAGAAGCTTTGAGATATTAATTGATAAACATCTCCCACCAATGGATTTAACATGTGATTTAATTACTAGAGAGTAGCCCTTTCTTCCTTAATTTTGATTTTGTATAAACTTTTGTGGGTTCACTTAGATTGGCCCAGTGCTTGGGCTTCAAAGAACCCTCCAAGCCACTTGCCTAGGTGGGTTTTGAGCTGCCCATTGTCCTCCTAGACCTAGATACACTGACGCCTATTTCCAGAGTGGAGTAGCAGGTTGGATCATATGTCCCTTTTGAAATGTTGAAAACATATTTTCAAAGACTACTAAATGAAGAGCATCCTAGCGTGGGAGAGGTGAGTGAAGATATTTCCCTAAATATCTCGGAACAGATTGGATGCATTAAGAAGATTATAATAATGGAAGCTGAGAAGGCCTATATGAAATATGAAGAAAAAGATTCTAGGCTGATGGGAAACTGATAGATGAGGGCCATAGGGTTGTCAGGGATTGATTTGGTTACAAATTCATAAGATGAAATTTCTATTGTTGGAAGGATACCAGGTGACTGATTTATGATATGTGCTAAATTGGGTGCATTCATGCCAGCACTAATGCACCAAAGTTAAGCGTGCTTATGCGATTGTAGTACTAGGATGGTTGACCTCTTGGGAAGTCCTCATGTTGCACCCCCGTAATCTTTATTGTACTAAGGCTGTTTTTTTAATAAACCATAGTAGCAATTGTCTACCTTCAAAAAATATTTCATGCTTACGAGGTTCAACATTCTCTAGATGTGAGTGAATGACTCGAGATTAAGATGAATTGGAGAATCACAAAAGACCAATTTAGATTTACTACGATTGAAGCTTTTTTCTTGCTAGAGTAATCGGTTGAAAATTTTGTGGAGAAGAGAGAGAACCTACACATGATCTTGTTGGGAAGTCCTCATGTTGCACCCCCGTAATCTTTATTGTACTAAGGCTGTTTTTTAATAAACCATAGTAGCAATTGTCTACCTTAAAAAAATATTTCATGCTTACGAGGTTCAACATTCTCTAGATGTGAGTGAATGACTCGAGATTAAGATGAATTGGAGAATCACAAAAGACCAATTTAGATTTACTACGATTGAAGCTTTTTTCTTGCTAGAGTAGTCGGTTGAAAATTTTGTGGAGAAGAGAGAGAATCTACACATGATCTTTAGATAAAGCATATCATAGAGTTCTAAGAGAAGTAATTTTGTGAACCCTGTGAAAGAATGATTTCTCTTGTGTGTGTTGACACCATCCATGGCCTGTAGAAGGATGCAATACAATTATCAGAATGTATATGGACAGATAGGACAGTTTCAAGTAGCAGGAGTACATAAGTGGTCAGTTTTAAGCCCATATCTTTCCGTTCTTGTTATGGATGTGCTGACCGCATCTATGCTAGCTGAAATCCCTTGGTGTATGTTGTTTGAAGATGGTATAATGTTAAATAATGAGACTGATAGTTTGTACAGAATGATAAACTAGTTCTGTGGACAAAAGACTGATGCGAAAGGCATATAAAATTTAGTAGAATATGGAGATTTGGATTGCAAGTTTAATGAATCTGAAAAAAGGGGTCGAGGATGCAGTTGGTAAAGATTGACAGGGAATTCCAAGTAAACCTCTACAGCAACATGGTTGTATTATATAAAAGGTTGGAGAATTCGATCATGAAGTATTTAATAGGATTAAATCAGGGTTGATGAATTGGGGAGGAACTTCAGGATTATTGTGTGACTGATATATACTTTTGAGTTTTGAGGCTGAAATATAAAATTATTTTCACAATTTAGCGGCTGGGAATGTTGTATGGATTACAGTTGTCCACCAAAGAAAACTTAAATGCGAAAGATGAGTGTAAGAGAGGTGATAATGTTAAGTTGGATCAAATGGACTATTATGACAAAATAAAGAATCAAATGCCGCCTTCCTTTTACCCCCTCCTCCCTCCCCCAAAAGGGAAAACAAAACAGCCACATGACTGCACAGGAAGGCACTTCAATTGTTAGCCTTGAAACATGGGACATGACATACACCTGCTAGAGACACATCATAAATGTCAGAAATCCAAAAACAACTTGTTTTGGATTTTGGACACAGGGGAGATTTGGTGGACATAATGGGACACTTCTGCAACACAATCATGTAAAATCTTTAAATTTCTCATATTGACATTGTAATGTTTATTTATGGTGTGCATAGGCCATGGAGTTAAATGTTGCATATTTCTTAATGGAATTGATAGTTGATACACTACACAAGTATATTTCCCTATGATTTCTGAATGTATTATTTCTCATTTTTTCATATGCATATCAAAGAACATACCATTTATTTTTACGCAGTGTTGATGTCCTAATTTTTTTCATGATTTCTGTGTCATGTAGGCAGTGTTTTAAATATCGATGTATCGATTAGGCCTCCGATTGATATATCGATTGGCCGAAATTTTTTATTTTTTTTCAAAAAAAAATGGAAAAAAACTGAAAAAACAGCAAAAAAAAAAGATAGAAAATTATGGAAAATAATGAAAATGAATAAGAATAATTTGATATGAAGATATTAATAATTTTACAATGGTTGTGGTTTGAAATAAAAATGCATAACTAATTAACTACAAAATAAAACTATAAAAGTGAAGAAATTTTATTTAAATAGATAATTTATTGCATTGGTTACAAAATCCCCTCCCTGGGCTCCACCTAATGGTGTGCCATTACCATAAGATGTGAGTTCTGTGTCCTAATTTTTTCATGATTTTTGTGTCATGTATGTAGGTTCTTGTTTGTATCCATGCTCTATAGAAAAACAAACTTTCCCCTTTCCCACACTTTGATACGGTTGGCTTCCCTAGAATATTCTGTCCTTGAATCTAGTTATTTTGTGCTCATATGTGTGAGTTTTACTTGAGGCTACATATTAACATGAAGTTGACTTTAAAATTGACAAATCAGTTTTTTTTTTTTAATTTATTGTTTAGTAATTGGTTTTCCCAAATCTATAGGCAGGATGAACCCAATCATGCTGGTACCACTTCTGTACACCCTGAAAGTTCACCAAGTGAGGTAATAACTATATGCCTTGGGACTCTTAATATTAATTTTATTCATTCTCTTCTGATAGAAAGTTTTTTTTCCCTGATTTAGATATTGGAATTAATTATTTGTATTATTTATAGGATATTTCTTGCCACATGTTCATGAATGAGTCATTTGTGTTTGTTTTGGGGCAAAGTTCAATTTTTTTCATCCCGAAGATATTGCTGGTATTTATTTTTCCTTTTTTTTCCTCAGAAGGCAAGGAAGTATCAGTAAATAGCATGTACTGAATCTTCTTTAAACCAATTTGTACTGTGCAGTAGCAACACATATTAGTTGTGCTGCCCGATATGAGTGTCAATGGAGATTCACATATTTTGTTGAACAGAAAATGATGATCTGAACCACTGAAATACTCATGCAGTAAAAAAAGTTTCAGGAATTTGAATAATGTAAGTCACACCATTGATTGATCGACATTGTTTAGAAAGAAAATGTATTTTGATTTCGTGTATATACATTTCCATATTGAACTTTTTGTTGAAAGGATGTTTAACATCTCAATAACATTCATTCAGTTTTCTCAAGTTTTCTTTCATTTGCAGTGATCTGCAAGGGATAATAACCTGACATGTGGTTGCAGAATGTCTATAAGTTTCTAAGCATAGGAAACAATCATTTAAGTGGATAGGTTCCAAAAAAACCACTCTGAAACATTATCCAACCGGCACTACAATTATAAATTTTGCAAATGAAATGCTCGAGGCAGGAGCCTTTTAGAGGAGAAAGTTCATGAGAATTGAGAAACACGCAGACCACAAGTTCTAGAGGCCAAGTAGATGGCAGAGATTGGTTATATAATGTCTCCAGATGTTTTTTTTTCCCTGCTAGTAAAAGACTAAATCTCCTCAATCTAGTAAGTTTGACAGCGCTCTGAAGTCTTTGATGTAGACTGCTCAAGATGCTGTGCAATAACCCTTAAATTCAACAAGTTCTACAGTCTGAAGAGGTTACTGGAAAGTGAAAAGAGAACAACATTGTCACAAAGGATGGTCACAACTAGGAAGCAGTTTTCAAGAATTAAGGCACAGTGTTCTTCAAGATATTTTTTTTATATGTTGCAAGATATGAAGATTCGAAGTATCTATAGTTTTCATGAATTTCTGCCTCATGTTCTATTTATCTAAATTTTTTTCCTGAGACATTTATGATGGCAAGCAAAGTGATAAATGAGCTAATTGTTGGACCCTGAGAAAAAAGAGAAAAATGTGGATGGACTTGGTAGAATTTGTTATCATGGCATGCATGCACTCTCCTTCCACTTTCCACTTTATATGTTCTGCATGCAAATTGAGTCTTGCTGTTCATTATACTTCAGGTTCCCTTGGGTGGAAAAATGGAAATTAAGTGGGGTTTACAAGACATGTATCTTAGGGTGAGATTTCAAAGTTATTGATGGCAGAATGTAGAGGCCCTAGATATTGCAATGATATAGGAAATATGAGAAGGTTAAATTATGTCATTATAAAATGTTTTATGCTACCTTTAAAATTTTGTGGAATAATTTGTTTGAAATATATGCATTTGTTCAGCAAGGGATGCTCAAAGCTAATCCTGCATGATGGAGTGAGAGTCAATTTTGTTCATTTTACTCAATGGAGATTTTATGGTAGCCTAGTTGAACAGGGAAAGACTAGAAATGTGGAAGATAAAATTATTTATGTATTGGCCTAAATACACACTGCTTTATTTTTTGGGGAACAGGATGTTATGCATGGCTCAGATTTTGAGTTTTCAAAAAGACAAGCACAAGATTCATCACCTTTGCAGAGTAATCAGCCTTCCCAAATGCAGCACGACTCTACAAGTCTGTGCAGTGACAAATCTGTAGAGACTGATGGCTGTTCATCTACTGAGGAACTCACTAGGGCTGGGTCTACTGGTAATTCCAATAAGTCTTCTTCCAAAGTTGAGGAACCACCAAAAGTTGGGAGGAGTTCTACTTCAAGGAAGTCCTCTGACAAGGGCGAAGTAAGTATCTGTGTAATGCTACATTTTCATTAACCTTTTTTTTCTTTTTCTTTTTTCTTTATCACACTTTCTGTATAAAATGTCCTCCCCTCTTTCATTTGCTTCCTTTTCTTTTCCTTCTCTTTCATTTTTTACATAGAAACTGGCACCCAAATTTCTGCAATAAAATTCTTATGTTGTGATTTCTCGAAACAGACTGTTCTAGTTGGGTCAGAAGGTGAGGGCATTAAGACACAAAAACAGGATTCAGTATCTTCTCCAAATAAGCAACCTTCCCAAAAGCAGGTACCAGATTCGACAAGTCAGTATCACACGAAATCAGTTGGACCTGGCCTTGGTGGATTGTCTACTGAGGAGTCATCAACAGTTGGGCTAAACATAGTTTTGAAAAAATCTTATGCAAAGCGAGAGGTAAACCTTGTACTCCGTTTGATATGTTTTGGTTGTTCCATCTCATGTTTTATATCTCTATAAATCTGGATGTGATTTAATAAATGGTTTTGTAGATCCATAAATTTTAATGAGGCAGTGTATTAGGGTAAATCTCATCAGGGAAAAAAGGTGATGCCAAATTCACATAGCCACCTATATTTTAAAGCAGACTTGCATCTCTTTGTCCCATAAGTTTAATTTGTTCTGAAACGTATCTATTTGCAATACGATTAGTTTAGTTTGGTGTAATTTCCTGATAATATTCTTCACAACTAAATTCAAAGCCTAATTTTTATTATGTTTTGACTTTTTGAAAGATTTGCATAATAGTTTTTGGATATACACATACTGGAGGTATTTAAAGAGTGGATCCTTCAAACATCCATTCACTATCTTCTGTTTAACTGATAATTTGTTAATTTGACATCACTAAAGTTTCCTTCTTTTGAAATTTTGAATGTTAGAGGGTGGCTTAAATTTAGAAGTGGTCGTCCAAGTTTTATTTCATGAAAAGATATTATTACAGAGTGGTTCATTGTCAAAAGGAATTTAAATTATGAGAACTGAAGAACTAAACTGAATTTCCTGGATTAAGCTAATACTTACAAAATTACATGATTGTTAATTGTCGAGTGTATCAGTTGAAAATTTTTCATTGAGATTTATGTTGTTGACTAGCTAATATAACAGTATTCTGATGTTTTATTCGGTTGAGTATCATAATGTTTTATTTGGTTGAGTATCATAACTACAAAATGTTTTATTTATTGTGTTTGATTTTTTTCTTCCCTTCATACACATTGGCTCACATTTAAAGTTAAGTGAAGAACTATCCTAAGCAATTATTTACTGGAAGCATGAGTGGATATTCACACAAAACCAAATATTAATATGAAAAACTCTTCTATGATTGCAAATTATGAAAGTCAAACCATACATCCAATTAACAAGATCTGTGCAGTTCTGTTTTTCTAGTCTCAGTTAATCTGTTCAAAAACAGTGGTCAAATAATTGGTACTGATTTCCACTGCTTGTGACATCAGGAAACGGTTTCAACGTCATCTGCATTGGCCAGATTAACGAACCGATTCAATTTTCTGAAAGAAAGACGTGTCCAGCTTGTCAATGAGCTTCAAACCCTTGAGAATAGTCGTCCTCTTAGTCAAGAAGCTATGTCAGTCAGCCCTAATCCTTCACCAAGCACCTCCACACACCCGAGGTGACTCAAAGATATGTAAGACATGATGGCGTCAAATGAAAAGCTTCACAAGTCCTCAAGCAATGTCTTCCAGCTTCACCGAGATAATAAAAGTCAGCCAACATCAGCAGTGAAACATTCATCTCATAAAGAGGACGGACACGTGGAAAACATAGTGACTTCACTTAATGATTTTTCAACACCAAAGCCAGGACGTTCAGTTCATCTGGTCATTGAAAACTGAGATCTGCTGCTGCACATCATCCAATTAAGGCGGGTTTGATTTTGTATATACGGCCTCCTTGTATTTTTGTATTTGTGTGGACTTTGAAAGATCTGATATTGATCTTTTCCAGTGTCACTTCTATCATCTTATTCAGTTGGTAAGGTGGGATGATTTGCAGTAAATTGTATACATCATCTGACATATCCTTTGTTGAGAATTGAGATTAAAAAAAATGGAAGTGTGAAGACATCACTTCATGTTCAATGAATGAGTCGTTTAATAATATAATAATGTTGTGCTGTTGAATGTGTGTTTATGGGATTAAAATATTCATTTGATCACAGATATTTAATGTACCTTCAATGAGTGATACAATTCATTTTGGTGCAGAAAATGTTTCATCCAGCACTTGCCTGGTTTTATATATTTTCAGAAAATGGTCCCCTTGGAGTTCATGGATTTGTAAATGCAACCCCATTTGCACCTTTAAATACAATCCTGTAAATATCAGGTCGAGAGGATTGTGATATGGACCATTGATTGGATCAACTCTTGCATCCACGACTACCAAATTGTCAATTTTATTCATCCATCCCCGCACACTTTGGCATGGCGGAGACACCCTCTCCTTTTAGGGGCATACTAACTCTCTGGGTTTGCTCTTAAGGGGTCTGGTGGCCCATATTAGTCTTTACTTATAGCAGAGGATTATGTCGCACTTTAGCCCCCGTTTGTTTTGGGAATAAGCCCCTGGATAATCTTGGATAAGGGATAAATGGTGTTTGAAAATCCCGAATAACCCCTAATAAAGTATGTAGAATAAACTGGTATAAAGTGGTATATGGATTCCAATCAACCCCTGGAATTAAAGTTATCCTAGGTTATTCCACTCAAATAATATGTGGGCCCACTGTCAAATTAACTATCATCACTTCTTATAAATCACATGTCAAATCAATTATCATTATTTTTTCACATTTTATAAATCTTTATTCATACTTTATTCACATTTTACCCAAACAATAAAACATTTATTCTTACGTTTTCCAATGAGAATAATTCAAAACACAACCAAACACAAAATCACTTTATTCTTATTTATACTCTCACTTATGTTTGGATAAATGTATACCTAAGAATAAATCATATTCCCGTTCCAAACGGGGGATAAGGTCTCATCATTTGGTAATCTTTGATCTGGACCCACTAATGCTCGAAAAATTTCTAACATGTGTATGTCTCTTTGTCTACTTCATATTTCTCAATAGAGAATAGTGGAACAGAAGTTTTGACATATTCGGTTTGTGATTCTGAAGTTTGAGATCTTATTTCAACAAGTATAGCAAACTGATGCTATCTGGGATATAAGGTGGAAGTTCTCATGCCCTTGGATATCTGGGATATAAGGTTGAACTTCTAACATGTGTGTCTTCTCAGAACTCCTAGTTTTTTTTCCTTCAAAA
The DNA here is from genome assembly GCA_030737845.1 of Acorus calamus. NCBI lineage: Eukaryota > Viridiplantae > Streptophyta > Magnoliopsida > Acorales > Acoraceae > Acorus > Acorus calamus. The sequence continues at coordinate 18,859,413 of CM060859.1, read as the reverse complement.
GTCTCTATAACCAAGTTAACTATATGAAAAACATGCAAACATCAATGCAATACAACCACCTCACCTGCCAAAACTTATTCTGCTAGTTTTTTTTTCAAAAAAAAAAGTATTTATTATTATTTATGGAGAATTTTATATCACATATTAACATTCAGTAATTTTAAAAGACTTGGTTGCTATCATTTGAGGGTCCCCATCCAAGAAGTAGTTGATGAATATACAAGTCTTTGGACATAAAATCATATCTTTGTGTAGGTGAGCCTGTCTCATTATTTGGCTTTTAAAATAGGGCATGCTTGCTCATGCAGAGACATGAATATTTATTTCATTTCAAAGAAAGTATAACCAGCTGAGGTATTACAATTTTTCTTCATTGAACTAATAATAAAATACTTAGACATTTTTTTAATAAAAGTCTTGAAGTATCAACGCATGGGGATGTAATGTACATCCAATATCCATCATTATAATGTCATAGATAATCTTGTATGTAATATTTTTTTACTGTCCCCACATGGTTTGCTTTTGTTTGAAGGTGCATACATTCATATATATGTTTTTATGAAGATTAAATATATTTTTTAATAAATTATATATAGTCTTTTATATAAGAACAAAAAAATATCACATTTTTCATCAAACAGCTCATCTATTTCGTTATGTATGTATCATTATGTACTGTTCTGCATCAATTTTATACAAGTCATCATTAACTAATCTTTGACTTTCTTTTAAATTTATTTATTATATTTGTTAGGCAACCTGCGGTTGGCATCAGTATTTGGACCTAGAGTCACATAATCTTAATAAAACTCTTAATTCCTGATGTAACAGAGCATATTGGACTCAGCAGTTATAGAGAATAAATTGTTTGTTGTTTAGAGAAGTATGTGGGCAGTTTTTACAACTAGATTTAGGTTAAGGGAGTCACTTTCCAATAAGGTGAATATTAAATATAAATGTTCATTTCATGTTTCATCTGAGAGATAAATTTGAATAGTCTTCGTTTTTATCCTAAAATCTATTAACTCTTTTATAGTTAATTTCTTTTTTCTTTCATCCCTCCCTCCTTAACTTATATCATCTAAATATTTTTTTTTCTTTTTCTTTTTTTTTTGTTTTATTTCTTAGTCAAATATTCTCATATCAACAAGAGCAATACTCGAACCTCAAGATCACTCGGTGAAGAAGGAGTACCTCTATCAATCTGTCAAGAGATGAGTTTGGTTAATATATTATCTGAATATTTATAACAAGAATATTCAAATGATATTAACCGAACCGCCTCTTGACAGGTTGATAAAGATACTCTTTTTTTACCGATAGGTCTTGTTATAAACTTATAATCATGTGAATATTTATATTGTCGTTTTGAAAGTTGAATTTGAGTCTCACACGTGCTATTATTAAATCCGAACCCAAATCACCTCCATGTTTGGGTTGGGCTCCAATCCAAACCAACCAGTTCAGTTAGAAGTTTTAATCCCTTTGCTTAAACATTTGATTTCCGTTTCTTTAAATATCTTTCCATGGTTAGTTTTTTAAATTTTTTTTTACAAGATCTTTCCATGGTTAGTTGACCAACTGCATTGCATCACTACCGATATATATATATATATATATATATATATATAATGGGAGCCGATTAGGTGCGGTTTACGGTCGGTGCGGTGCGCGATCACGGGCCGTCGATCACGGGTCCATCGCATCGGACGGTCGGGTGCGATTCACGTCGACCGTTGGATGCGATGGACCCGCGATCGGACGGCCCACGTCGTAAACCGCACCGACCGCATACCGCACGTAATCGCGACCATATAATATATATATATATATATATATATATATATATATATATATATATATATATGCCGACGATTAGGTGCGGTGTGCGGTCGGTGCGGTGCGCGACGCGGGCCGTCCGATCGCGGGTCCATCGCATCCAACGGTCGACGTGAATCGCACCCGACCGTCCGATGCGATGGACCCGTGATCGACGGCCCGTGATCGCGCACCGCACCGACCGTAAATCGCACGTAATCGACTCCCTATATATATATATATACACACGCCGATGATAATGTGCGGTCGTGCGGTCGCGGTCGTGGGCCGTCTGATCGCGGGTCCATCGCATCCAACGGTCGACGTGATTCGCACCCGACCGTCCGATGCGATGGACCCGTGATCGACGGCCCGTGATCGCGGACGCACCGACCGCACGACCGCACGTAATCACTTCCCTATATATATATATATATATATATATATATATATATATATATATATATATATATATATATATATATAGGGTAATGATACCCTGCGGACGCGCGGACGACCTCTTACGTGCGGATCTGTTTCGGACCGTCCGATCGTGGACCACCATCTTCTGTCTGTTCGATCGCGGACCACCATTAAAAGGACCACCAAACACCAAACACTCACACTGTCTCAATATATGCTCGATCGGACGGCCCACGGACCACCATCCAAAGGACCACCATCAAAAAATGAAAAAGGACCACAGTATCGGGTCCACGATCGGACGGTCCGAAACGGATCCGCACGTAAGAGGTCGTCCGCGCGTCCGCAGGGTATCATTACCCTATATATATATATATATATATATATATCGTCTTTGTATTCTAAATAAATGTTTGGTCTAATACATTACTGTTTGATAGTAAATAAATCGGTTACGTTGATGTTGATGTTGATATTGATATTTTTTGAAAAATATTAGACTCAATTATTTTTATTATTCCAAATACGAACCACATATTTTTTATTTTTAAAAACTAGTAAACATTATTTAAGATGTATATATTATGATAAAAATCATGTGTTGTTACGATTCGAATTGAATGAATTCATTTTAGTAAATGTATATCTCGTCTAACGGACATATGTTTTACTAGATTTTTAGTGATACATATAAGACTGTATTTTAGACTATAAAAAAGACTGAGTGTAATAGATACTCGTAGAAAAACAGACATGTTAATGCATAAATAAATAATCCACAATGATAACCCACAAAGATTTTCTTTTTATTTTTATCAAAAAAAAAAACCCTACCGAACAGTTTGGGCCATCACCCCCCAATCAAAAAACAACAAACGAAACAAGTAAAAAAGAAAATAAACAAACAAACAAACAACACAAAAAAAAATAGCCCCACCACCAATCCACCACCCACCCCAAAACCATAAACAATCTCCCATGCATGCATCTCTCCTTATATATACATGGAAAATAATGTCGAATCCCGGGTGTAATCACATTTTCGGTCCACACTTTTTTTTAATATATTTAAATATATACTTAGATATAATAATATATAACAAAAAAATAAAAATTATTTGATACATTGTGATAAAACTTCATATTAGTTTGATAATGGATTAAGTTGTCTTAATTTTAGAGATAAAAAATCCATCAATTTTGTTCATATTCACATTTATTAAAATTGAGACAAAAAGGTGAGATAAATGATATCTCAACCTTTAGAGGCTTTGGCAATGGGTTAAAGTTTTGAGGATGAATTATTCTAATTTTAGTAAATAAAAAGTTCATCAATTTTGTCTATATTTACATTTATCAAAATTGAAAAAAAATGGGGACAAATGTTGTCCCAGCCTTTAGGTGAAACAAAATATCCTCATTTTCATTTTAAAATTGAGATAATTGTCTGCAATTTATTGTGATTATTTTGTATACCAAACAGTAATAGCTGTCTCTCATTCACTTATTTCCATAATTACATCTTATCCCATCACTTATCGCCTTGCGAAATCAACCCTAGATGGAAAAAAAATATCTTCATAATTAAAATTGAACAACTATCCGCAATTTATCCCCGATTAATTTTTATACTAAATAGAAATAAGCTATCTTCTCACTCATTTATCTCCATAATATCATTATCCTACTACTTATTCTCTTTCCAAACCAACCCCACAATAGCAATATACATTATCCCACTGCATGGGACTTCATACAAGATTACAAAACAGACCAGCAATGCATGTATATATATATAGCCAAGAAACAAGAGAGAACCCAAAACCCAAAAAATAAACCCCCATGATAATGGACTGGTTCAACTGGCTCTCAAAGACAGAACTGGACCCTTCCCTGGTCTACGAGTACGGCCTCACCTTCTCCCACAACGAGCTGGAGGAGGACGACATCAAGCACTTCGACCACCCCTTCCTCCTCAGCATCGGCGTCTCCGTCGCCAAGCACCGCCTCCTCATTCTCAACCTCGCCAACAACAACAAGAAGAAGAAACAGAGGAGGCTTTTTCAGAGCCTGCTCGTGCGCCTTGTCGATGTCATGCGCGGGTTGGTCCGAAGGAGACGCCCGGATGAGGAGGAGGAGGAGGACCAAAGGAGGTCTCTTGTGGTGGTGGAGGAGAGGAGGAGGCCGAGCTATGGGTGGAGGGTGTCGGCGTTGAAGAGGGATCAGAGGAAGCTCGTGCTGCTCGGGGAGGGGAGGAGGCGACTCATGATCACCGATGGTCGGGTCGGGATCGGTGATGGACCGGCGAAGGAGGAGGAGATTAGGTGGGACTGCATGTTTGGGGACCTGAAGCCCACGTAGAAAGAATAATGTTAAGTACAGTCTAAATAAATGTATATGATATTCATATGCATTTGTTTAGAATGCATAAAATAGACCGGGTGTATTAGCGCGCTCGCATAAAAAAAAAGAGATTGTGTGTTTGAGATTGGTTTGGCCTTGCTTTTGATGATAATATAGTTTGGTCTCTTGTTTTACAAGGCTTTCTTCTTCCTTTTTCTTCTTTAACTTAGATTCTATCATATCTCGTCAGTAATCTTGTTGGAATTAGCATGTTATTGAAACTCAACTTGTGACACGTGTCAATTCCTTGTTAGAGGTTGATCATATCCCATTTGGCATCATTTGGAGATCCACCTCTTCTTTTTTTTTCTTAATTGATTGGTCATGAGATCTTTCAAAGTTTGCTTTTGTGATTGGGGGTGAAGGGAAACAATGGAAAAGTTAAGTGGGTTGTGTTTTTATATGTAGTGAACACTGAAAAGGTTATCACTTGAAATCATGTTAGATTTAGAATTATTGTTTTTCATGTGTTGCTTTTCTTCCTTATCAGGTCCTTCCAAAGATGGGCTTTGGCTCTTAGTTATACAGTAGGGAGGGTAGGACAAGCACAAGCAACCACCTCACCAACCAGTCTGTAAAATCAATTTATATCATACTTCATTTTTTATTTTTTTGGGAGGGGAGCTAATTGTAGTGTATCTTGTGACATTGGGGTGGTGTTACATGATAAAAAGATAGGAAAGAGATACAGAGAGAGAATGGTAGCAATTTAGGATGAGATATGAAGCACATGGGGTGTCTGAATGCAGACCACTGTTGCACTGCACATGCTTTTGTTCACTGAGAGCACTACTACATGGGATACTGCAAGCTGTTATATGGCCCTATCTCTGGGATTGGAGCCTGTTTTCATTCAAATAGGACATCAACTTTGAGAGAAGAAAAATTGAGATTGGAAATGAGATATGTACATCCGTGAAGCATCGAGATTTTAGTTTGATAATGAAATAAGCGACAGGATAAGTGATTAAAAAACAACTTATCATGTTTATTATAAAACAATATTAGAATAAAATGGAGACAACTGTCTCAATTTTGAGTTGAAAATGAGAATTTTTTTTATTATATGTATAGCCTAGAAAATTGTTAACATCTCTTTTAGTTTCGATTTTGACGAATGTGAATAATAACAAAATTGATGGATTTTTATTTCTTAAAATTGGGACAACTCATTTTCAAAATGTTAGCATTCTTCAAGAGCCTCACAAACAGTTCATGCTCGATTGCATTAATATCAAATAAATGTAAAAGGAAAGACTGCCCTCAAACTATACAGTGAAACAGAAAAAGAATGTGACATATAAAACATAAATGGAAAAAAGACAATCCACACAATACATGGTCTGTGTTGCAATGCTGATGCTCCAATTCAATGTATTCCTATTCAGACAGTAGCATACCAAATCCATGTCAAAATGCTTCTCAATAGAACTTTTATATGTATCCATAAATATAACAGTGAACATGTAAAAATTACAAGGCAAATGCTTCAAGAGCAAATGCCCAATCCCAAATGTCACCAGTAAATGAACTCTTGCATGTCCCACAGTATAAAGGATATCATTTCTGATCTCTATTCCCTTACCTTCAACATGTCTCTTTGAACTTAATACATGACTGAGTACGAAAAAATATATATTCACCAACAACATGCAAACTCACCTTACAATAAGCTCGGCAATATAGTGAAACGGGGCTTCCTCAACTGGAAAAACTTCCATCCATGAAGCCTGAGACTCAAAAGGCCAAAAAAGCTTCACAATATTAATAACACATAGACTGGTTCTGTCAATGATGTGTGTTGGGGAGCCGAAATGAGCCCCCGGCATAAAGCATCTGGTACACAGGCCTTATCCTCACTGTCAAAATTATGCTCAAAATGGAGCCAAGAACACAGACACCGGCTAGAAATAGAAATGTAAGCCTGAAGCAATCCGGACCTAGACATGAAGCTTGCTGTTGCTTTGCTGCCTCTATATCATAAATATATCCAGCAAGACCACTGGAGAACAACAAGGCGCCCAGAGGGTTCCCCAGCAACATGAAATTGTAGAAAATGCCGAAATGTTTCAGCCCAAAAAGCTCGGAGACGGTGGGAACCATGGTGGAGAACTGAACACCATAGCAGATGCCTAGTAATGCAGTTGATATGTAGAGGGTACCACTGAGAGTTGAAGCAAATAGGAGGTATGCTATAGCCATTATTATTTGTGTACATGTCATCCAGATTGTTCGAGGAAGTGTTCTTGACCTGCAAGTACAATCAGATAATCAGAATCATCAGGTCATGGTTTTTCAAGAAGCAGATAATGGTTTCCAAAGTGGGAAGGTTAAATACTGACATGCAAATGCCTAACATATTAGAGATGGGCTTCTTGATTGCCAGTGAACTCAACGTGTAGTTTTGAGGTCCATTTTCAAACACTATACCAGTAAAAGAAAAAAAAAAGGAAAAAAAAGAAGATGATTTGAAAGACAATCTTATACAGAGAGGGTTTTTCTTTTCAAATAGTAGTATAAATAATTCACAAAGAAAAAACTAGACCAAGAGCAAGGTATCAGTAAATGAATCATTCATGTATGTAAAAAATAATAATAGTCGCGACTTAATGTGTGCACAACTATCAACAAGCAGGCTTCTGTGAACATATAAATGATGAGATGCCGCAAAAGCCATTGATGTCAGGATCACCAACTAGAACCTAGCATAATATGCATCACTGTGGGATAATAGGAGAAAGCCAGTGTAACTTCCCTGCAATGGGAATTTCTCTCATTTAAAAATTTGACCCCTCATACATGACAAAGAGAAAAGCATCGTCTAAATGCCAATAGAATAAATAATAAAAGTTGTGAGGAAATGCACTACTAATTGAACAAGTATAACAAATTATGATCCATGCCAATAATTATATCATCATACTATAGAAATGGGAAAGGAACGGTTGCAAACCTGACAAAGTATTCAGAAACAACTCCTCCTCCAAGACGGCCAACCAAATTGCAAAAGCTGAAAGTAGATAACAGAATGGTTGTATCATTAACACCTGATGAAATTCCAATCTGAGCAAGATTATTAAGCACTGTTACACCAGAGCCAACCCCTAGAAAGTACACCAGAAAGAGAAGCCAGAAATCGGCTTTGACCACTGCCTCACGAAACTCAAAATCCTCTCCCCTTTTTGGTTTTCTCTTCTTCTTCACTGCTCCTTCCCCCTCAGCAAGAAGCATGTCCACATCAGAGGCATCATCACCTTCCTGAGAACCTTCAAGGTTGGCTGATGAGGAAGACGGAGTCAGTAGTGGCTCTGATTTGTCTTGATCTATTTCTCCTGGATAAAGATGCTGTGAAGAACCAGATGGCCCAATTAAACCTGGTTTTTTGCGACGGGATGGGTATAAGGTCATCTTCAATGGGATTGCAAGGGGAGCAAGAAGGAACAGAACCATGACACCAACAAATGTGTAGGAGATTGCATTGCTTAAAGAAAGAACATCTTCCAATACTGTTGTGGTAATAAGATAGAGGCCTAGAACAACACTAGTTATCTGGGTGAATAGGAAGTGACTCTGTTCTACATCTTCCTCTGAAGCCGGGGCACAAGGTCTGACAAAGTACATCATCGAAAGACATATGAGGGGCAGACCGAGTGCAAGAAACAACAAAAGGTTGGCAGATGAGCTGTGAAGAGCTCCAGCATAAATTTCAGTATATACTGCAGCACTTATCCCATTATAACCCTTGAGAATGCCAGCGACAGTTCCTCTACTGAAAGGGAAGTTCCTCATGTTCGTCACGAGTACACCTGTGCCAAACCAAGCACTGCTATTCGTAGCGATACATAATGCAATCCATAACTGTCATAGAATCGAAATATTTTAAAACTATCAGCTATGCCAAGGAAAGCTTTTAGAAAAACTCAGGAAGATGAATTTCTTGAAACGTATGGCAAGCTTGTCCAGGATTATCAGAAAGGAACTGTTTTTATCTTTTTCGTCTTATTAAGAGGAATTCTTTAGTCATCTAGGATGATGAAAAAAATTTGGTTTGGATAGTTCATGGGATCTTTCCTTCCTATACAACAATATATACCCAAAACGTGCACCATCTAGAGGTGTTTGTTACATTTAAGTTCTTGGAATATTGATATTCACCTGCCTCAGTTTTAGGATGTTCTGGGAGGATGACTTTATTTGCACCCCTAAAATTATTATGCATACCCCTCCAACAAAGCAATTGATAACTCCACAGTGGTGTAGAAAATATTCTGAGGGTGCAAATAAAGGCACCCTTTTCAGGGTTCTTTTGGAATATAGCTTGCACTTCAGCATTGAGCCTAAAATGTACATGTGGAAGAATCTACTACATAATTGATACTACTCAAACTTGCACTTGCATTCACTCTAATATGTAATTTGATTTCACATAGTAATCCATATGACATCAGGAAAACTACCATGCCCGAACCAAGGCCTATTCACCATATTCAGAGGTGACACCATTGCCCGCATTGCCAGCATTCACAAGAACGAAATTTTTAATTACCTTGGGAAACTAAGACTGTCAATTAAACCAAGATGCTAGCAAACTGTTTGGGCTCAGCTTGGTAAAAGCTCGTTCAAGCTTGATTATTTCTCTATCTAGCCAAGATCAAGCATCATTTTACAATCATTTTTTTTTTAAAGCAAGTCATAGGAAATAAATGAACAACCAAACAGGTGATTCAGAATTTAAGAAGTCCGTTTGGAAATGCCCACTTCGATTTGGATTCACACTACTGCTATGGCAAGTATCTGATAGCATATTGCCAGTTGAAAACAAGAATCAAGAGAATGCTCATCCTTTCAGACAGTTCTTTAGCTACACAGAAGTGCCAAAAAATATGGGTGAACCACATCGTCGAACAGGTTTGTTCTCAGTTAACTATTTAGATAAATTGTGTTCCTTTTTTTATAAAAAAAATAAATAAATTAGAAAGAGAACTTTCCAAAGATTCAAAGCAACATCACCAACTAAATAATGGTACGAAAGTGTTTCATGATCGACATCTTAGATCGCCAATCCAACTTATACAAGCAACTACACAACATCAATTGATAAAATCTAAAAAAAAAAGAAACATTTTTAATAAACAAAACCCAAAAAAATGGACATCTACACCCAAAGTTCACTTCACCCAACTCCAAATCGACGTCAAATCAACACCCAACTTGCCAACCTCAATAAACATGTAAAACCCCAACAAAAAAGCAAAATTTAGAAGATCTCATACCAGCCAGAAAGGCGGGGACTGCACGGTCCCCGAGACGGCGAGCCAGAGCACGCCGTACCCGAGGAAGCACGAGACGGAGCCGATGAGGAGGACGACCCACGGCGGGAGGCGGTTGCAGATGACGCCGGGGATGAGTCCGAAGTTCTCCCCGACGTCGTTGGCGACCCCAAGCATCGTCACCTGCTGCTGGTTGTACCCCATCACGGATTTCAAGGAGTGCGAGTAGAGCGGGAAGTTGTACCCGCTCCCTCCCGCCACCTGCACCCAAACCGCCGCCGCCAGCCCCACCCACGGCGGCCGACTCCCCGCCTTCACCGCCACCGCTCGTGACATCTCTCTGTCTCTGATGGCGGGCGCGCGCGCGCGTCTTTGGTTGGGTTTGTTTGATCAGTTTGGGCTGCTGAAGAGGGAGATCTGAAGGAGCAGATGCTCATCCAAAAGAGGGTTCTTGGCGTGAACAATTACAGGTTTTGCTTTGATTGTTTTGTCTGTACTTTACGGATGCGCGGAATTTGGGGATGACCTGCGATTGAATGATGGCACGACAAAACAAAATCCATCTAACCCCCTGACTTTTTATGAAATCTATGTGACCCTGAAAACACCGGTATAAAATCAATTAGTCTAAGTTAAAACTATGTTAACATATAAGAAACATTATGTAACTATTCTGTTTGATTAACTTTGATTGTAATCCTAGTATATAAAAAAATCCTACAGGCTACAATGTGATCAAAATAAGAAAATTTTCTATAAATAACGATTTTACCTATTCGATTAAGATTTCATAATCTAATTAGAGGAGTAAAATCGTCCTTTATAGATGATTTTTTATATTTTGAATACATTATAAGTAGGTTCTGGTACGTTGTGTTTTTAATTAAGGTTAATTAAATAAAATATTCATAAGACATTTTTCATCTGTCAACGGAAGTTGAACTCAAGAGATTATTTAAATTTGCACAAGTGTTTTGAAGGGGTTATATGGGCTTTAAGAAAAGTCATGAGGTTATATGGATTTCAGGCAATTTACATAGGATTATTTGGAGTTTTTTCAAAAAAAAATTGAACAAATATTTAAGGGAACAATCCAAATAACCCCTTGTAAATTGCTTAAAATCCATATAACTCTATATCTTTTTTTAAAATCCATATAACCTCCTAAAAACACTTATGTAAATCCAAATAGTTCACTGAATTAAAATTTCATTAACAGATTAAGATTATTATGCGAATATTCAGTCTAGTTAACCCTAACTGAAAGTATAGTATACAAAAACCTCCTACAATGTGTTAAAAATACAAAAAATCTTCTGTAAATGACAATTTTATCCCCAAATAGGGCTTTATAATATATTGAATGATAAAATAGTCACGTACAAAATATTTTCTGCATTTTTAACAAATTGTATAATTTTTTTGGTATACCATGTTTTCAATGAGGTCAATAAAATGGACTATTCATAGAATATTTCCTATCTATCAACTAAAATTTAACTAAAGGGGTTATTTAAATTTACATAGGATTTTTAGGAGTTATATGAATTTTATAAAAAGTCAAGGGGTATATGAATTTCAGACAGTTTAGATAGGGTTATTTGGATTTTTTCCAATATTTAAACAAAAATACGGTATATTATTTCCTGGATCTCTGGTCGGCACATCAGTGGTCCACTTTCACTTTCTTATTAGTTGTTTTAAAGCTTTGTAACATTCAGGGTTGTTTTAGTCTCTAGTACATATTCTACTAGGTCGGATCCTATCTGGACTCGATTTGATCAGTTCGATTAGTATCGAATTGAATACTTCTTAATCGAATTGTACAACATATAATCGAATTGCACAATCAATTGTTGGGTATATATTTCACTCTTTTATTGGATCCAATCAACTGTTAAAGAAAATATAAATTTCTAAGTATCATAAGTATTTAATAGGAGAGTTAAATATATACCAAATAATTGATTGTGCAGTTCGATTTATACGTTATGCAATTCGATTAAAGGGGTGTCCAGTTCGATACTGACCGAACTGACTGAATCCAATCCTGACTGAATTCGGTCTCCCTTTCTACATTTTCATGTGTTGTAGTTGGCACCCTCATTGTAATGAGTACATATAGGGGAGTGATGGGGTGCGGTCGTGCGACCGTGCACCCCATCGTGCGGCCCACGTAAATGACCGTCCAATCTTTGTTTCTCATATCCGATGACCGAGATTTTATTTGAAAAAAATCTCATCAAACTTGTTTACCAGGTCATTAAGTCACCGAATGATCCATCCATTCTCTCTCACTTGTCTTCTCTCTCTCTCATCTCATTCTCAGATCTGAAAAAACAGACCAAAGCACACCCTCTCTCTCTCTCTCCACAACCCATCTCTCTCCCAGATCCACAAGTCCCTCCTATTGTGACCACCACTCTCACCCCTCTCCGCCACCCTTTCCTGTATGACCACCACCCCCACCTGAAATAACCCCTTCCCCGTCCAATCACCACCCAGGCTGCCCCCCCCCCCTCCCACCTCCTCTGTGATCACCACATGCTGCACCTCCTCCCCGTGCGACCACCCCATCTATCAGGTATTGAAAAAAAAAAAGGAAAGTGCTAATTTATTTTCAGATCTAGGGTATTTCAAGTTTTTCAGATTTCATTTCAGATCTTGGGCTTTTTGAGGTTTTTCATCTTTATTTTCAGATCCAGGGTTTTTCAGGGTTTTTTTCAGATCTAAGGTGTTTTAGATTTTCCAGATGTTTTTTCATATATATGTGTATAATGGTTCTGATGACTTTCTTAGAGGTGCATAGAAACCTTCATTATTAATCACAAGGGGAAACATATGATAGCTTTAAAATCTGATATTTGAATGAATGAATGAATGCTTGAAAATATTATATTTGAATGAAGTATATTTTGTGCATGTGCATAGTAATGAATATCAGGGAGTTTTGTATGATTATTTTTATGGAATGTGCATTTTTTTACTCATGATTCAGGTTTGTTGAGCACTTGACTCACATTTGGTCTTTATATTAAGTTAAAATGTTTATTGGATTATCAGTCCCTCCTAGTCTTCTTTATTAATATGTGCTCGTAAATTGGTTGAATTGGAATCATGTTGTCTTTATTGATAAGATAAGTAATGAAATTCATATTGTAAATAGGGTATGGGCAAATTGGAAGGAATGCATGACTCAAATATCTATATCACTTTTTCAAGGTAATGGTATGGGTCCTTTTTTTGTTGAGGATTCTATTAAAGCCAGTTTTGGAAGGTGTCTCATGAAGCTATGTACATGATGAAGGATCTTAATTTCCCTGTAATGGAAAAGAGAGAAAGAAACAAAAAAAAGAAAGATAAGAAGGCTTAAAGGATATGACTCCTCCAAGAGGACTATCAATCACCCTTTCTAATTTGTCCCTATAATGGTAGACACTGAAACTTCACTGAGGACTGTAACCCAATTCCAGAGCAAAGATGTGATTATGATGTGATTACCAACCAAATATTTTCAATATGAACACTTTTCCCCTTGGAAGATGAGTTTGTTTTTTGCTAGCCAAATTCCTCGACGCATCACTTGTTGGATAAGCCATTGGAGTTAGCTTTATTACTGCAATCTCCTATTTTCTTTCTTTTAGAAGATCACTCCCACATACCTGATGAGTTATGGATGTTACAATGCTGACCCCACCTTCAACCCAATATGGAAGAATGGTCTCTTTTTTCCTCTTCATTCTCACACAATTCACATCAAATATTACCATCATAGGCCCATTTCTCCTGATTAAATTTGGTGAGATTTTGCTTAATTAAAGCACCCATGTAAAACGCCTTATCTTCAAAGGGGGAATGATACCTGCATGAGAGATTATATAAGGTGGTTTCTTTTTCATTGGATCATATCTTCTTTGAAAAATATTTTTTCCACAATATCTGATGATTGAATGTGACTCTTTTTGGGTGAGAGATAATTTTCAGTATTTTGTACGCAATCTCTTCTAGAAAAAAGGTATCAGATTAATCAGTTTATGTGTAGGTTGATTTCACCATAGCCAAGTATTGATATATTGCATCAAGCATGTGTTCAGTTAATGTTGATGGTTGAGAAGTATGAATTTATCTTTTGCGTGATTGCCTTTCATTAAAATCTTATGTTTCGAATGATGCTCCTTTCAAAAATATGCCTAGTTGTAAATGTATTTTTCTCAGTAGTTTGAGTGTATGGGATATATCTTAATTTCAGATCTTGTTGACCTTCTTTCACATAGTAATGAATAGACGGAAACATCGCTACAGACAACCTTCTGCCCTTAGGTGCTCACTTAAGCAGTTAGATATCCATTTTTTTGAGAAAAGGTTGGCCTTCACAACAGTTAGATATCCATTGACTGTGATTTTTGTTTCTCATAAAACTGCAATATGAATAATATAATCATTCTGTGTTATACAGGTTTCAATGTAGTGGACGGTGCCAAGTCCAGTGATCGTGCAAAAGCTAATGGACTTGCCTTTGATAGACAATTGTGAGGAATTTATAGGATTGGGTTGTCCCTTACCGGGCCATAACTTTCCATTCAATATTAATATTGCTTACTCTGCAAAAGATGCCTGCACCATAATATTTTCAAATCCCATATGTTAGAAATTTCTGTAGGGTGATAAGTATTTTCATTTGGATGTTCTAGATGCCTTATTTCCTTTGGTACCATGGCCAGAGTTGCTTATAGAACCTTTATTGCAAGCCTGCAACCTAAGAAGATGAGATTATATAACTGATTCTGTTTTTATCAATATATAGTTCATTCGTCTGGTTACACAATTTCTTATTTTGATTGAGGTTGTTCATATTAGAGTTTATATCTTTTTTTGTCCCTTTGCTGGCTGAGCTTCAGAGGTTGGCACCGGTAAATGGTTCTCTTGAATTGGAAATTAATAATGCTGCAAAAGTGCAACCCATCCATCATTGTTCCTTTGGCAAGACTAAGACTTCAAGCTCTAAAGGATAGGTTAACTAAAGTTGAAGCCCTCGATGGACGATTGGAAATGTTAGAGCATCGAAATCAAATTCCACAGGATATGTTAACTAAAGTTGAAGCCCTCGAAGGACGATTGGATATGTTAGAGCGTCAAAATGTAATTTTGTTTGTCATTTTCTTGTCATATGTACGAGACATCACAAAATATATTATCTGACTTTTTTATACTCTCCTCTATCAGTGCCTTAACAACTATGACTGTTAAACAAAAGTTTTGGACACCCTTGGGTGTTTAAATTTGAGTAAAGGTTGACAAGCTTTTTGTGACTTTTATGTTCTCAAATTTTATATTCTCTGAAAGGTGGTGTGTCAGTGCTAAATATTGTTACTAATTTTTCTAATGCTAATATCAGATGTTCATTTAAAAGAGGACATTATTTGCTTCTTCCGGGTGGGGGCTAATGAGGTCACATCACATACACCATATTTTTTTGGAATGTTTTGGATAGCCATTATCAAGACCACAATCATTTCATCTTTCGACATGAATGTTTTTAAAATTTGAAGGATTGATGGTAATGGTTGAGAACAGAATTTTGATTTCTAGACCTGCAATTAAAGTGGATGAAATGTGTGCCCTAAGTGAGATCTCAGATATAGTTTCTAAGTTAGTAGTTTTTAGAGGTCCTAGTGATATTGAATATAAAAGTTCAGGTTGAAAAATTATGTATAATTTAAAAAATTAAATCATATGTTTGAAGATACAGTGGAAACAATAGAAGGCATGAGGCATTATATACATGTATGTAAATGATCACATTTCCTATAGAACTCACATTTTTTTCAAGTGCTTTAACAACTGAACAACAGTATTTGGCCATATCACAGCTCAAGTTGAAGAAAGGTTGAAAAAAATTCCATGATTTTTTTTATATTCTCTTACATATCACACTAAATAATGTTATCTTGCCTTTGACTAGCTGGTGTATTAGTTCTGATTGCCCAATGTTATCATAATCAACCTTCCAGTGCTAATATCAAGTTCCACTATGAAAAAACATTTTCTTTGATAGGATACCATCTACCTCAACTTGTTTAATACTTAAAACTATTTAATACATCAACTTGTTCAGTACATCAACCTGTTTAATACATCAATATCACCCTGTTTTAAACAAAACTAAAATCTTGTGACTACTTGCAGTTGAAATAAAATCTGAAGCACCACCCTTTTTCTAAAGGGCACCATTTGAGAAACACCACCCTTTTCAAGCATTCCTGAAGTAACAAATAAAGCATCACTAGCAATGGAACAATAGGAAAAAGAAATTAAACTCTAAATTACAAAATGTGAAGCATATTTCCTGCAAAATCAGTCAATAATTGAAGCCGGGTTTCATTAAAAGCTTGAGTTTTGTTATGTGATAACCTAAACTCCTTTGCAAAAATGAAAACATGATGAAAACTCCTCTACAAAAATGTGAATCATGAGTAAAAAAAATGCACATTCCATAAAAATAATCATACAAAAATCATTGATATTCATTACTATGCACATGCACAAAATATACTTCATTCAAATATCATATTTTCAAGCATTCATTCATTCAAATATCAGATTTTAAAGCTACCATATCTTTCCCCTTGTGATTAATAATAAAGGTTTCTATGCACCTCTAAGAAAGTCATCAGAACCATTATACACATATATATGAAAAAAAATCTGGAAAATCTAAAACACCTTAGATCTGAATAAAAACCCTGAAAAACCCTGGATCTGAAAATAAAACGAAAAACCTCAAAAATCCCAAGAACTGAAAATAAATCTGAAAAACTTGAAATACCCTAGATCTAAAATAAATTAGCACTTTCATTTTTTTTTTCAATACCTAATAGATGGGGTGGTCGCACGGGGAGGAGGTGCAGCATGTGGTGATCGCTGAGGAGGTGGGAGGGGGGGGGGGCAGTCCGGGTGGTGATTGGACGGGGAGGGGGTTATTTCAGGTGGGGGTGGTGGTCACACGGGAAAGGGTGGCGGAGAGGGGTGAGAGTGGTGGTCACACTAGGAGGGACTGGTGGATCTAGGAGAGAGATGGGTTGTGCAGAGAGAGGAGAGGGTGTGCTTTGGTCTGTTTTTTCAAATCTGAGAATGAGATGAGAGAGAGAGAAGACAAGTGAGAGAGGATGGATGGGTCATTCGGTGACTTGATGACCTAGTAAACAAGTTGGGCAACGATACTACCACCACCTTTTTTGCTTAGGGCACCACCTTTTGAAGCTCACCACCTTTAATTTCTTTAACTTACCAAGTGCACCACCTTATATAAACACCATATGAGAAACATCCTTCTCACCACCCACCATATTTCATCACATCAACCTCTCTCTTCCTTCTCTTTCCTCTTTTTTTTTTCGATCTAGCCCCTCGAATACCTCTTCGACACATCCCATACGTTGCCCTCATTAGGATGCAAACAATTGGTCGTCGTGAAGATGCTCCTCATCTCTCTAGTTACAGAAGTCCAAATTTTTTTCTATTTTTTTCTTCTGTTCCCATCGACAGAAAGGTGGTCTATGATATATAAATACATAGACATATCATGTGTCTAACCTATTTCAGAACTAGATGGAGGACTTTTCTGTTCCCATCAACTTTAGTATTGTTTAGAAAATTTAAAAACTTAGACACTACATGTGTATAACCCATTTAAGAACCTATGTATTGATTTTTCTGTTTCTATAGACAAAAATATTGTCTATAATATTTAAAAACTTAGACACTACATATGTCTAGTCTAACCCATTCCAGAACCTATGGATTGATTTTTTATTTCCATAGACATAAGTATTGTCTAGAAAATTAAAAATCTTATACACTGCATATGTCTAACCCATTCCAAAACCTATGGATTGATTTTTTAACCCATTGTCTAGGTTATATAAATATATGGACATCTTGTGTGTTTAACCCATTCCAGAACTAAAAGGAGGATTTTTCTTTTCCTATCGACAGAAGCGTTGTCTAGATATCTTAGGGACATAAACACCGCATGTGTCTAACCCTATCCAGAACCTACGGGTGTTTTATACTGTTCATTTACGAAAAAAATGTCTAGGATTGATAATGTTGTAGACACTTTATGTGTCTAACCCTATCTCGAAAGGTGGTGCCCTTAATTATCATACCGTAAAAGGGTTTGAATGACTCGGAAGGTGATGCCTAAAGTATCTTAGGTGGTGGCAATATCGCTGCCCAAACAAGTTTGATGAGATTTTTTTCAAATAAAATCTCGGTCGTCAGATATGAGAAACACAGATCGGACGGTCATTTACGTGGGCCACACGATGGGGTGCACGGTCGCACGACCGCACCCCATCACTCCCCTATATATATACGGGGGCGACAGATACGGGGGCGATTACGTGCAGCGTGTGGCAGGTGCGGCGGCGACGTGAGCCGTTCGATCGCGGGTCCATCGCATCCAACGGTCGACGTGAATCGCACCCGACCGTCCGATGCGATGGACCCGTGATCGACGGCCCACGATCGACGCCGCACCTGCCATTTGCCGCAGGTAATCGGCCCTATATATATATATATATATATATATATATATATATATATATATATATATATATATATATATATATATATATATATATATGATTGCGTGCGGCGAACGGCAGGTGCGGCCGCGACGTGTGCCGTTCGATCGCGGGTCCATCGCATCCAACGATCGACGTGAATCGCACCCGACCGTCCGATGCAATGGACCCGTGATCGACGGCCCGTGATCGCTGCTGCACTTGCCGTTCGCCGCACGCAATCACGTCCCTATATATGTGTGTGTGTGTGTGTGTGAAAATGATTGCGTGCGGTGAACGGCAGGTGTGGCCGCGACGTGGGCCGTTCGATCGCGGGTCCATCGCATCCAACGGTCGACGTGAATCGCACTCGACCGTCCGATGTGATGGACCCGTGATCGACGGCCCGTGATCGCTGCCGCACCCGCCGATCGCGGGTCCATCGCATCCAACGGTCGATGTGAATCACATCCGACCGTCCGATGCGATGGACCCGTGATCGACGGCCCGTGATCGCTTTCCGCATTCCCGCACTGAATCACTTCCCTATATATATATATATATATATATATATATATATATATATATATATATATATATATATATATATATATATATATATATATATATGCCGGCGATTGCGTGCAGTGAACGGCAGGTGCGGCCGCGACGTGGGCCGTTCGATTGCGGGTCCATCGCATCCAACGGTCGACGTGAATCGCACCCGACCGTCTGATGCGATGAACCCGTGATCGACGGCCCGTGATCGCTGCCGCACCCGCCGTTCGCCGCACCTAATCGGCTCCCCATATATATATATATGGGGGCCGATTACATGCGGCGAACGGCAGGTGCGGCGTCGATCGTGGGCCGTCGATCACGGGTCCATCGCATCGGACGGTCGGGTGCGATTCACGTCGAACGTTGGATGCGATGGACCCGCGATCGAACGGCCCACGTCGCCGCCGCACCTGCCGCACGCCGCACCTAATCGCCCCCGTATATATATATATATATATATATATATATATATATATATATATATATATGCCGGCGATTAGGTGCGGCGAACGGCAGGTGCGGCCGCGACCCGCCGTTCGCCGCACCTAATCGGCTCCCTATATATATATATATATATATATATATATATATATATATATAGACTTCCGATATGCTGCGGTCGTGCGGTCGTCGATCACAGGCCGTCGATCACGGGTCCATCGCATCGGACGGTCGGGTGCGAATCACGTCGACCGTTGGATGCGATGGACCCGCGATCGGACGGCCCGCGACCGCACGACCTTACGACCGCATATTATCGGTTTACTATATATATATATATATATATATATATATATATATATCTTATTAAATGAAATCTTGGACAGACTATATTTTGGATATAAATGGATTGGGTGTAACATTTTGTTTATCCATTCCATGTAAAAGAGAGCTATTACACATAGTCTTTTTTTAGCCTCAATTCCAGTCATATATACCTTGTTAGCTTCATACACTCATCTTAACGAGGTAAATGCCTCATTAAAAAAATTTCACATTTTCTATAAATGTGTCCATACAATTTATTGAATTATGTATTTTTTGGAAGAAATATTGAATTATGTATTTTATTTTTTATAAAAGCATGTATCAATTAGATGAGGTATACTATTTAAAAAAAATCAAAATATGCGTAGTCTAAAATTGGGACTGAAAAAGAGAATCGTACGTAACACTTTTCAAAAAAAAATGTTAGCAAATTATGGCCAGCTTTCTCAAATGCGGTCCTCATTTTCTTTCAAAAACTATATGTTTCTTGTACCAAAACATATGTTCTCATAACCAAAAAATATATATACTTTAATAAAATTATATGGATATATTTATACAAAATTATATGGATATATTTATACAAGAAATTAAAAAAATTACATGTTTAGTTTAGCCAAGTATAAAGCTAGTTGGAGATATATGAGACCACACATGTGACTATACTATAAATAGGATTGTGTAAAATAACGTTAAAAAAATGATTTTTTTAAATAAAATTTATTGTTGAATAATAGGGAATATCATCATTCCAGAAGAAAAATAATCCAAGTTTTTTTAGGAAACTAATGCAGCTTGTCTACACTTAAAGCCAATGTTTGGATAGTGACACAAACTGTTCTTAGATAGAAAACTATTCTAATATTGATAAAATAATTGTGTTTTTAATTATTCTCTTTGATAAGCATAATAATAAAGTTTTTGTTACTTGGTTGACCATAAATAAGTTGTAAATAAATAATGAATAAGATATTAATAAGGATTTATAAAATGTAAAAAAATGATTTAGCATGTGAACCCCCTGATCTATAAGAGATGATGACCCCTTATACCATCGGAATGAATTGTGTGGAATAACACAATTCCAAAGAGACATGGAGTACTAATACACAAATTTTAGTGTGTGATTCTTAACTTGAGCATCAAAGGTTATTTGGAGGTGTTAGATTACAAATGTCTTGTATTATTGTGTTACACGTGTATTAGGTCTTGTATATAAAAGGTTTTAGTCTCTCTCTAATAAAATTAGGTCTCATTATTCTCTTCTTCTCAAATCTAACATGGTATCAGAGCCATCTCAAAAACCCTAACCCTAAAATTTTCTTCTTTGAGACCACCTTTTTCTTTATATTATTATTATTATTAATTTCGGATCTCCTTCTTTTTTTGAAATCCTATTTTTTGGTTGTCCTCATCGTCATCTTTGCGCGCCGTCGTTTTTATCGTCGCCGATCTAGCTTGTGTCGCGCTCCGAGGTTTGTCACACTCATCTCTGCGTCGAGAAAAAAAATTGTTATGATGTCTGCCGTAACAAAATATAAAAAAAAGGTTGGTTTGTGGAGCCCACGTAAGTAGCAACAGCCGGAAAAAAAAAGTTGGTTTGTGGAGCCCACGTAAGCAGCAGCAGCAGCCAAAAAAAAAAGTGAAGCTCTTATATTCACTATTTTATTTTATTATTTTTTTCTTGATATTTTCTTTCTATGTGCTCTGGATTCATTCTGACTCCGAATATAGCAATCTTAGTACTCATTTTGCTCCATTTTTCATCATTTACGTATCTGTGTATTTTTTGTTTTTATCTGACATCTTCCCATCATGACGTTGATGAATATACCACCTTCGGATCCGGTATATCCGGACTCATCATCGAAAATCCCTACCGTTGCTTCTCAGAACATATATGAGGGTATTCTGGGTGCCGCCCCTTATGCGAATTCCTCTCGTGCGCGATCTCTTTGCGCCTATTGAAAGAAACCAGGTCATTAGATTGTCAACTGTTGGAAACTTCTTCTGGAAAGGCGTCAGATTTTCTATGGTCATGGCCAGTGTTGTCCCACTACTGCTACAGCTACCTCCACAACATCAGGTCAGCCTTCCTCAATCTAATTTAGACAGCTCATTCAACGCATCGATCAACTTCTACTTCAGCGCCTCGATCAACTTCCACTTCCACAGCCTCCGTCTGCTCCTTCTACTTATTCTGCTTTCTTTTCCACAACGGGTGCTTCTATCTTTTGGATTTTTTATTCTGGTGCTTCCCACCATATGACGCATGATAGTTTTGTATTTACTGCCTGCTCACCTACCCCTTCTAATTTACCTCCAATTCACACTGCTGATAGTTCCTCATTGGTCATCACACAGTGTGCTTCTATCACCACCACCTCTGATCCCACTGGTCGTCTCTCCTTTCCATTTGTATTTCATGCACCGGATCTTTGTATGAATCTTATTTCTATTAGTCGTCTCTGTGATTCTGGTCTGACAGTTTCTTTCGCTTCCTTTGGTTGTTTTGTGCAGGATCCACGTTCGGGACAGAGGGTTGGCGTTGATCATAGGGTTGGCGGCTTATACTTCGTGGAGTATCTGCATCTTCCAGTTCCAGATCCTTCTGTCTTTTGTGGTAGCGTTACCTCTCATACCGACTTGTGGCATAAAAGGTTAGGTCATGTCTCTGAGTCTCGTCTTAAAAGCCTCTTTGACTCTGGTGTTTTAGGTTCTGCTTCTTTTTCTCCTTTATCTATTTGTGAGGAATGTAAATTGGCCAAACCTGTAGCCCTTCCTTTCAATTCTAGTAATAGTCAGTCCACCAGTCCTTTTGAGTTAGTACATTCTGACATTTGAGGTCCTACTCCTAAGCAATCTATGAGTGGTTTTTCATATTATATTACAGTTGTTGATGATTATTCTCGGTTTACTTGGGTGTATTTGTTACGTAATCGATCCGAGATTGCTCACATTTGTGATGTCTTTACCACCATGATACACACTCAATTTTAGGCTCGCATCAAAACTTTTCGGTCTGATTGCGCTACAGAGTATGTTTCCTCTACCATGCGTTCTCTTCTTCAATCACATGGTACTCTTTTTCAACAGTCTTATCCTTGCACTCATGAGCAGAATGGTGTTGCTGAACGCAAACATCGTCACATTCTTGAAACGGCTCATGCTCTGTTACTCTCTTCTTCAGTTCCCCAACATTTCTGGGTGAGACAGTTCTTCTTTCTGTTCATCTCATTAATATCACTCCAACCGCCGTTCTCTCTGGCATGTCTCCTCACGAGCGCTTTTATTCTTCCCGTCCCGATTACAGTCGTCTGCGTGTTTTTGGTTGTACATGCTATGTTCTTCTCCTTCCTTATGCTTGCACCAAACTTTCTGCCCGGTCAGTTCGTTGTGTCTTCTTAGGGATCAGTTTCGAGCACAAGGGTTATCGTTGTTACGATCCTGTGGGTCGTCGTTTTTGGATCGCTCGACATGTGTCATTTATCAAGGATGTTCCATAATTTTCTTCTACCTCCGCTGAGTCCAGTCCTGAGTCTACTTTTATTCGGCCATCTCCACTTGAGTCCCTACCTCTTCCTGAGCTACCTTCCGTATCTTTACTCTCTCATAGTCCTCCTCCTATTGAGTCTTCTCTGATCGAGTGTGATATTCCGGCCTCCTCTCCCATTCCTCCTGCAGATACTTCTCCTAGTGGTGCTCCACCTTCTGCGCCTAATGCCCCTCTTTCGGATGTGAATCTGAGTTGCATAGCTCACTATCCTCAGCGCGAGCATCGTCCACCTGCCCGTTTCAGTTTTGATGATGGACCCCGTGATCGGTTTGGTTTTGCTTCAGTGAGTTCATATTCTCTACAACTTCAGGTTTTTCTTGCAGTTATTCATGCTCATTGGGAGCCACGGTTCTACCAAGAGGTAGCCCTGAGTGACGACAAGTAATGGATGAGGAGTTTCAGGCGTTTCAGGAGACCCATACATGGGATATTGTTCCTCTTCCTGGAGGTGTAGAGCCTATCAGTTGTAAATGGATTTTTAAGATCAAACATCGACCTGATGGATCCATTGAGCGACACAAGGCTCGTCTCGTTGAGCGCGGTTTCACACAGGAGTATGGGATTGACTATGAGGAGAATTTCACTCCTGTTGCTCAGATGACCACTGTTCGTACTCTTCTTGCCGTTGTAGCCACTCATCACTGGCCTCTATTTCAGATGGATGTGAAGAACGCTTTTCTTAACGGGGATTTATCGGAAGTTGTCTACATGCAGTCACTTCCCGGTCTTCGTACTCCTCCTCAACATGTTTGTCGTCTTCGATGTGCTATTTATGGCCTTAAACAGGCACCTCGTGCGTGATTTGAACGCTTTCGCAATGTTATTGTGGCGGCTGATTTTGTTGAGAATTCTCAGGATCACTCTTTGTTTGTGCAATCGTCCTCAAGGGGCTGAGTGATTCTACTTTTTGTACGTGGATGATATGATCATTACAGGTGATGATTCAGCTGGTATTACTCTTGTGAAGCAACATCTCAGTAGTCAGTTTCAGATGAAGGATCTTGGTACACTTCGCTACTTCCTTGGACTTGAGATTGCTCAGAGTAAGTGGAGGATTCTTCTCTCACAACAGAAGTACACAGCAGACATTCTTGATCGTGCTGCTATATCCAACACTCGCACAGTTGAGACTCCTCTTGAGCTTCATGTAAAGCTCCGTCCGACTGATGGAGAGCTTCTTCCAGACCCTACACGATACAGACAGATTGTGGGTCAGCTTGTGTATCTTTGCATCACTAGACCTGACATTGCTCATGACGTAAGTATTATTAGTCAGTTCGTCTCTGTTCCTCGTTCAGTTCACTATGGTGCTCTCATGAGGATCCTCAGATACTTACGTGGGACTGTCACTCGATCGCTCTATATGTCATTATCTTCATCTCTTGTTCTTTGGGCTTACATTGATGTTGACTGGACAGGAGATCCTACTACTCGTCGTTCTACTACAGGCTTTTGCATTTTCCTTGGCTTCTCTCTCATTTTCTGGCGCAGCAAGAAACAAGATGTAGTTTCACTTTCCAGCACAGAAGCTGAATATCGAGCTATGGCCACCACGACTAAAGAGATTGTTCATCTTAGACATCTGCTGGTCGATCTTGGAGTTGATGTTTCTGGTCCTACTTCACTTTATTGCGATAATCGGAGCGTTATTCAGATTGCTAGCAATCCGATTTTTCATGAAAGGACTAAACATATTGAGATTGACTGTCACTTCGTACATCAGCACTTCCTTGCTCATACACTTACACTTCCGCATATTTCTTCTGTTGAGCAGCTTGCTGACCTCTTTACGAAGTCTCATCCCGTTCCACGATTTCAGTCTCTTGTCCGCAAACTCGCGTTGTTTGATCCACCTTGAGTTTGAGCGGGGGTGTTAGATTACATATATCTTGTATTATTGTGTTACACGTGTATTGTTGTGTTACACATGTATTAGGTCTTGTATATAAAAGGTTTTAGTCTCTCTCTAATAAAATTAGGTCTCATTATTCTCTTCTTCTCAAATCTAACAGGAGGCATGACATCAATGTCCAAGTCCATGTGACTCTCAAGTGACTTCTTCCCCTTCTTCAAAACTATGGAGCAATCCAAAGGTGACATATTTTACTGTTTGATTATAGAAATTTTTAGCTTTACATGTTTGATGAAGATTATTTCTTCAGTGTCATGTACAAATACCCTTGCTTCGTCATTGCATTTAAAGCATTGGATGAATTCATACATGAATCGCCGTCACCAATACGTCAACTCCCTTTGCTTATGATGAGGGAAAGGCATCCATAGAATTTAAGAAAGATCAATCTAACTCATGTTGAAATAAGTAGATCTCAAAATTCATTGATGGATGTGACACTTCTGGTTTCCTTTTTTTTTTTTTCCTTCGGAGTGTGTGTCTTCCGCTTCATAATTTTTGAAATGTGTGTAAGAATATTAGATGAAATAATATTTTTTAAATGACACAAATAATTTATCTATTGGCATAGATTTTTTATAAGCAATTTCAACACTTATTTAAAATGATTATCAAGTCTATTTCTATCTTATCCATAGATCACTATCAAAATTTATTATTTTAAAATAAATAAATAAAAATTTATTTCCCTCTGTTCCCCTATATTCCCCAACTAATAATATGTCTTCCCTCAAAGAAGGGGTGAGGTACTTACAAAGACAGCAAGTTATGAGTAATTAAACCATATTCAAATAATATGTTTATGTGCTAATTAGAAAAGTTGATCTAGATAGATTCATTAATAATAATGGGAACTAACCAGGGCCTTGGATGAATTAAAAAAAATGAATTTAGTGAAACAAATAAATCAATAAATTTAATTAGGGTGAGATAATCCTCTAATTTCTCAGGAACTGACTGAAAATAATATTCCTACTTTTAGGAATCCAGTGAAAATTGAAAGGGGACGGATATTACCACCATCTCTTTTATTTGATACACCACCTTCTTAAGGCAACCACCTTCCATTATATGTATCACCAAATCCACCACCATATATAACCCCCACATGAGAAACACCCATTCCACCACCTACCACAAAACACACCACATATCTCTCTCTCTTCTCTCTTTTTCTCATTTGTGAGTTCTCACATTAATGGTGATTTTGAGCAAATGTTAAATGATTTTTTTGCAAGTGTGACTTTGAATATTTGTCAGAAAATCATGTGAAGACATCTAAGTGTGGATAAGTAACTCTGGTTGAATTTGTGACTTTTTTCCTTATGTTTCATGAGGAAACTTGATTCATGCTAGAATCGACACACAAACTGTCTAGCAATACACTTATACTCGACACATGATGTGTTTATCCTTTTAGAAAAAACATTAAAGCTTCATACATTTATGTATTCGACGGTAATTGTCTCCAATTATTACAACTATTGACACTGATGTAGTGAAACACACAACTATAATTCGTTCTAGAACATATGGGTTTCTATTTCTATTCCCATTTATATGAACATTGTCTAGGAAATACAATTATGTAGATATCTAATGTGTCTAACTCATTCCAAAACATACGGGTTTCTTTTCTGTTTCCATTAATAGGTACATTGTCCAGAAAATATAAACATGTTGACACTATATGTGTAACTTATTCCAAAACCTACATATTTTTTTTCTATTTCCATCAACAGAGACATTGTCTATTAAATACAATTATGTAGACATTTCATGCGTTTAACGCATTCCAGAACCTACAAAAAAAATTCTTGCTCTCATCAACATAGACAATGTCTAGAAAATATAATTATATAGACACATCATGTGTCTAATGCATTCCAGAACCTACTAGTGGTGGCTTTTTTTTTTGAAACTAATAGACCAAAGCTATCCCGATTGTATTAAGATCGTATAACTTTGGGCCGAAATAGATAGAAGAAGCGACAAAAGACCGAAAAAACGTAAAACAGTGCACCGGAGGCATAGATGAGGCATCTATTCCTCCTGCCACGACAATTAGGTGGTGGTGGTGGTGGGCTTGTCCAGGCCAAATTTGTAGGGTGGTGGCAACTATAGGATGGTGCTTTTATAAATGAGAAGTGTATGGATGACATCCCTATAAATAAAATGTGGTGCCTAAACTAATAAGGGTGGTGGAAATATCCCTGTTCAAATTGAAAATGGGTTCAAAATTGAAATGTTTATATTAATTAAAAAAAATTTAAATATCAATCTTCTCTAATCATAAATAACTAGTTTAATTGAAGCGTGTGGTTTAATCGAGATGGAATCCTCTGCTTATTTTTATGTTTTGAATCATATTTGACTTTTACTCTGGAGTTGTCGCATCATCACATTTGTTATTTTTTTTCTTTTCAGATTACATTTACATTTACAATAGTCTGATTTTTAAAGTAATGACATGGCAATTCCACATGAGTCAAACAAATACAAGTATAGATAAAAACAAGTCGAGAATCTATATCCGATTTAATCGGATCGAATCGGATTCATCAATTAAATCAACTATTTTGAATCGGATTCATCAATTAATCAAATAGTTTGGATTCATCAATTAATCAAATAGTTTGACTGGTTCTGCCATTAATTCAATGGTTAGGGTCAAACCGATTGATATTTGTGTAATTTTTTTTGTTTTTTTGGATATGACAAAAAAAAAATCCTACACTTTTTTTTTTGAGACAAGTAGAATAAAATCTACACTTTAAACAACCAGACACCCCAGACAATCCAATCTGAGAGGTACATGATGAACATGTTCAGAGATGCAATTAAGGTAATAAGTCAGATTCTAATTCTCCTTTCATAATTTCAGATCCAAATTTTTTTAACACCTGTGCAAAAAATGCAACTTCAAATTTCAATGAACTCCAACATTTTACTGATCAAATCACATTTCCATTTCTTTCTAAAAAGACCATTCAGTACTCTAATATCGACCCCTTCAAGTACTAATCCCAATAGCAAGTGTTTCCAGAATTAAAAGGCAAAAATTCAAAAAAAGCCATGATTGAATGGGATGCAAT
Organism: Acorus calamus; assembly: GCA_030737845.1. NCBI lineage: Eukaryota > Viridiplantae > Streptophyta > Magnoliopsida > Acorales > Acoraceae > Acorus > Acorus calamus. The sequence goes on along the minus strand of CM060859.1, from coordinate 18,831,037 downwards.
GGGCGTGACATGATGTGCACAATTCACGAGAGCTTTTTCAATCGAGGCGGATTTGGGGGAGATCGGCATGGGGATTCTCCATTGAAGACGCCATTGAAGGTTGGACTGAGAGCAGACAGGGATCACAGGTTAGGCGTAAAAAGGTGGTGATGGATAGATCAAGGATTCGTTGGGTAGCTTAAAGTCGATGCAAATTTGATGAGTTTCAGCTTCTTAGGCTACCATGAATCAGCAGATTCGGTGGCCTTTTTGTGGAGTTACAAAGAGGGTCACAGGAAGCTTAAGGAGGTTTTTCAAAAAAGCTTATGGGGATGGGAGATAAAGTGGGTGAGCAAATGAGAAAAAAGAAATTAATTTTGGTGGGTCCCATATATCGTGTTGCTTAGAATATCTTAAAATAGGGTCCGAATCCGGTACTGACCGAATTTCACCACGTACAAATCGAACTCCACCACTTATAAATCAAACTGCACTATCAATTGTTGGGTATATTTTTTACTTTCTTATTGGATTCAATCAGCTATTGGAAAAATATGAATTTCTAAGTATCATCAGTATCCAATAAGAGAGTAAAATAAATATCCAATAATTAGTTGTGCAGTTCAATTCATAGGTGATGAAGTTCGATTTGAACGTGGTACAGTTCGGTACTGACCGAACTGACTGAGTTCGGTACTGACCGGACCCGGTCCCCTTAGAATAAGCCCCATTCCAGCTCAAGCATAGAATCCCTATGCAAAGTTATCCATAATTATTCGGGCATAACTTATAACTGGATATTCTGGGCATCCAAACACTCAAAACAGCTTATTCTGCCTTATTCTAAATGTTATCCAGGGATATTACACATCTAAACAGGGGCTAAAGTATTTCCATCTTCTCATTATTTAAATGTTAAATATCATAATTATAATACAGAATTGGAATATTACAGGTACCGTACAAATATATACACACAATTTTATAATATATATATGTTAAAGATTCTTTTTATAATTGATACCTTGATGTGTTTGCTAGATATTCAATATCTTGGATATTTTGAAGATAAATGAAAAAAAAAAACCTAATTTATTTGAATAAGTTATTTTTAACCAGCTTTTTTTTCCGAAATTGTTTAGTTTAAGTTTATTTTAACAAAATCAATTTTTAGATTACAATTCAAGATCAATATTTAAATGTAAAAAACACCTTTCATGTAAAAAATTATTTTCTTAGAAACTAATCAATTTATGGCATATGATTTTTAAAAAATTGATCTAAAAAAAATATAAAAACTTAAAACAGAAGTTCAAACCGATTGTTCATTTGGAAGAAAAAATTAGTTCTAATAATAAATATGGAATATTATTAGATAATCCGAAAAAAAAACAGCTATAAAACCGTGGGCGCACGCGAGGACCTTCCGACGCTTCCGAGGTTGACCCCAAAAAACACTCTCTCTCTCGATCTCGATCTGCGATGTCTTTCTTGGCAACCTTAAAGAGGTCCTCCCCTTCGGCGATCGCCCTCCGCCGATCCCTGATCCTCCGCCGCCCCCTCTCGTCCGCCGCCCGCGACGACTGTGAAGGGCCGTCCATTTCCCGTCCGGCGGCCTCGGCCGCGGTCGTGGCTGCAGTCTGTTCGGCGGGGGCGGGGTTACTGTTCCTATCGGTGAACCCCGACGGGCCTCCGATCGCCTTTGCGGATTGTGGGGCTGTGGAGCCGGCGGATGATCGGGTGGAGGTGCACGCGATCCGAGGCGTTTCTGAGAAGAAGAAGAAGACTAGGTTCCTTTTTGGAGGTGATGATCTTATGGAAACACTGTCCTTCTGTGAATTTATGTTTTGGTTTGATTGGTTTGTGTAGGCGATGGATCTAATTCGACGGAGGAATTCGTTTTGGCGTTGGATCATATTTTTCTTCCCTTACGCTTAGATAGATTATATAACGTGCTTGAATTTTATTTTTAGCTATTGTTTTGCGATTTGAGGTGCATAGAAGTTGGTATTGATCATTAGAAAAGATCGAATCTAAACCGCATCATTTTTTTGTTTTGGTGTTTAGAATTTAGATTTTTTGTTTATCGTTTTGCAATTCAATGTTCATAGAATTTGGTCTGGTCTTCACCATTAGAAGATATCAAATATAAATCACATTAGAATAACTGCCTTCGCCTCAATTTTTTGTGTCAGATTGTGCTTTTATCACAAGGCATGCATCTAGTTTATAAAGTCTATTTTTATCAAATGGATGATGGATCTAACTTAAAGAGCATGGTCTTTCTGGAAAAGGACTGTTCCTATGTGAATTTGGTGCTCCTGTGAGGTTTCGTGAACTGTGTTCTTGTGCATTATTCTACATTAGGGTTTCCAGATTGCTGATATCAAATGTTGGACCACTACATAGCTGGGCCTTAGGCTCGTGAGAATTCTTTTTCCATGACGCAGTTTTGCATGCTATTGGTGGTTGATGTGACGGAGAATTATCTATAAGGATTTAGATAAATAGAATGATGCAAAGCCCTTTTATTTGAAGGACCCTAACTTTGTTGAATATTATAGTGTCCTTGCTTCAGTCACACTGGAAAACATCAGAAGATACAATTGATAAGATGGAGAAAACACCTAAATTACCCATTTAGTTTGGAACTTCAGCTCCTCCATGAGGATCCAAGTTGTCTTCAGAAATTTGAATAGGTATCATGGAAAATAACACATGCATGCACTGCCTAGATCAAATTTTCCCATGCCAAATTGAGTTGATGGATATTGGGAGCATGGCATGATCAAATTGGGGTCACGAGCTTTACCTGTTGTACCACAGTTTCTCATCAAGGATTTACTCAGAATACGCATGCTCTAATTCCCCAAATAAAGACCTAATCCTAACTTTTCTATGTTGCATTTGATGTTATTTTGAAATTTATTATTCAATTTTAAAGATTTGAAGTTGACCTTGAGAAAGCAGGCTTATGTCAAGTGTTATAAAGAATTTGAAGTTGACCTTGAGAAAGCAGGCTGCAAGGCATGCAATGAAAAGTGGAAACATTTAGGAAGCTCTGAGCAGATTATAAATAGAAGTGGCTTAAGTCTGATTTTCAATAATAAAATGGCAGTGTTTTGAGAAGCAAAGCCGCATGATATTCAGTATACCTGTAGTTTCTGACAGCTATTTTCCTACCTAAATTATTATAATGAAATGACTATTTTTTCTGCTGGTCGAAATGATAATATGTCGAGTGAAAACTTTGCTCGGTATACTTTTTGCAGTTCTGCACTTCTAGTAGTGTATGAATGTTCGTTAAGGATGTTCATTGAGTTAAACAGGATTCTCTTTTCCTATTCTTGATTTATGTCTTATGTTATGCTCTGTTTTCGTCTATTGAAAATCATAAGAGCCCGCTTATTCACCTTATTATATGTAGATGTCATTGATTGTTCCATATGTTTATATATATTGTGAGGCGATGTAGCGTTTCTTTATGGAACATATCGTTAGGCATAATGGTGTTTTTGGCAGTTGTGATGCTTCCTCTCTATTGACGTTCAAGGGAAGATGAGCATTTTTTGCTGAGCATTAATTGGTAACATGCCTTATCGTGCTTAAGCTTAAAATTCTAATTTGAACTTTGATCTGGAATGTTATCCTCTTAGTTTCTCTATGTTGCGTCTGAATGGTTTGTTATGTTTGTGCATCTATTAACTAAATTTCATCATAATGTGAGTCAAATCAGTGCACCATGACTCCAAAGTTTGTATATCTATTGGACAGCATCTTTGCCTTCTTCTTTCATTACTTACAATTGTCTTCAATTCTGTATTCTGTGCTTCTGAATCTTGGTCGATGTATCCTATTTCCGAACATGAGAAACATATACCTATTCAATTTCATGATAAGCAAGAATGCAGTGTGTCATTATATTGGTATGAATGGTGCTCCTTAGTTAAGAAGTCTTATGTGATAACATGCACGTTTTTCTCTCTGTGCCTGTGTTTATTTGAAACTTTGGAAGTGATGCTTGGGAGATTGGAATGGCTATACATGCATTTGGATTAGGGAAAAAGGATAAATGCCTATTTAACAAAAGTTGAGGGTGAAAGGGAAAAAAATCAGAATAGCTGAAAAGGATGAATTTAGAAAATAAAATGTACAGATAGAGCCTCAACTTTCTTTTTATTTCTTTCCTTCTTCCTTTTTTTTTTTTGAGAATATATATAGGAGTATCTTGTTAAATGAAACCCCTGGATAGAAAGAGAAAAAGAAAGGAGGAAAGGAAGATTTTTAAACAATAATAGAAAATCTGTAATGCTTGGATCCAGTAAAATATTTTTTAAACCTTGTTGTAATATTAAAATTTGGGACACATGTTGGTCTTGGTCATGGTGATGGAACCATATTATGAGTTTTATTGCAGTTCAATTAGATCTCATCTTGTAGGAGATTTGATTCAGAACAACAATATTTGGCAACGGCATTTTGGGGTCCAGTTGATCTTGTTGGATTAGCTGACATAGAGGCATTTACAGCTGGGTTGTGGAATACAAAATTGGGGCATTTCAGTTTGGAAGTGTTGGAAAACTAATTTAACCTTCTACAAAGGTATCTCTAGGTGTGAATAATTTGGGAGATTGTATCTGGAGTCTTTTGCAAATTTTTGCACTTGTGAGCCAATCAGGTCTAATAATTTGTATATATAAAAAAATTCTCTTAGTTTCTGTTCATGAAATTGGTGTTTTCTACATCTGCAAATTTGGCCAAACCTACACAATTTTATCTGTAAAAGAGTGTATGTCCAAATGAACAGCTTCGTGTCATGAATTACTTTCTGTCCCACAGTATGAATTAATGCTGGCTATCTATAAATGTAATAAAGTAGGAAGAAAAAGGAAATATGGAAGAAGAAAAATATCACACTGGAACATGTTTGTGGTTTTTTTTCTATTTATTGTCATCAGTTATTTTATTTATTGACAGACAAATGACGCTGGTGGCAAATGTGGTTCATGCAAGAACCCGAATCATATGAAGTTTTTTTTAACCACTTTACTCCCCTATCTCTACAGGCTACTTTTAACCTTATTAAAGCTGATGTATCAAATTGTTTATCTTCTGAGCATGAGTTCATACTTTCTGAGATACAATCAATTGAAGTACTGAAATACCAATTTTCACTTTTGGTTGTGTGATTTGGATGGTCAATATTTGAAGAAAGATATCCTTATTATGAGTTTAGATATGGAATCATATGGTGAACTAATGCACCTTCTGGTCTTTTTTCTCTCACAGATTCATATCGAAGAAAAGTTTTTTTTAATTATGAGAAAAGGATAAGGTTGAGAAGTCCTCCAGAAAAGGTACTTAATTACATGAGACATTTGATTCAACGTAATCAACATGCAGCTTCTACAAAGTGTCTGGTAGTGAGTTTTTCATGGTCATTATTGATTCTAATATGACATGAGTGTGTGTGTGTGTGTGTTTTTTTTTTTTTTTTTTTTTTGGGGGGGGGGGGGGGGGGGGGGGGGGGTTGTTGATGCATGAGGATTTGTTGTGCTCAAAATATAGGAACTTCAACAAGTAATTGCCTGACGTGGTTGGGCAAAAACATCTTGCCTTCTCTTTTCCGTCTTAAAGAATTTTGCTCCCTTCTCCCCTTTCCTTCTCTTCCCCCTCCCTCTCTCCCTTTCCCCCTAGTAAATTCCGCAACAATATACTAATTAGAAACAACTCATTCAATAAGATTTAGTTGAGTTGAGGAGGTGTGGTGATCGTAGTTCGAAAGCAAAGGTGTCCCAAATTCTTATCCCCGCAGTGAATCAGGCCATTTGGTGTACTAGAAATTATACAGTGTTCCGAGGTGGTACACCTTATGCAGAGAATGTTTGGGAGGATGTGATCTGCAGCATCAGGGAGTGGGGGAGGCACTGTGCTTGTGCGTTGGCCATTGTGCTCGTGGGGACCAAGCTCTTGATTCAGGATGAGTTATTTCCAGTTTTTCCTGGATTGAACCTTTGTAGAGCCCTCATCTATGGGGTTTCAGCCAGTATTTCCATTTCCTTTCCTTTTGTTTAATCTGTATCTTTCGTTTTGGGCATCTCTCTTTCTATCTAATATGAAGGCATATATATGCCTATCATTTGCGTTAAAAAAAAAAGACTCATACATTAAGACTTAGGCTACTTTGCCCAAGAATTTGAAGGCCATTGTCCTATCATAATGTCTGATTAAATTGATTCAGATGTTGATCATATCTTGTGGCTTTTAATATGCTTCGAACATTGAACATGCTATTGTATTCTTCTTTATTCTTGTTTATGAGATTGTTACACTGAGAAATCTGCATTTCAGTTGATTGGTGTCTGCCTTCAGTTAGCATTGGAATAATTTTCTTCTGTGAGTTGTCAATGGCTCTTGATTCAATCCTCTACATATGCATATGGGCATTTTCATAATTTCTCACTCTCATGTGCAAGTGTGCCAGAGAAATCAAGGTCCCCCAAGAGGGTTTTGATAAAAAAAAATGGGGAGAATAAATAATCACACCCGAACTTCTTCACCTAGGGCTTAAAGATATATCCATTTTCAATACTGCATGACTGTATCCATCACATTGGCAACTTAGAGTTCTGTCTTGGGTTGTTGACATGGTGTAAAGAAGGTAAAGAAGCCAAATCCCCTCGTTACACAATTGAGGACACACACTTGAATGGTGTTTGAAAGAATTACTTTTGATCTCTGCTATATGGTATTATCAGCTTTATCATCCACAACTAATGAGTGCTTTGTAATCCTTATATTCTACCTTGTATGGACTCCCGTTTAAAGTGCAGAACAATGAAACTGATGAAATTGTTGAAAGTGGAGCATTATAGTGCCCAGAAAAAAAAAACAACTTGTCTGCATGTGGACTTGTGTGCCTTGGATTCAATAGCTTTGGTTTCCTGGTGGCTCTGTGTTGTTAAAGTGGTGGCATGTAACTCTGTTTTCTGCGTACCATGGAAATTGATGAACATTTATCTGCTTAGTTATAATTCCTTGCTTGGAAATGTAGTTTCTCATTTCTGATATGTGTATCATAAATTATGGCAATGTAGTTTCTCATTTCTGATATGGCAAGAAGCAAACTTGTCTGTTATTGAGCGCTAACTTAAGATTCTCGAAATCTTGTTTTATTATGCCTCTTTCCTTTTTAGTATATTTGTTGTTTCTTCTATAAGTTCCACAAAGACAGAAATTTTCGTTTTTTGAATCCTTGATGTCAACTCTTCATGCTTGTTTCTTGATATCCCATTGACAGAAATGCCCCCTTTTCTCTCATGCCTCTTTTTAATGTATTTTGCATGTTCTCTATTCCTCTCGCCCTCCATTCGAGCTTGTAATATCATTTTTTTAATGCAAGTGAAGGTCACAAGAATCTACCTTTTTTTTCAAAAAAAACTCTTCATCCATATTTGTGTTCATTGAGTATGTTCCACTTCGAGCTCTGACCTTTTGATCTTCTAGTCATAATGGTAAATATTGGCTTCTAGCAGAATGAGAAATTTACTCTCTTTTTTCTTTTTCTTTTTTTGGGTCTTTGAGCAGTTTGATAACATTCACCAGGATTTATTATGCACGGAATGTTGAATGTTAGGCATGCTTTTGTTACATTGGACAATGAGTTGTCTGTTCAGTGAATGCTGAGTATTGAGACAATGACTATAATGTGCTTATATCTCAGGTTTTTGAGTACTTTGCATCTTTCCGGACACCAGAAGGAGAGGTCTTCATGACACCTGCAGATTTGATGAGAGCTGTTGTTCCTGTGTTTCCTCCATCTGAATCAGATATTGTTAGAGAAGGTTATTTGAGAGGGGAGCGTCCTCCTGGGGAGTTGTGTTGTGGAACTTCAAATTTCTTTATGCTTTTTGACACCAACAATGATGGGCTTATTTCTTTTCCAGAGTAAGTTCACTCTGCCAATAAGTTCAGATGCAAAGAAATTTATTTTCTCACTTGTGGCAGCTCATTGGAAATCTAATTTACCACATCTTACCCTGTTCTTCTAATTTTGAGGTATTCTGTTTAACAGGTATATCTTCTTTGTTACTCTTCTCAGCATTCCTGAATCAAGCTTCTCTGCTGCTTTTAAAATGTTTGACCTTGACCATAATGGGTATGCACTCTTTAGTTACTGTAGAAGTCGTTAACCTTTTACAAGTGGCATTCTATGAGCCTGTATTAAGTATAAGCTTACATCATTTCATCAGTTTATTGTTTCCATTTCGTCTGCACCATATATACCTTTGATGCATTGAATTGTTACTGCATTTTGTAAAAATTCATTTGCTTTCTCGAGAAGAAGGGCTTTAATTTACTTGTTAGAGTATAAAATTAGAAGATATTCTTTGATATTGACTTATTGTTTGGTACCACTGATTCAGCTACATGCATTTTTTTTTGTTCAACAGAAGGTTTTTGGTTGGAAATTTTTTATGTTTCCAAGACTGCGAGGATAGTTTCATTTTTTTTGTTTATTTGTCCTTTGATGTCTGTTTTCTGTTCACATTAAACATACCAATAGTTGTGTAATGATTTGGAGTTCTTTGGTTGCCTAAAGTGCTGATTTTTCTCTCCATAAGTTTCAAGGTTCCATTTTAATTATCATGTGATTCATATTTTGTTTTTGTGGTTCTAATGGAATTATCTTATCTGTACTCAGTATTTAGTAAAATGTGATTTCATGTTTGAATTTCTTTATAGTTGCTATTTTATGAGCAGTCATATTTTTTTATGATTTCTGTTGAATTTCTCCATACTATTCAGTGAACATAAATCTATTTTGCCATCAGTTCATTGGCTTGAAGGGTCATAGAACAATTTATTTACTTGTTTCTTATCCCCCCCCCCTCCCTCTAACATGCTTATTGATTAATATGCGTTTATAGGGAGATTGAACGTGAGGAATTTAAGAAAGTCATGGCCTTGATGCGATCTCACAATAGACAAGGGGCTTGCCATAGGGATGGAATAAGAATTGGTTGGAAAGTTGGAAGTTCCGTGGAGAATGCAGGAGTAGTGGAGCACTTTTTTGGCAAGGATGGGAACTCACGCCTTCAACATGATAGATTTGTGGAATTTTTGAGACAGTTTCATGATGAAGTATGCATTTCTCTTCACCAGACTTTTTTTTATAGAACTCTCTCAATGGGAAAATGATATTTCTCATATCTTGGTTTTGAGTGATTTATGCTTTTTCCTTGTTAGTTCTATGTAGTACATTTTTTTATTATCCCTTTATATAGCCATGTGTTTATTAATGTGAGATAATGGCATGCACACTGTGTTTTTATTCAAAATGATTATTTTCCATCCTCATCTTTAGAAGGTTTCAGATCCATGTCTATTTGAATTTCTTGATTTGATCATCCTTCGACAAATCGTGTACCATCCCAATCCTGTTTTTTGACTGTGCACAAAAATTACCAACTTTAAGTACATAACATGGTGAATTGAAACAACATAACTCACTCATAGTCCCATTGCAAAAATCTCATCTTTTTTTGCTGCTATCTCAAAATGTTGCTTGTCCAAATGTTATTCATTAGAGCCTTATAACTGTAATGGGAATCATTATAAGTCTCTGAGAGATGGATATCCTAGATATCGCTGTTAGTTTACTACTCCTAGACATCATATTATCTGGTAAACAAGTGCATCATGTTTTATGGATGATTCAGTGTGTGTTTTACTTTTCTCTATTGAATTTTTTATCACTTTAAGTTTATGTTGTCGTAGATTGTGCGACTAGAATTTGCTCATTATGACTACAAGTTACGAGGGACAATATCAGCAAAGGATTTTGCATTGTCAATGGTTGCTGCTGCTGACATCAGTCACATAAGCAAGTTCCTTGATCGGGCAGATGAAATAGATCATGACCTATGTCTTAGGGATATCCGAATAAGCTTTGAGGTCAGGCTGGCTCTTGCTACAAACTTGTATTTTTCTAGATTTATTTGTTGTTTCTTATCATTTTCATTTATCATTATGGTATTTCAGGAATTTAAAGCCTTTGCAGAGTTGCGTAAAAGATTGCAACCTCTCTCCCTAGCAATATTTAGTTATGGAAAAGTGAATGGTCTGCTGACAAAGGAAGACTTCCAACGTGCTGCATCCCACGTACAATATTGCAATTCTTTGTCTCTTTCAGTTTCCCTTTTTTTTTTCTTTAATTGAATCGTTTCCATCTCTCTTTCGAATGGCAGGTATGTGGCGTTGGATTGTCCGACAATGTGATAGATCTTATTTTCCATGTCTTTGATACGAATAAAGATGGGAACATAAGCTATAATGAGTTCTTGGGAGCTCTACAAAGACGTGAAAGAGATATTGGTCAGCCAATGACGACAGGGCTTGCAGGGATTGTCTCGTGCTGGCTCAACTGTGCGAAGAATCGCAGCCCCGGGAGCCTGATTGTGTAACTGGAAAGTGCATGGTATTAATTCGACTTCTTACTCTTGATATGGATTGGTATATATTATATTATATTTTTTTATCTGAGTTATTAGTTGGGCATGGAGCTGAAGTTATTCTCAGTCAAGGTATGTGGATTATTAGAATAATTTGGTATTTGGTTTATCAGGATTACTGAAGATTGATGGCCAACTTGTGCAGGGAATATAATACTGACATGATCAAGTGAAAAGCTTCAACATCATCGAATCTGCTGACACTTCACTGTACATAAAATTTTCTTAAATTTCGTGTTATGTTGCCTTTCATTTCTGTTTAGCCTAATATGTGTAAAGCTGTTGCTATTGGATGCTGTGGTATCCATGCAATGGAAAGATTGTTTATGTGGCTTGTGAAATAAGGTATTAAATCAGTGAATTTCTACTGCCTTTGCCAAATGTGTAAAATGTGTTTTTTTTTTTTTTTAAATGTTATGGTGTTTGATTTGATTCTTGTTCAATGTAAATTTTACATGAACTGATCCTGTTATCCTGGAATTATGTTTATGAGAAAATCTATTAAATTTCACTTAGTTTAATTCGATTGGCCTTAAAGTTTTATACAAATGGAAAACTAATAAAAAAATGTATTAAAAAAAAGAGAGTTCATATAACCCGACAGCCATCTATCAAGGTACAAATGCACCGGATCTATCAAGGTACAAACCTCTAAAAATGGGTTGTGTTTTATTAACAATTTTTTTTATTTCAATTCAATTGAACTATGTGATAAACTGAGGATATATATTTTTTTCTTCGTAGGAACATGTACCTCTCATTAGAAGTCTCAAATCTCAATACATCATGCTTAAAAAAATGGGTGTTGATTCCCTCTCTCTCTCTCATATTGGCCCTACAAGCAGGGCATTGGTTCAGTACAAGAATGTATGGAGGATTACCTATAAAATAGAACATCCAACCCATGTTAACTACAGGTAGGTTATGTAATCAACAATGCGAATACAGTAGACTCCGAAGGATCCTACGTATCGTTGGTGCTGGTTGTTATTGGCGTCCGTTGTGTCGCCCGTTCAGGTTAGAGTAACACTTGTACTCAATAATTGACTACGCCATTGATTCATAAATTGTACAGTTCAGTACTAGTGGTACTAATGGCACCCAGGTCTAATTGAATCGGGTCTAATTGAATCCGGTCTTCATTACAGAAAACTAATAATCACATTCACACATTATGCTATATAATATTCTTTTATATGTACATAGATATTTCATCAATTAATTAAAAATTAATATGATAGGATTAATTTTATGTACAATACAGTTTTGTTTGCTTATTATAATTTTAATTTAGATATTTCATCAATTAATTAAAAATTAGCATGATAGGATTAATTTTATGTAGAATAAAGTTTTGTTTACTTATCATAATTTTAATTTTGAATGATGTGTGTGAATACATGAAAGAATTGGTTTTACACTTGAATCTGAAACTCATCCCATGTCTTTATCATACTAAGATGGGTCGGGTTTGAGCCTAACATTTAGGAGCCGGCCCGGAGAATTGAATTTTTTTATTAGGCCTAAATGAAATATTAAAACGGGTCATTTAATAAAGACATGGGATGTTAGACGGCACTTGAATATAAATTTAAATTGTTTTAATCTTCTATACTACAAATATTACAAAATTAATACACAATACTGTACAATCATTTATATTAAAAAACATTTACATTATCATATGCATTTAATAAAAGCAAAAAATTACATTAAATTTGAATAGAATGAGAAATTTATAAAAAATCAGAAAAAATGTCGTAAAAGAGGACTTGAATATTATATTATTCAACCACATAGGGGGAGAGATTGAGAGGGAGTGAGAGAGAGAAACACGTTAGAGAGAAAGAGACTTGAACATCATTATGGTCAAGAGAGATTTAGGGAAATAAGAAATTTTAAGCTTGATCTAAGGAATATTAAACACATTGAAAATGTTTATTGAGATCAATAATTAAGGTGACATATCTCACCATCCATTTTATTAACACCATCCATTTTATTAAATCCACTAAATATATGATTCTTAGGGGCCTAGTTGAGTAGAGTGGCGTTGCCCCAGGGCCCTTTGATCATAATTCAAAACGGAGTGTTTAATTGGACCATGAAAACATGATTGAATTGGTCAAAGGACGGAGTGGAAGAAGGGAGATTGCTCAAGATCTTTGGTCTCCACCCGGACTTGATGAAAACAGTTGAATCACTTCTCATAGATTCGTTGAAAATGATTCTGATTTAGTTCATAGCCTATTAGAAATAGAAGGTAATAGGATCCTAGCTTCTTCGGTCCGAACCAAGGAATCCGTTAGATATGATGCAAAAAAGAAACATTTTTTTTCAAATTAATCACGGTTAATCACTGAATTACCAAACTAATCACGGTTTCTAAAATTTACCAAACTAGTCATATGACCCAGCCAAACCAGCCATGTCAGTGTTTTTTTTTAATATGCCCGCTTAAAACGCTAACAAGGTGCGTTTTATCACTTGTATTTTTTTTTAACTTTTCTTTGTTAAAACGTCAATGGTAGTGGCATTTTTAACACTTAATTTTTTTTATACAAGATCATTAAACACATCACTTCCGGTGACATTTTATTTATTGCCCCGTGTAAAACGCCAGAGAGAGTGGCGTTTTCAACACTTGATCATTTTTTCTTTTATACAAGATACTTAAAAACGCCACTGCTATTGACATTTTTTTATTTCTATAGAAAAAAACGTCAATAGCAGTGACATTTTATTCATTGACAGGTAAAAACACCACTAGAGCGTTTTCAGCTAAAAACGCAACAAATATTTCATTCACATATATATCAATAGTTGTGCTTCAAAATCAAAATACATTTCATTCAAACCACTTGCCAAAATAGAACACTTCATTCAAAGTTCAAACCACTCACCAAAATAAAACATTTCTTTCAAATGATCTACTCCATATATGCAAATGAAATGTCACATCAGTAAAATTAAAATGGCTAAAGGTCAAATTTTTTAACTTTTTCGACCTTTTCAGCTGCTAATGAAAACAATGCCATTGTCCGGTGGCGTTTTTAAGTGACGTTTTCAAGGATCTTATACAAAAGAAATTATCAAGCGTTGAAAACACCACTCATGTTCACGTTTTACACAAGACAATAAACAAAATGCCAATGGAAGTGGCATTTTTTTAAGGATTTGATATAAAAAATTGATCAAGTGTTGAAAACGTCACTCCTGTTGGCATTTTATAAAGAAAAGTAAAAAAAAAATACAAGTGATAAAACGCCAACAGGAGTGGTGTTTTTAAGATCTTGTATAAAAATAATTACCAAGTGTTAAAAACACCACTCCCGTTTGCGTTTTACAACGAAAAGTTAAAAAAAAATACAAGTGACAAAACGCCACCTCCTTTGGTGTTTTAAGTGGTCAGATTAAAAAAAAAAAAAAAAAACACTGATGTAGCTTATTTGACCGGGTCATATAACTAATTTGGTAAATTTTTAGAAACTATGATTAGTTTGAAAAAAATGCCCAAAAAAGATCTTGTTCTATCTTTGGAAAAAACGAATTGGAGTTCACAGAAGGGGAAAGAGCCCTCGCCCTCGACCAAACCCGTCTCAATAAGATCAGGTTAGAACAAGTTTTCTATTTATCCCATCCTAAAGAAGTCGTCCCTATTGCTGCATAATGGAGTTTTGCAACAGATCTTTGTAATATATACAAACAGAAACCACATCATCCAACAGTTTGATGTGAGATCTTGGAGAATAGCATTTGAGAGAGATGGGGTATTTGTAAAAATTGAGGTTTGGATTTGGGTGACTGCGTTTGTTTGCGCAATTGTAAAACTGATTTTAAACAAAAGTTGAATTTAAACTGATTTTGCAGAAAACTGTCTCTCCACAATTTCTGGAAAACTCAGGTTTCTGGAAAACTCAGGTTTTGAAAAAAATTTCACTGTTTGCAACTTTTAGCCCCAATTTCTGTTTGAAAATAGGTTCGGAAAAATAGCTTCCTACAGACCCAAAAACTGCTCAACCCATTTCGAAACAGGCCCCTACTGTGAACTTTGGGGATGGTTTCCATTATTTGTGGAAAATCCGCATCAAAATGATGTACTGAGAATTCATGATGTATAAACAATACCAGAAGCTGTTTTGTTAATTTTAATGGAGAAGAATCCACAAAGACATTGTTCAGTTTGTAAGTCATGTCTCCCCTGCCATGCAAAAACCAGGAATAGCAACAAAGCTGGGAGTTCATCTTGTTCATCTATTCGGTTCCTAAAGAAAACAAAGGTCATAAGAAAATTTTAGCAATAGAAGAATTTATGATCCTGCAAAAAAAAAAAATTCATACTTAACCCAAATGTGTTTCCAAATGCCCAAGTGGTCTTATGCTTTTTGAAGGGAAAAAAATGGTACAATGTCGCACTAATTCATGCCAATTCTTATGATTTTGTAGCAGTTCATACGATTTCCTACCAAATCTTTGAATTCATACCAGTTAGTGCGAACTGGTACAAATTACTTTAAATTGATCTTATGCTGGAATCTAATTTCAAAAGAAGCTGGTGAAAAGATTCTTTTCAAACCCGTTTCCAAACGCTACCTAAATGTAGCACCAACCATCACTATTAAAAGAGGTTTTCTATCATGGAAAAGAAGAACTCACGGGGCATTTTGACTAGAAATTCATTCAAAGAGAGAGCAACTGATCCAAGACCATTGCAGACCAATATGACAGTAGCATGGTAAGAGTTTACATTTGGGGGAATAGAAAACTGTCAACCACTGGTAAGCCCAAATCCAGAATAACTCAAAATCATGTCCTGGAAATCATCATCACTGGGGTCATTTAAGGGAAAACACAAACTTTTACAAGATGCTGGCATTTATATCATATCAGATCACTGGAAACACAAGCGATAAACGTGTGATGTTCTTCGGAAGATTGGAACGGACGGGCAAAGAAGAATATGCTTAGGCATTCGGTTCTTAATCTGGCATATATGTCCATGGTGTGGATGAAAGGTAGGGAAATGAAAAACTGAATTAGCAGCTGGGAGACTGCAAGAGGCTACTGTTATCAGGCAACATTGTTGGAGATTTGATTAAAATTTGTAACAAATCACCAAGATACTAAATGCAATGAGACACCCATTGACTGCCTGGATTGTGATCTTCTAAAAGATATCTCAAAACTTCAAACCAGCTAACACTCTAAATGGCAAGAAGGGTTATAATTCACAGTGATCAAACACTATGCATCAACTTAAGGAAACAACTTTTACTGACATACATAGAAATCAAGCGTCTATGATATGAAGCTAGAAAGTGTAATCAGTGATAGAAAAGAAAAGGACAGTTCGAATAGAGTTTTGCTAGGCATACAGGCCCTGCTTGAATTATCTGTCCAGGGTCAGGTATCCCAACAAATTATACACACTAGGTTTAGAAAGGTAACAGAGGTTAAGCAAATATGGTTAAACAATCAAAGACCATAAGATCCCAGATCATTTCAAGGATCTCTCCTCCCAATAAGCCAAACTACCCGCCTAACCAAACCATGCAACTTCAGGCAGATTAAGAAAATCTTTAATGAAGATGAATCTTAGCAAACAATCAACTCCAAAATCATTCGGAGTATGCATACTCACTGAATACCAACAACCCATTATTGTTATCCTACATAGAAGTATAGAACTATAGCAGACTGGTGGCGGCCACAATAACAGGCATTAATAACTTGCAAAAAGTCACCTCCAAAGCTTAATCCAGCTATTCTTGAATTCATCAAAATAAAAAAATGTAAAGACCAAAGGCCTTTGATGAAAGCGAATTAAGAAATAGTTCACCTTTCATCAGAAAAGAAATAGAGGATCATTCAACACATCCTAACCACTAAATCAACTGAAACCACCACCCTTGCAAAGATCTAAAACACAGAGATGAACCTTTGCCCAATATATATACAGCAGATACTGATACGATCGCATAACTACCTACATTTGCAGGATCATTATATATAAAATGCAAGAAAGAATTCACTCATTAACAGCTATTGCTCACCTTCACCAATCACCATGTTAATCTCACCGCAATCTCATTTTAGTAATCCCACAAAGTTCACTTTTGATACTCGGTGAACCAAATTCAAGGACCAAAATGCACTAGCAACACATATATGGAACTAAAAACAAATTCAAGAAACTCATCTTCTTAACCAACACACAGCAACACATATAATTTACAGCCACCAAACAAACAAGCACAAAAAAAACTACTATACATTACCATTAAGCATCTTCAAATGCGAAGCAACCGCGTCCCTCGCTCTCCTCCCTTCCTCGACCCCCAACCCTACAAACTCCTTAAACTCCATCGCAGCACGAACATCATCATCATCATCATCATCATCATCACCACCATTACCACCATCCATCATCGGTTCCCCGCAACTCACCAAGAAATTATGAAGCAAACACACAGCAATGACCACAAACGGCACCGCCTCCGGGAATTCTCCGCTCCAATCACTCCTCAACAGCCTCCACCGCGATCTAACCTTCCTGAACACACCCTCCGCCGAACCCATACTCTCCGAATGCGCCATATTGAAATCCTCCTTCCCGACCGCCGTCTCCACGCCCGAATAAGGCCTCAGCAGCCACGGCGAGAGCGGGCAACACGTGCCCCCCAAGACGTACTTCTTAACCGTCCCGCCGCCGCCGCCGAAGAGCTCGGACCGGGACAGGAGCCTCGTCCGCGGCACGATCTCGTGAGGGCTGAGCCGACCGGGCCAGCCCGCGGAGACGTCGACGAACCTCCCGTCGAAGTCGACGAGGGCCTGGGCGACGGTCCCGGAGAAGCGGCAGAAGGCGAGGACGCCGAGGCAGTCAGGGAACCTGACGGCGTTGTGGGAAGCGTCGGAGGCGGAGGAAGGGGAGAAGAGATGGGAGAGGCGTTCGATGAGGGCCTTGACGACCTCGTAGAAGGCGCGGAAGGCGTCGGAGGGGGAGGGGAAGGCGAAGCGAGCGGAGACGGAGGGGAAAGGGGCGGCGTGGGCGAGGCGGAAGAGGGCGGCGGCGAGCTTGTGATCGGGGGAGGGGGAGGGGGAGAGGGAGAGGGAGGGGGTTAGGGTTTGGAGGAGGAGGAGGAAGGTGGGTTTGGACATGTGGAAGGAGTCGGACCAGAGGGGGTCGGAGGAGGAGGAGGAGGAGGAGGAGGAGAGGCGGAGGAACCAATGAGGGGTGGTGGTGGGAGGAGGAGGAGGAGGGGGGAGGGAGAGGAGGGAGTGGAGGCGGAGGAGAGTGGATTCGAGGAGGAGGGATTGGGAGGGGAGAAGGAGGTGGTCGTTCTTGGTGAGGAAGGTGGAGGAGGAGGTGGAGGCGGTGGAGAGGAGGTTGCGGAGGGCGGTGGTGGTGGTTGAGGTGGGGGGGTCTGTCGTGTCCATTTTTATTTGTTAAGATTGAGGGAGGCTGTTCATTTCGCCATTGATACGGGTGACTTTGTTACAAATCCAGTCACGCACAAGTACCATCAGTATCAAATTACATGTATATCAAACAATACAGTCAATTAATCAAACTGTACAGTTAAATTTTTTAATACAATGTCATTGACAATGCAGTTTGATTTATAAGATGTGTAGTTTGATTCATATATTGTACAGTTTAATATATATGATAATAATAATAGCATAACTGACTAGATTCGAACTTGTCACGCGCAGTAATCTATTGAGACAAGTCTCCCTTGCAATCAATATTAAGAAGGGCAATGTGAGGGTATAAATTACAATCCTTTATGCATAGTTAAAAATCCATTGAAATATATGCATGGAGGTATATATATCAATACATTTTTTCATATTTATTAAAAATGGTTCATTCAATTCGA
The DNA here is from genome assembly GCA_030737845.1 of Acorus calamus. Classification (NCBI taxonomy): domain Eukaryota; kingdom Viridiplantae; phylum Streptophyta; class Magnoliopsida; order Acorales; family Acoraceae; genus Acorus; species Acorus calamus. Next base: position 18,812,661 of record CM060859.1, on the reverse strand, counting down.
AATAGAGTGATATACATTTTTCATCACATCATATACATCTGATGAGAGGCTTCTGATTTCGTCATTGATATGAGTGAGTGTTGTTATACAACAAGTCTCCCTTGCTTATAGTCTTATATGTATAGTTAGAAATTGGGTAAATTGCATTTGAACTCTCTAAAGTCTTTAAAACATGTAGAAACACCCTTTGAAGTTTCAAAACATGCACTTACACCTCCTGCCGTTAAATTTCTTGTTAAAATAAAACAAAAGTACAATTTTACCCATTTGAATTAAATCATTATCATATTTTTACATTTTAATTAACTATTGTATGAGTTAATTCTCACAATAAATTGTTTCAAATGTATTTGAAGATTTGATTATTGTAGTAATTAATATTTTACAAAACATATCCAATGTTAATTTAACTCTTTTTTTTATATTTACAAAATTAATTAAAGGGGTAAAATAGTTATTTTAAAGTACTTTTGTTCCATTTTAACGTAAAATCTAATGTGGGGGGTGTAAATGCATGTTTTGGAACTTTAGGGAGTGCTTCTACGGATTTCAAAAACTTCAGGGGGTCCAAATGCATTGTTAAAAATCCATTGAAATATGAAGCATATGCATTGTTGACGAGTTATATGCATATCTTTAGATTTTTTTAATATTTATTTAAAAATAAGTTCATCATGTCGTTATATACATTTTTCATCAAAGCATATGCACTATTAAATGGTGTTTAATATTTTTTCTTAAAAATAAAAACACATGTGAACAGTGTTTTGGATTATAAAAATGATCGAATATAACATTTTCCTGCTAAGAATAGAGTGAATATTTTAGGTCCTCTTACACATTTTTTTTTCGGTTCTAATTTCAATCTCATATATCTTGATAGCATATACTTACATTAATGAAGTATATACCTTATTAAATTTTTTTCATATTTTTATAAATAAATTTATGCAATTTATTGAAATATATATTTTATTTTTTTATAAACACATATACCCTATGATGAGTATGCTATTTTTAAAAAAATAGGGATTGGAATATATATTTCATTGTATTAAATATATGTGTATACACCATTTTAAAAAATGAAAAACATGTAGGGACTTCTGTGTTATAGAATTTTTTTTCATAAGTATTAAATAAAAATTCAATGAACAGAAAATAGTGGCCTTTTGTAGTTATGAAACAGTAGAAATAACAAATAAATAATTTTTAATTGCCAGGAAAATTATGGGACGCATTAAATAAAAATTTCATGTAAACTATGAATTTTTTTTTTTTTGTAAAAGTAAACTATGAAATATTAAATCATTCTAAATGCCTGATCAGCACAACTGATATGAGCTTCACCAAGATGTTACGCGTGATAGTTAGTACTGTATATAAACCATAGTTAATTATACTATAAATGTCACATCACGTTAATATGAAATAAGAGAAAGAAATCATTATTTTTGTTAAATTAATTTATTTCTGTTAGAGAAATGAGTTATTGGAGTGACCCAAAAATATATTTCAAATAGGGTTTGTAACCTATGTGAAAACATCACAGAGGTTCCCTGTGAAACCCTAGCTGACACCTAACAGCCCTTTATGCGAGGGTGATCACTAACAGAGCTAACAAAGGTTAACAAAGGTTTTCAATCTCTCCTCCCCTGTTTTTTTATAAATTCTCAGCGAAAAACCTCTCCCAACCCTAGCCCTCCCTCCTTTGCCACCACATCGCCACCAACGGACCCCTCTTCCTCTCACTGAAGCCCCCGCAGCCCTTATCGACGTCTCCCTCGCCGATCTGTCTGACATCTCCCTCTCCGATTGTCATCGTTGCCGCTGCACGTCCCACGGACCCACACCGTCGCCGCATGGATTCTAGGTTTTTTTTATTAAAAAAAATAGTATTTAGTTTTTGTTATATGGGAAATCAGTTTTTTATTTGGATTTATTCACTGTTTCTTTCAGGGTTTTGTAGATGGGTTGTATCAAATCTTGTTAGCTAATGCTTGAGTTTATGTTAATGCATGTAGGTTGTTCTGTTTTTGGTAGATGTCTACATGAACATCGATTCATTAGTGGGTTTTTCATCACATATGTATCAATGTATGTACTGTGTGCTAATGTCAAGGAACACATGTTTTGAGTATTCTTTGTTATGAAGTAGTCAACATATCAACTTGTTCTTCACATGCTAGAAATCCTTCGAGCCTCGTAGGGTCCGTTTGGATAGAGACATAAACTATTCTGGGTTTTATACCTATTCCAGAAATTGTTGACTTTTTCAATGGAATAAGAGATTTTATGTTTGGTTGTGTTTTCTGTTATTCTTATTGGGAAACGTAATAATAAAGGTTGGGGTGTTTGGTTGATGAAGAATAAGATGTGAATAAGGTGTAAAAAGTTGATTTGACATGTGGGCCCCATTGATGTATAAGAGGCGATGACAGGTGATTTGATGTGATGATATGTGGTTTGATAGGTGGGTTTCCTTATTCTAGTGGAGGAATAACACAATTCCATGGGTGGACTTGGAATACAAATACCAGCTTATTCTCTCCTTATTCCGCATAGCTATACCCCCTTATTCCGTCTATCCAAACACCTATTTTACCTATTCCTCCCCTATTCCACCCCTATTCCACCCTAATTCTACTACCCAAACGGCCCAGTAATGTCTTCAATGCGTCTATGTGATGTCCAGGGGGCCGTTGAGGGGAAAGTCCAATAGTCCCAAGAGATTTTTAGTCCTTTCGTCAAACGTCCGTCCATATACAGTTAGTTTGTTAAATGTGATTTTATTTTTAAATTCATATAAACTATGCTATTCATTTTCAATCCCTCCCTTCTTCATATTTCATTTTAAATCATCAACTTCAAAAGTTTTTTTATTAGTCCGTGAATAAAATGTCTATATGATTTTATAAGTATTTTAATATTTGAAACTTGCATACAAAATGTTTAGTGAAATGAGTCATGATACTCAGGCCCCAAAATATAAACCTCACTTACAAGCTCCAGAAGGTGTCATCATCTCATTGATTGGCTTGTTAACTTTTCAAAAATTGTAAAATGGTAAAATACAAATATATCATTCATTAAAAATATGTCCCATTAACTCAAATCCTATTTTTCTCTAATTAGTTACTAATAATTTTCTACGGTTACACTAAAATTTTTGTATTTCAAAATTTGAATTTTGAAATCCTTACCTATTAATTGAATTTTCTATTTCAGTTACACTCAAAACTTACCTAAATTAAACCACAACTTACCTAAATTGTTTTTTTTTTGTCAAAATCCTTCAAACGGCTACTCTTTTTCTTTTCAAATTACATTCGTACTATATACATTTTTTTAAGAATGTTATTAACTAAACATTATAGCATTTGACAAACATCTTTTCAATTTAAATAAACAAGACCATCTCTGAAAACGGAAATACATTTCTTAAATGTTTACATCATTTATAACTATTTGTTATATTTACATAAACACTGTTGCATTTACATAAATATAACATAATAGTTACATTTACATAATTATTTTACATTCCATAGAATGTTTAAACAATTATAAAACAGATCATCTCTTCAATAGTCAGTTACATTTTATGAAAAATATCAAACATTTTTTTGTTGTGAGTTACATTTAACAAATATTACATGAACTGTTTGATTCATTTTTATAAAAACGGTTACATTAACATAAATATAATATAACAGTTACATTTACCTAAATATTTTGCATTCCATGCAATTTACATGTAGTTGACGGTTACATTTATGAATGTACCAAATATAAATCACTATATACATACAGTTGATTGTTGCATTTACGAATGTAACAAAATGACTATTTGTATTGTCAACAATGTAGCAGTAGCATCAAACAAACTACTCATATATAAAATGTAGCAGTATCGAGTTTTACATTTAGGTATTGAGACAAAACAAATCAAACTATGGAAAATGGCATTCAATTCATGAAAAAAATTCGTGTTCAAATATTTAAAACAAAAGACAAAACACAATTCGATTACGAATCCAATAATGTCAAACCTGATCCGAGAGACATTGAGGTGAGATCCAAATAAAAAAACGATTTCTTGCATTCCAAAACCTCAAAAATAGAATTTCTTATCTGCTCTCATGTGTTCTTCATAAACAATATCAGTTCAAAAATTCAAATCGATTAATATTGCTACATGATTTTCAGAATCAATTAATGGTGAAGAAATACAGGATTTTCATAATTAAATGATATTCCATGATCACAGGGATACATGTTGAGATAGTTATCAAGTAAAGGAGACAATGTCATATTGCCACATCATGGGGCCTGTGAAGTTAGGGCATAGAAATCATTATTGTTAGTGAAATATCTAAATTTTAAAATGTATTTGCATTGTTAGATATTCAGTGATAATTTCAGTATTATTCAACAATGCATATGCTCACTCAATCTGATACTGTATTTTCTTGTAGTCTTAGCTATCTAATTAAAATTGATTACATAAGCAGAAGAATTATTACATAAGCAAAATTTTGATGATTTTTTATTATTGAATTTTGATTTAAATGATTTTTTTTGTTGAAAATTGTGAAATATTAAATTAGATATTTTGAGTGTATAAAGAATTTTAATTTAATATTTTAAATACATTAAAAAATTTGTATGCAATAGATGAAAATTATATTTTGCTTGGTTCTAAACTTTTATTTATTTAGATATTAGTGATTTTAGGGGAATCTATTTATATTATATATATATTTATTTAGCATTTAAGCTACTACTATTTTAGCTTTGATTTATTTATATTTAAAATCTTATTCATGAAGGGTCCGAGATTTTTTTGCACTGTTATAGTATCTTGATTACACCACAATACACCATAATTGATTTAAAATATCAAATGATGGAAGTTGAAGATATGCTGAACTAAAAAATCAATATCAAAATACTAAAAAACTTATCCATTTAGATATTTTACCAAACATTTTGTATACAAGTTTCAAATATCAAAATACTTATAAAATTATATAGATATTTTGTTCAGATACTAATAAGAAAAAAATGTTTGAAATTGAGGACTTAAAATGAAATATGAAGAAAAGATGGAACGATCATTAAATAACATATATTTTAGAGGGACCTAAAAATAAAATCACATTTCACAAATTAACGGTGTATGTTGAATTTTGGGGCTTAAAAAGCAATATGAAAAAGGGATGAATGGATCCCTAAATAAACATGGTTACATGGACTTAAAACTAAAAATCTCTAATTTTTATTAATCTTGTCCACGTTCAAAAGGTGGTTTGAATGTTTGACTGCACATTAATCTTGTCAAATTCTGCTGACAAAACTGTGGAGATATATGTGCAGTTTACTTCCAATATATGTGCCAACAAACATATTTATATTCAATGGATAGACCAGACCCCTTCCTCCTCTGTTTATCATTCTTTGAATCCTCCCCATCAGCAGTCAAAAACTCAATTTTGTCACTCCCTCCCGCAGGAGACGGGATCCAATCCTGATTGGATCCCCTGAACTACACACCCTTTCAATTGAACTGCACAATGTATAAATCGAACTGCATAATCAATTGTTAAATATATATTTTACTCTCCTATTGGATACTGATGATACTTATAATTTCATATTTCTCCAATAACTGATTAGATTCAATAAAATAGTGAAATATATACCCAATAATTGATTGTGCAGTTCGATTTATACATTGTGCAGTTCAATTGAAAGGGTGTGTAGTTCAGTACTGACTGAACTAACTGGATCCAGGCATGCTTGGATCCGGTCCCTGCCTCCCGCTGCCATTTCACATCCTTGAGAACTCAAATTCAGTAAAGTCGGCTCACTTGAAGATTAAGATTATATTGACAGATTATTTGAAAGCAATTAACAGTTACTTAAATATTATCTAACAATGTTTTCACAGTGAAAAAAAAATGGATGTTGATGATGGCTCAAATGGGTGTTTGGAAAGATACCCAAAATCTCTTTAAAATAGGATGAAATCAAACAAAACTAATCAAATGTATTACTAACAATGCAACTAAAAAAGCAAAACAAAATGGATATTGGAGGGACTTAAAGGGGTCCTTCAAGTAAGAACAAAAATCAAACAAAACCAAATCAAATATTTCATTAACAGGGCATATGATAAGAAAAGGCAAACGCTTCCATTCAAATGTTATTTTTTTCATTATTATTCTGATTCAAAGGCTGGGGTTTCTCGATTGGTAAATGAGGGAGGAGAGAGTGAATGGTTGCAAAATAAAATGGTCTCTTCAAATCAGGACCATCCAAATGAGAGGGAGATGAACGGTTGTGATGGAGCAGAGAAGATGAGACAGAGTAAGACGTGTGAATTTTCTGTTAATGACTCACGTGAACTCACGTGAGTAGTATTCGCTGTGTTGGCATCTGATTGGACTTCACAAAGAATCTCTGTGATGTTTTCACAGAGGTTTCAAGCCCGATCAGGATTAAATGCATATAACCCTCTAAAAAATACTAGATATTTGAATGACATTAAATCATGAATCTTTGAATGAGAGTTAGCCATTAAATTATAAATATTTGAACGGGCAAGAACTCATCTATTACTAAATCTCCGAATCATAAATATATATACAAACACGCACAACAAATTTTCATTTACATTTCATATAATTCTATTTTTTATTTTTTCATTCCGAATTGAAACATAGGATAACCGAAGTACAACATATAATAGGGACCAAAAAAAATTGAACTGTCTCTCAATTTTCTTTATGTATATAAGAGACCCCGAATGATAGTGGATAAAAAAATTCCAATTTGAATAAAATCTAAATTATACCCGCTTTCCAAGCAGTATTGTGGTAGGTGTAATAATAATTTCTTTTTCCTTTTTTTATTTAGATAATTAGATATCTATGTTGATTTGGATCCTCTGCTTACCATTTCCATTTTTAATAAAATTAATGAAATCACATAAGCATTTCAACAAACACGAGGAAAATACCTAACAAAGGTCTCTATTGGATTATATCATAAGTCAATGAAATAATACTTGACCATTATGAACATTCAAACTCTTGAGGGATCAATATGAGTATACAACATTTATTAGGGGCTTATATGTATTTAACCCAATAAAAGAATTAAAATTTCTTCAAAAAAAAATACATATCCGTATAGAAAAAATATTTAAACTTAAACAATTGTATATTTTTCCAAAATTTAAATTACAAGAGAATAAAATAAAGTTTAATTTACATACGTATCTTTCACTAAGAAATAAAGTAAATCATTGCATTAATTTTAACACAAAAAAATATGTTACCTCATTAGCATGTAATAATTTTATTGTGGTAGCAGTGAACATTGACAATTTTATCCAAAATAAGATTAAAAAAACATATATGTAAGCCACTGAACTTCAAAAGTTTTTAATAATAATAAAAAAACTTATAGTAGAGTTATTTTTCTTGTGTACAATGCTATTATAAGAGTACTACTACTATACAATTCTACTTGGAGTTGGAGGACTATTTTTCACATTAAAAATGAGAAATTGTTATATACACTTTTCATCAAAGTATATGCATTGTTAGATAATGTTTAATATTTTTTAAAAAAAATAAAAAATAAATGTGGACTGTGTTTTGGATTGTAAAAGGGATCGAATATAACATTGTCCTACTAAGAATAGAGCGAATATAGCTATATCAGAATAGGGAATAAACTTGTATTGATATTTTAGTTCCTCTTATACACATTTTTTTTCAGTTCCAATTTCAATCTTATATATCTCATGATGAGTATATTATTTTAAAAAAAATTAATACATGTGGGAATTCGAATTGAGACCGATAACAGTAACTCTTCCCCTTAATTTTTTATATTTTTTTAAACATGGGTGCCCCTAGTATTTGATCTTTGATAATCATTTTATGGAGAAGGGTGCTAGTTAACTTTTTCAAAACTCAATTTGCAAGATTACGTTATTTTACAACAATTGATTCCACGGATACAAGGGGTCCATATGTTATTTTGTTGATCGAATTTCTATATAAACCAGCACATTTAGGTAGCTTTTTTCAAATTAAGATAGATATTTACTACTTGATTTTCATTTCTGAATGATCGAATTACAAACTCTGAAAAAAATAAGAATAAATAAAACAAAGCATAAATAACAAAAGTCAGTAGCTATTGACCACCTCATGAGTATTAAAGGCCCCTTCCCCAAAAGGGACAAAGCCTCCTAAACCTATTAGTACATTTAGGTAGTTAAGAGAACAATTTGGTATGGACCTGCACCCAGTCCAATTTACAATGTACAGTCCTCACTTATGTCCAACAAGAATATACATTGTTAAATAACACACATAAATTTTTTGTTCATTGAAATATATATTTGATTGTATTAAGTATACGTGTATACACCATTAAAAAAATGAAAAACATGTAGGGACTTCATGTGGGGTTGTTAATACACCTATACATCACATTATCCTTTTGTTTTCTAGAATTTTTTTCAAAAGTATTAAATTAAAATTCAATGAACAGAAGAGGTCTTTCGTAGTTATTAAATAGTAAAAATAACAAATAAATGATTTTTAATTGTCGGGAAAATTATGGGACGCATTAAATAAAAATTTCCATGTGAACTATGAAATTTTTTTTTTTTGTAAAGGTAAACTATGAAATATAAAGTCATTTTAAATGCCTGATCAGCACAATTGATATGAGCTTCACCAAGATGTTACGCGTGATAGTTAGCACTATATATAAATCATGGTTAATCATAATATAAATGTCACATCACGTTTATATGAAATAAGAAAGAGAACTCATTATTTATATTAAACTTTTTTTTAAGGAAATGAGTTATTGGAGTGAACCAAAATAAAATGCATTAGAAATAGATTAAATGCGTATAACCTTCTAAATATTAGTAGACATTTGAATGACAATAAATCCTACATCCTTAAATGAGAGTTAGCCATTAAATCATAAATTCTTAAAACGGTAAAGACTAATCTACTACTAAATATCTAAATCATAAATTTATATACGCACAACAAATTTTTATTTAAGTTTTACATAATTTTATGTTTTATTTTCTTATCCGGAATAAAAAAAATCTAGTATAATTAGGGAAAAATATATAATAGGACCAACAAAATTCAAGTCTTTTAATCTTCTCTATGTATATAAGAGACCTCGATTAACAATGAATAAAAAAATTTCCAATTTGAAGTTATAAATAAGTTAAGTAATTGAAATAATACCTGAATATTCCTCAACAATATGAATATTCAAACTTTTGAGGGGACAATATGGGTATACAACATTTATTAATGGCTTATATGCATTTCACCCAATAAAAAAAAATTAAAATTTCTTCAAAGCAAACAAAAAAAAATTCTCCATATAGCAAAAATATTTAAACAATTGTATATTTCTCCAAAATTTAGATTACAAGAGAATAAAATAAAGTTTAATTTACAATACGTTGTCTTTCACTAAGAAATATAGTAAATCATTGCATTATTTTAACACAAAAAAATATGTTACCTCATTAACATATAATAATTTTATTGTGGTAGCAGCGTACCCAAAAAAATATTAGTGACATATATGTAAACCACTGGACTTAAAAAAATTTCAAAAATAAAAAAGCCTTACTAGTCAGAGTTTATTTTCTCGTGTTCTATGCCATGAAAGAGTACTACTGTACTACTACTATACAACTCTCCTAGGAGGATTCTACTCTGCACATTATAAATGGGAAATTGTTATAAATTGGAAATTGTTGTAGACTAGATAAGAAGAGGTTAGGTTCAGAGTTTATTTCTTGTGTTCTATGCCATGAAAGAGTACTACTGTACTACTACTATACAACTCTCCTAGGAGGATTCTACTCTGCACATTATAAATGGGAAATTGTTATAAATGGGAAATTGTTGTAGACTAGATAAGAAGAGGTTAGGTCGTGTATCGCTCAGAATCATCACTAGACACGATTACTTCGAGTTCACTCTTTTTTTCGTCCTCAAATCCTTCCGTTTCAGGCTTCTTGAAATCCACTGACACTTCGTTACAGTGGATGGTATGCGATGATGGCTTCTCTTCTTGGAACATACTGGCATAAAAAGAGCAGCTGAGAGTCAGTATGAGAAGAAAACAGAGCACAATAAATACTAGTATGTTTGAAAGTAGTTGTGGACATGATATATTTTCGAGATTCAGGAATCGACCAATTGCCAGCACGGACACAGCCCCGCATAAGAGAACCCGTTGAAACATGTATGATCGCTTTTAGGCCACCAATAAATACTGCCTTCAAAAAACATTAAATATGCATATAACATCACTGATTAATAACGTATTTTCTTATCTTATAATCGTATCATTGTTGATGGCCAACAAATGTGAATAATCCAATGCAGCAAATCTTTAATCCTATAGCTTAAAATTTAAGCACAATATTATTTTCTTTAAAGGATTGTTTAGATGGACAAAAAACAAAGGATGGAAAGTTTTTAAAGCAGTGCAAGCCTATTACACGCAGTTTCCAAACTGAAAATAACACACAGATCCTTGAAAATGATGAATAGAGACAGATAAAGATGGAGCTTACGGGTGCTTGCAGAGCATAGGGCATTGAATTGTGACTGCGTACTTGCAAGTGGCTATTTCTTTAATAGAACTGATCATAACAGTGGGGGGCTCTGAGCACACAAATCTGACCTGTTGATGAGGAATAAAACAAAGATGAGATGTATTGATAGTCAAATTAACTAAATCATGTAAAATGTTGCTCATATCCTTCATACCTCAGTCTCCCGAGGCTGACTTGTAAGGTCACAAGTGGTTCCATTTGTAAACTGATGAGCATGGTACCTAAATCAGAAGCTTGCATGCCATCAGTATTTTGTTGAATTTTCCTAAATTGAAAGGGATGTCAATACCTTTGAGAAGCATCCTTAGAACGTGGGTCCTTTAAAGTGGAAACAGTAGAATGGTTTTGATTGAATGAATCTGTGGCTTCAGGATCATATATGCCCAAAAGAAACTCCTGAACTACCTGCAAACCATTTTAATACAAATTTTAGATCCTCTACATTGTAATATAACATAGAAAACTTTCATGGTAAGTAACCCACCTTGTTATCCTCGTCTAAATGAAATTGCCTCAGCTTATCCTGATAGCAGAACTCATAAGACCACCAACCCTCTTGCTGCTCATATAATATAAAAAAATGTAAGAAAAACAAGATAACTTAAAAAATATGAACCCACGATGTTTAACGTGGACTGTACCGCACCCTATAAAAGCATCGATCTTTCAAAACTTCCATCAACTCATCTGGTGACTTCAACTTGGTCCTCTTGGTACTCTCCACAATCACGTTGCTTGTGTTCTGCTGATCCGTTGGCTCTACAGTTTTGGTTTCCTCTACTACAGGCAAGAAACACAAAAAGTTTTGCCCTTTATTATTGGCCATCACCACCGCCTCTTGGTCATTGTCCTGGATAAAAAAATTTCATAGATTGTTGATAATTGCTAATAATATTGATAACAGAATTTCCAGAGTAATCTAGCTACAAAGAGATTTGGGCCCGTAGCTCATTGCTGCAAGTAAAAACAGCATAGCACTACTCTCTTATATAACTTTTGCATCTTACCAAACAATGTCTCATACATTCAAATTGTACTTAAGTAGGACAAAATAATGAAGGTGGGCTTGGGTGTTTCAGCTCTGTCTAAAAGATGGGTTTCAGCCCAACTTGAACAATTGATAGAATCAAATTCTAAAACAATAAGAATCTCATTACACTAAAAAAATCCCACCAAGTCTGAAAACAAGAGAAGATTTACATAGAACGGTGAAAATTTCAAAACATACTCACAGGATGAAAAGGTGAATCCATTGAATGAAATTCAATGACATATTTTGGTTCTCGGAAGCTCCGACCAAATGTTATACCTGCAGAGAAATATTAAAATCTCTTAACTATTGCTGATAGTACAGAACATGAACAAATAAATTAATGTCTGCACAAAGAAGCAGAGCAGAACATGAACAAATAAATTAATGTCTGCACAAAGCAGCAGAGCAACAAGTGCTAACATTAACAATAGCATAGAGATACCAAATCTGTGATTGTCTATATAAAAAATCTCCTATTAACATATTTCTCCATTTTTCTGCCCCAAATGGTTCAATGACTGTGTGGTTGAACATACTTCTTCTTCATTCTCTTTTTCTCTCACATTCTCTCTTGTGATTCAAGCAACAGATAAATAATAATGATCAAGAAGCTCAAGATATGGAAATTAACCATAATCAAAGACCTATTTATCAAAACAACATCAGTGACCATACATACTGCCCAAAGAAGCATGCACTGGTTGATTGATTAAATTTCACAACATATTAGCCCTAAAGCTGCAGTCCTGAAGAGGATAAACAGGAAAAGAAGTCTATGAATGATGCAAAACTAAAGCATGGACACGGACACGGGATATGGGGACATGGTGACACGGACACGGGATACGGGGACATAGTGACACGGACACGGCGACAAGGCAATTTTAAAAAAAATAGGACACGGAGACGGCTAGGACACGGCAACAAATAAATTAATATAATAAATATATATTGCATATCCATATGAAGTTAAATGTTTTTCATACACCACCATGTTTTAAATGGATTGTTTTGGGTCATTTTAAATGGTTTGGTAACTTGTGGGCTGTTTTAAATGGGTTTGGGTCAATGTTCTAAAAAGCTCCATATTATATCTACAAAACATGATATACAAACATTAAAATATTCTATGTTATATCTACAATTCAGTGGAGTATATATATTTCCTTGTATATGAAAACATGTATCTTATAGATGAGAAGAAGTACATATTTTTATAAAATTCAAAACAATTGTATACTGAATTTAGGACTGAAAAATGATCGTGATGTGTGGGTACAAAAAAATAAACAAGACAATTTATTCCACCCTAAAAATAAAGAATAAATATAAAATTATAAAAAAAGGAAACAAAACATATTGAAATCTCATTTCAAGTCCGCCTCCACTCTTCCCCTCCTCGCCTCCCGTGTCTCGAAAAAACACAACAGAAGAAGCAGAAGAAGAAAGAAGAAGAAGCAGAAGAAGAAAGAAGAAGAAGAAAGAAGAAGCAGAAGAAGAAGAAGCAGCAGCAGCAGCAGATACTGAAGAAACAGCAGCAAAGACTGAAGAAGAAGAGGCTGAGAGGTAGTCGGATTTTTTTTTTCCTTTTTGGGCTGAAACTGGGCTGGGCTGTCCTGTGCCGTGTCCCGGCGTGTCTTGTGCCGTGTCCAGATCAAAAATGCAGCCCAGTTCAGCAGACACGGCTGGAGGCGTGTCCGACACGTGTCCATGCCGTGTCCGTGTCGTGTCGGACACGGATACGGGACCCCTCCAGCCGTGTCCGTGCTTTCGAGGGGGTCATCCATAATTCAACATTTCCTGTTACTATCTGTACCCAAATGGAAAAGTGCAAAAGATGGTTTCGTCAGAGCACACATACATAAGAAGACATGATCCACAAAGAGAGAGAGAGAGAGAGAGAGAGAGAAAAGCAATCCTTGCAGCTTAGTAATCAAACAAGCATGTAAAGCAGTGTAGACGCTTTTCAGATGTAAACAAGAAACTAAATGATTGTTAAGAAAAAAGAAACTAAACAGAGTCAATTTGTTTGACACCGAAAATGATGACACCATTCCTAAGATCCTTAATCAAAGTTACCCGCAATTTGCCACTTTTATTTGATATATGTTAGTATGTAAGGATAAAGGGGATTGTTGACATAGGAAGAGATATTATGAAAAACAAGATCGAGTACATCTGAAGCAGGTAATATCTTAGATGTAGAAATAGAAGCCTAACATGAAATCCTTCCTTTGGCTCTCAGGTCATTTGGAATTTTTTCTCCGTTATCTTAATGTTTTAAAAAAAATGACACCCTGCTGTAGAATTCCACATCAGTCAACGAGATTAAAGTATCCTCCAAGGTCAGTGAATCAGATGCTTCCATTGTTTTTTTTAGTGGGAATGCAGGAGACCATAAAATTTTGCTTGCCTTCATCCCTAAGGGCCAGTATGGGGTGTGACATAGCTATACCAGGATAAATAACAATTCATGTTGAATAAACAAATTTTTGTTTGGTTTCCTTTTCTGATATTCTTATTGGGAAACGTAAAAGTAACATTTTTATTGTTTGGTTCACCTTAGATAAAGGGATGATAAGTGATGGATAAGAAATGAATAAGAGATGGATAATAGTTTATGATTTTTTAAATGATAACTAAACTCTTGAATAAGTGTGAGAGATGTGTGACTGATTTGATAGATGTGACAATTTTTTTAATGTGTGTATGAGACTGTTAAGTAAGATAAATTTTTTATAATAACAAAGAAGGATATTTTTATCTATTGGCATAGATGAGTCCTCATAAGCAATTCAAGTTTTTCCTTATAATAGTTATTAAGCCATTATCATATCTTATCCTTATCAGGGTTTACAGGAAAAACAAACAGCAAATAAAAGTAATTCTCGTATTCACCCCTATTATATGTTAATTTTCCACCACAAACGGGGGGTAAAGCATTGTAAATTTACCGATGCTTGATCAGATTTTTCATTTTTCAGGTACATGAGCCTCAATATAACCAGCACAAGCATGTCCAAAGGACCAAAAGACTAACACTTGACCATTTTTGTCCAAAGGTCTCCCAGTATTTTGTTCCGGCGGTTACATGGGCTTTATGACTTACGCAAAACCATTCCATATTCAGAGAAGCAAGGGTCTACATTGGAAAATGTATGGGATATGGTGGCCCAATTTGTTAAAGGTTGGGGTAGATCCTGTGCAGGGGTCAACAGGATTTTATATTTGGGGGGGGGGGGAATCATCATAGAGGAGTGTAGTCACTCTGAGTTGTTGGTGTGTGCATGGTAGACTTCTCCTCTACCATGACAACCATTATCAGTGATCACACCTCTGTAGTACTTTTGTTATGCTTTGGGAATTTTGCTTTACTTTGTATAAAATATGGTCCAATGCCTACAATTTCTTCAAAAAATAAAAAGCAAACTAAGAACTAGGTTCCCTAAATATCAGGAAATAGACTAGTTCTCAGAACCTCCCAAGTCAAAAACCTTATCTTCCCAAGAAATTAAACACTTACAGTGTTAGCTGGATTTCACATCATTCAGTTTTCAATCCATATGTTACCATATTTTACCTATATACAAGTCAATTGATCATCTTCTTATTAAATCTTTAAAGTTCAATCAACTGCACATATTTCTGAAATTCGTGAGCATGAGTGGAAGCGAACAATCGAACTGCACCGATTCAAACAATCAAAGCCACATCAACATAACAAACCAACAATCGATAAAAATAAAAATAAAAAAAATCTAATTAACATGGAATCAGAAGGGTAGTCGTCAATTTTTTTCCCAGCCCCAATAACCATCATAAAAAAAAAAAAAAAACATTGAAATTCCAACCCCGACCCGTCAAAAAAACCTAACAAAACCACACAGAACTCCAGAAACCTCGCATTGAAAACAAACAAGAGATCCAATCGAACCATCACATGTGAGACGGTGTTACCAGCATGAGCGGGGAAGATCTGATCGGCCGAAACGGTGACTAGAAGTCGAAGGAGAGAGAGGACGGAAATCCAGAAGCAGAGATTATTCATCACTGATTGATTGCGGATTTCTCTCTCTGAATCGGTTTTTTTTTTTTTTTTGGTTCTTCCCTCATGAGTTAGTCGAGTTGGCCTTCAAAAATCGGATCGGACGACGATCGATGAGAGCCGTTGGATGTGTGTACCTCGGAAGGGTATTTTATTTGGACGGTTAACAGTGGCTGTTCAACTTAAACGCTGGGCCGTTAAAATTGCAATTTCGATGATTGTGCGGATCCGAATTAGGGGAACCCGAATTCGTCTGCTACGTATTCATCCAATCAATCAACGCCACGTGTTATCTAAAACCAATATATAAAATTCCATGAAATTCCAAGCAGCACCTCCCGTTTTTCTATACTAACAAGCGATTGCCGTCAATTTAGGGGTCGGCAACGGGCCGGGCCGGGCCGGCCCGTGGCAAAAACAGGGCCCAGGCTCTGCCCACGGGCCCGGGCCTGAACGGGCCTCACGGGCCGGGCCTGGGTTCGGGCCCACTGGCGGGCCTACGGGCCCAAATTCAAAATATTTTATTTTTTTATTTTACGTTGTTTATTTGTATATAATGTTAAAATAACACAAAATTTAAAGTATAATGTTGAAAAAATATTTATATCTATTGAATTTTCAAAATAAAAATATTAAATAAATTAATTACTTACAAAAATTAATAATTACATATACCTAACTAGGTTGACACATATATAAATGTTAATAATTTGTATAACTCAACCACAATTCAAATAAAAATTACATGTTACTAGTTAATTGGATCACCCTCCACGGGCCGGGCCCGGGCCCCAAAACCAGGCCCAAGCCCGGCCCTCCCTGAAAACGGGCCGGGTTTTCGGGCCTCGGGCCTTTTGGTGACCCTTACGTCAATTAAACCCAGTGAAACCCTCCTTTTTTTTTTGTTTCCCCCCAAATCAGACTTTCCCTCCCTCCCTCTCTCCTCGTACCACCCAACCAAAAACCCATCTTCACCCCTTCATCATCATCACCAACAAAGACTAGAGACATCATCATCTCCAATGATGACTAACCAACTGCACCGAACGTCATCCTCCTGCCGGTCTCCTCATCTTTGTTTCTGTGGTAGGTCGGCAACTCTTCGTCTTTGTTTTTCAGTAGGTCTGTGGTAGAATTGAAATTAGAGCTGAAAATAAAATAGAATTTCTCACTGATGAGATGTTGGAGTGAAATTAGTGCTGAAAATAAAATGAGATTTCTCATTGAAGAAAATGTATTGATGCTGGACTGAAATTAGAGCTAAAAATAAAATGGGAAATTAGGGCTGAAAATAAAATGGGCTTTTTCATTGATGAAAAGGTAATGACGCGTTGAAAATGAGGGCTGAAAATAAAATAGGATTTCTCATTGATAAGGAGATTATTTTCTTGGTTAATAAAGGTCTCTGATTTTGCTTACTATTTTTTTTATAGTCTATGTATTTTAAATGGACATTTTTATCAAAATATTTCAAAATGATTTTCTTTAATATGGGTATTAATTTTTGGAACCTAGATTAATAGATTTGTTAGAAATGATAGGTGTAATACTTAATGGGTTATATTTTGTTTAATATAAGGAAAGTGATTTTATTTAATATATTATTGTACATTATTTCAAATAGTCAAATTCAATTAAAAGTGCTCTAGTTTGATTAATAAGTGGTTCAGTTCGTTTCATTAGTAGTGTAATTTGATTCATCACTTGGTTCATTTCGATGTAGTACTGTATTTTCATTATTTTAAAAAGTCCAGTTCAATTAACAAATGCTTCAGTTCGATTATAACAAGTGCTCCAGTTCGATTAACAAGTGTTTCAATTCATTTCATGAGTAGTGTAGTTGCTTATTCATGTCTTTGGAAATTTTAATTTAATCAGTGAATGAGCACAAGTATAAATGAAATGCAATTTTTAAAATTTTGAGACATTAACATATGTTTGTACGTACAAATAAAATGGTGAAGAAGAAGGTGATGAAGTCTAAGAAATCAAGTGAGTTAGCACAAAATAAGGTGATCAATATTGTGTAATTTGATTCATAAATCATGCAATTCGATTCTAATGTTGTGTAGTTCTATTAATAGATTATGCGATTTTGAAAAATTAATGGGACATATAGTTTGGAAATATATGTTGTGTTGTTCGATTCTCAGATTGTATAGTTCAAAATCATTTTATTTCTTCTGCACCTAAACATTTATTGAGAAGATGTTTATGTTCCATATCCTATTAAATGTGAATTATGTCACGCCCCTGGGCGGCCGTCCCCGAGACGTGGCAATATATAAATTATCAGTTATCATACAAGAGGTCAACAATGACACCAATATAAAACATGCAAGGCTAACAAGCAATGATAACTGACAATTCATCTGAAAAGCGGAAGCATAAAAATACCAACAATGTATGTAACTCAAAATCATTATTACAAACCCGAATGCACAATCATTTTTCATGTGAGAGCCAAGTCTAGTCCAAATAGAATACATCATGTACCACACGCACGATTTACAAATACACAAGACTCTAGGACTGCTGACAGCCTCGCACTCGTCAACCGCTGGATAGAACGCTCCACGCACGCAATACCACGCCCAAGGGAAAGCTCCACCTCCACGCCCAACAACGCCCCTGTAAAAGAAACAGTATGCGAGGGGTGAGCTACAAGCTCAGTGAGTGGCTAGAAACCAAACATCATTACAACAATCTGATATTAAAGGTAATTTCCTTTTTTAAGGAAAAACATGGGTGAAAACCCAATGGATAACAAGGTCACGCAGCGGCGCGACCGACCTCACCCTCACCCTCACTCCCGGAGGGAGACTCTTGGGGAGAGACCATACCGTTTGTCAAAGGGATGTAGAATTACTGGTCCACACAACACTATTGGATTATCTCATAGAGATAACTGCCCACTAATGTCTCTCAACATCGACACCTAACCGGACCCAACAACATCACTCCCGGAGGGAGACTCTTGGGGAGAGACCATACCGTTTGTCAAAGGGATGTAGAATTACTGGTCCACACAACACTATTGGATTATCTCATAGAGATAACTGCTCACTAATGTCTCTCAACATCGACACCTAACCGGACCCAACAACTATGAAAACAAACGAACAAACGAACGCGTCATGTAGCAACATGACTTCAACTCATCCTCACCCTCACCCCCACCCCCACCCCTAAGGGTGACACGGGATTGTTGGAAGACAACATTTTGCCCTACACCCTTCATGATCCGGTAGCCCTCTCCCGAGTAGTCTCTACTTGGTATACTCTCATGATCAGTACATCTGTCGAACTCATCGGTAGTACTTACAGGTGGGAACCCTCTGTCAGGGCAGCTTCAACGCCGAGTAGCTTCAACACAGGCTCGTTGAAGGGGAGAACGATTCCACGCTCGCAATATCATCCGATAGCCCTTTTTCGCGTAGCCTCTACCTATCGGCCTTCCACGATCGGTACATAAGCTAGATGGGTACCGCAATACGCATCGGTAGCACTTACAAGTGGTGGCACTTTACAGGACAGCTTCGACGTTGGGGCCTACTTAAACATGGGAAGAAGACCTTGCATTCGCAATGCAAACCCTATGGGAAAGTCAACTACTCTCAGTAATCACCTACCGAGATAGCGAAAACTCTTGAACTCCCACATGGATGCATCGCTCAGACGCAGGGAGTCACCCCTGCTCTTACACAGGGATAAGACGTAAGGCATAACCCAACAGACGGTTTGTATAATTGCCTAACATGGGTAGGCCTACTTAAACATGCAACATCAGACCATTATTCATACAACCTTACAAAATATATCCTAATCATGTTGGATATCACCAACTTAAGAGGGAAGGGTATTAGTGATGCATCCGGTTATTAACCCAAGATTAAACATACTGGATATTACTCATATAGGGGGGTATTACAATACTACCTAATCTATACATCCATCTTAAACACACAAGATACATCCAAACATGATCATTCAAACATGAATACAATACATGGGCATATATATGGTAGAACAGGGGTTCTATGCGTTATACAAGCCACATGGGCCTAACATGCAAGGTATCTAACATATTTAAAGGTTGAATGTAGCTATATTACTTATTTACACAAGTAAGTATAGTCTAGGTGCTCTATCGATGCGCGACGCACGACTACGTGCATCGAGCGCATCCCGAGGTTTGGGTCGAACCACTCACCGATACCTGGATCGTCGCGCATCTCATCCGATGAGATCTCCAAGGTAAGGGCATCTAAAATGATGATTATAACCACATACAAATACTTAGAATTAACTAGAAATGTCTAAGACTTAGATAAGCACGCATACGAGCTCGCACACATGCAATCACGCACGCACAAGCCCCCGGACCTAACCCAAGGCATGCTGACCCTAAGCACGCCCCAAAACACACCCAGCAGACCTGGGCAGCCCCCCGCGTGGCCCTGCACGCGCGCGCATTATCCACTGGTCACCCTGCTACGCGCGCGTGGACAGCCCTGCGCGCGCCCAGCCAACTCTAACACCTCCCCAGCGCCCCCCCCCCCCATGCACCCAAACACAAATACCTTACATGCATGCCCTCCCTAACACTCATACAAGCTAAGAAATCCTAAAAAGGAGAGGGAAAACTCACCAAACGAGAGGGGGAGGGAAGGGGGAGATGTAGGGGCTCGCAAGCACACCTTCGACCACCTCGACCACCACCACCACTACCACCATCTCTTCCATTGCTTCCCTTCTTCATGGCTGGACCAAAGGGGAGGGGAAAAATAGGGGATCAGCTAGGGGAGGAGGAGAGGGAGAAGACAACATCAACCAACAATGGCACACACACTAACCTTGATCACTTTCTCTTCTTTTTTTTTTTTTTTGCTTGATAAGTTGGGACTCAAACTCCCGACCTCCCCTTGGGGGAAGGTGCATCTCGACCACTTCGCTAGGAGGGTCTGCTACATAAACACTTCCTCTTCTTGCTCTATCTTCTTCTCCTTCATTTGCCTTTGATGCATAAACACAAACACTTGGGGGCTGAAATGAGAGGGAGAGAAAGAGAGCCAAAGAGAGAGTCGGATGGAGAGAGAGAGGTGACAAAGTCACATTTGGGGGGGGGGGGTGAACACAAGGGAAAAATAAGGGGTAAACCTAACCTAAACTCACCCACTAACACTCTAAATAACCAAGTGTTGCTTAACTAATAAACAAGGTGGGGTAAGGTTACCAAGGGTGACTACATTCACCAAAATATCTAATATTATTCCTCCAACCAAACCAGTAATGACCAAAACCTGGATGTGATTCGAAATTGCATATTTTTCCCAAACGATATCGGAATTCGATGAAATTTTTATGGGTAGTACTAAACAGTACCAGGACCCATAATGTACAGTCAGATTTTTAATCGAAGTACTTAAACTCACACAAATAGCTAAAAAACTAAAATTTTAGCTACTCCGATCGTAAAAAAGAAAAGGCCCTAAATGACCCAGATGTGATTAAGGCTTAAGCGAAATGGCTCCAAATTTTTATGGGTAGTACTAAATAGTAAAAGGCTCCAAATTCGATAAATTTTTATGGGTAGTACTAAACAGTACTAGGACCCATAATATGCAGTTAGATTTTCAATCGGAGTACTCAAACTCACGCAGATAGCTAAAAATCTAAAATTTTAGCGACTCCGATCGTAAAAAAGAAAATGCCGTAAATAACCTAGATGTGATTAAGGTTCAAGCGAAATGGCTCCAAATGACACAAGCACAACAAATTATATGTTAGTCCAATTGTAATTTGAGACATTGACAAACTTTCCCCTTGAGCCCACATAAATCATAGGCTACCAACACCTTTGCAAGCTTTGTTTTTTTTATTGTTAAAACTCAGTTACTTTCACTACCTGTCAATCAAGCTTGGAATCCCAACCTGTAAAAGCGTCTAGTTGATTGAGGTCTGGGGTTACTCTAAGTGGAGAAAACCAAATGGGAAATCCTTTATTTGAGCATTAGAAGCTTCCTCTTCTAGGATCTCAGCTTAAATGAAATTAAAAGTATTCCAAATATAAACAGACCTTCAATTTCAATTAATGGTGCTTCATATTCTTTAGTGTTTAATATCATATTATGGTGATGAAACAGAATCAACCAATCATTCTTATGAACTACCATTGTGATAATTTTGATATCTTTGATTTATTATTTTTGTGAATTGTGATAGAAACAAGTATAGTAGTGGATGTAAAACATCCTATTGACTGAGTGTTTTAAATCTCTGCTTCCATTTCAAGCAAGCTCTTACTAGACCTGCATGGACAAACATAATGAAATAACAATAGATACACAAGTCTTGATGATCCTCACATTGGTTCAGCTGGGCACACACAATTTACATGCATTGATAAATATACAACTTATCAAAGTCACTTTTTTTAATCAATAATGTATAGGTCTGCATCTCATTATCATAAAAATTAGATCCAATTGCATATTGTAACAAATGACAACCATTTCAGAACCAAAATTCAGGTTAATTTGTTCATGTTACAAATAACCAAACAAAAGAATTGTTTATCTGTAGCCAAATGTTCATCATCACCAACATTATATTCATTGATCATATTGTCTTTTGTTTTTTCATGTTCAATGCATAACAAAATAATCATTCTTTCATTGACCCAATTGAAATTCTTCTGAAATTAAAGAACCCAATAGAAGAAGAAGAAACCATATACGAAGTTCAAAATCACTCAAAGACCACACATAATTTGACAAATTTGATACCAAACCCCAACCACATTGACAAAATGAAAATTTTTAATATTCATTTCTCTGATGAAAAAAAGAGAGTAACAAGACAATGAGATGAGATTTTTTTTGAACTATCTTGACTAGCTGGTTTCTTGTCATTTTTTTCATTTTAGACATTAACATATGTTTATATGTACAGATGAAAATGGTGAAGAAAAACGTGAAGAACTCTAAGAAGTCAAGTGCCTCACTATCAAAGAAGACGAAGAAAATTGGAAAGGCAATGTGTAAAAGTGGTCCACATGTGACCACAAAATGGTTTAGTTCACTCTCCCCTTATCAGCAAGACTTAATTAGGAACTCAGTGTTTGAAAAACTTCTTGTGGATTTAAATGATTTTAATTTTCACTCTTACATTTATACCTGTTTATTAGAAAATTTGAACCACCAAATGTAATACATTTTCAAAATTCTATTTTGAAAATAGCCCAATCTGATTTTCTTTTTATCTTAGGCCATAGATTAGGTCTTCCTCCCCCCATAGATGATGAACATGGAAACTGTCCTAGTTTTGCATGGTACAAATAACTTTTTTCCCCAAAAAAGAAAAAATTAACAAAGAGAGATATAGAAATTGCTTTACAAAAGAATCCCCATCTTTCCGATGATATATTTTTTAAATTAGCTTTACTTTATATATTAATAAACCTACTTTTGTCAAATCCAGCTTATAGTGTGTCAAATAAATATGTATATCTCGTAGAAAGTATAGATAGGTTCAGTAGTTATCCTTGGGGAATAATTATGTACAACTATACGATGATGGGATTCACCAAGGAAAAAATATTGGCATACACGACCGATCTATTTGGTGAGGAGGGTTGTGGTATTGCAATCCACGTTAGTGTATGAATAGACTATCTACGCATTTATTGTAAGGATTTGTTTTACACTACTCATGAAATGAATTGAATCATTTGTTAATCAGACTGAACTTTTTTGAAATAATGAAAATGCAGTACTACATCAAAATTAACCAAGTGATGACTCATACTACATTACTCATGAAACAAACTGAAACACTTGTTAATCGAATTGGGCTAACTAATGAATATATCAAACTGCATAAATTTTAAAACAACCTTATATGACTATTTTTAATGAATCAAACTACAACATCCTTCAACTGAAACGAAAAGCCAACTTCTCATTTATATAACTAATTACATCAAAATATTTCTTTACAACTACAATTGTAACAATTTTTTGTACAACTCTCTTTACAACTGTAACTACAACATTATATATCATTACAACCATAATTTCAACTAGACTCCATCTTCATCCAACATTGAGTTTTTCTGTGTGACTGGTCATGTGGCATTGATATGACACATTGAAGGGGTTGTCCTATATTAATTTTTTTTGTTTATCAAATAAATGACTTCATTTAGGCTTGTGATATGCTTATAACATATTTTCTTAGTCTCTTAGTAGTTATGGCTTCTTGCTACACTTTTTTGTTAGTTGATGAGTGATGTGCTAATTTTGGGGATGTAATAAACCATCAACAACTTTCTTGCATTTCAATATGCTTTTGTGCATCATATGGTTTATATATATGAGAATGTTTAGTTTATAAATCCATTGAGGAAGCATTGGTCTTTTGTAAGGTATTTTGCATTGGTACACTGTTCTGAATTATGGGTACATTGTTAGTTCTTCTCAATACTTTATTATGGATTGTGGGTACATTGTTAATTCTCAATAACTTATGTTTATTTTATGTTATTTTTCTTTTTGTAGATTGTTGTTAATAGCTAATAAGGTTGCCCTAATAATAATGTTTCTTGCTTTTGTGGAGAGGGCAATCATAGACTCTGACTTTAATGGATTTCAGGTTGGAGGACAAGTACTTCACCAAAGCTACCATGTCACAAGGGAAGCATTGAAGAAAAAGATGTTGTCCTTGGTAGAGTCCGAGCACGAAGAGGACGTGAAAGACTTTATTCGGCTGTGGATAGCCTTCATGTTCCCAATTTTTTTATTTTTGGCTAACCAAGTCAACATTATAAGATTCAGAGATGAATATTTTGTGAAGATTCTAAGACGATACAAAGGAGATGTGTTATGAATGGACAGAAAATGTGTTATATTATATATAACTTGTGTTATACTATTATGAACGGAAGTTGTGTTTGAATGGATCTAATGTACATTTGTTGACCAATTGATGTTATGAATATAAGTTATGTTATGAATGATAATTGTGTTTTGAATGATATTATTTATGTAATAATTGTTGTGTTATGAATGAAGTGATATTATGAATGATAAATATGCTATGAATGACAATTGTATTATGAATGATATAGTTGTACATGTTATGAATGAAGTTGTATTATGGATGATAGTCGTGTTATGAATGACAGTTGTGGTATGAATGACAGTTGTGCTATGAATGGTATGTTGTGTAATGAATGATATCATGTTAGTCCATCTGGTTACATTGTGATTCACTTGTAATACATTATTAGTCATTTGGGTACACTGTTACACACTACTAATACATTGTTAGTTCATGTAAGTACACTGTTATGCACTATTAATACATTAATAGTTCATCTAGATCCACTTTACTTACTACACTGTATATATTCACAATAGTTTAAACATCATCAGATCAACATGCACTCAATAAACAATAAGCATATGAGATAATCTGACTTAATACAAATAATTGTTCATACATGATAATAAGATTATTTAATTAAAACAGAAAGTTATTTTTCAAAACTACTTCATTTTAAAACTACAACGGATTTATGCATGTCTTCGTGTTGTGTCAAAGAACTTTGCATCTTGAACAACGATACAATGACACTGCATCCGGATCTGCTTGTGACTCAATCTTGTTTTTCTTCTTTCTCCCCGACCTAATATTCGTTAATGGAGGTTTGATGCATATATTACCTTCTTCCTCCTCTGTCCTCTGAACAACAATACAATTTCATTGCATATGGATCTACCTGTAACTCAATCTTATTAACTAGTTGTGTTTCTTTATTGTATGAACAAACTACCATAAATGATTTCATGGATAAATTTTTTAGAAAGATCCTATACAATGTGCAAAACAAAATAAATAAATTAGCAGTTAATAAAATCACACAAAAAAAAACAGTGTACATAGATAAAAATAACAATAAATAACAGCAATGGGTCATGGTTATGTATTTTCATAACTAGATTTCACAATAACATCTAATATGCTCCTAGACATTCATTAATACTCTAACTGTTCATCTATCATTGCTAACAAGGGCAAATGGAACAATCCAACTTAATAAATCTTATCTTATGAGAAATCATTATTGGATACATAAAAACGAATATCACAAATTAATTGAATTAAACTCTATTTGGTGAAGGGAAAAATTTTAAAATCATGAAAGGAAGGATGTGATGATTTGGTGAGTCATTTAGAAAAAAAAATTACAAGATCATTAAAGCATACCATAATAGTATACGAAACTTTTTATGAGAGACTAACATATCAAGTTTTTTTTAATGAAGATGAATTTATGTATGTCACATACTAGTTTTTTTATGAGAATTTGTAAATCTAAAAATCATGTATTCTTTAATAATCATGAATCAATAATTTTGATATATCATGCACGGAATAACATAGGACAACATAGATTACTACTGTACCAACATGACCTAATATTATACTGAAAATAATTAACAACGTGCTCAGAATCCATAACAGTGTATCAAGAGACCGACGTGGAACATATAATTCAAGCAGAGGAAAAAAATGATGATATAACGTGGAATATATCTCTAAAGTATATCATACATGAAAAGAAGAAAAACACATTAAATCTGGACCTACACATTCTTTTGAAGAACTGATTTTGAAAAGAACTTATTAAAATGACTTACAATAGGCAGATTTCTATGTGTTGAAGTCTATGTGGCTCTCCATCGTCGTCACCGCTGCCGTTGTAGTCGTAGGGGGGAGCGTCGGGTTGGTGGCCTATCTAGGGTTCCATATAGAGTAAGCTCTTTAGGGTTTTGAATGGTGGGCTTGTTAGGGTTTTGAATGGAGAAGAAACACAAAGGGTGAACTGTAACGTTTCGGTATTTTTCAGCCTTATATATTTATTTTAAATATATAATGGAAATTTTAAATTTGATTTTTATATTTCGTTTTTTCATATTTGGCGGTGGGCCCAAATGGGTCCAATTTGATTTATAATTATGATAATTATAAATTGATGTTGAAATAATTATTTTATATTTTTATGTCGATCTTTATAGTGTCAAGATACTTTGGCTGAAATTTGGTGATATCCGGAGTTCAGGAAGTTAGGTTTTTAGAATTTTGTGTTAAGTTATTGAGCTCAGGGATCTAGTTGTGAATCCAGAATACCTTTTAGCCTTCAGGGATCAATTTATAAATCAGATAGGGATCTGTTTGTAAATCGGATAGGGACCTCATTGTAAACTGGAAACACTTCATGGGGCGTTTTGTAATTTCGGTAAACCCCTTTAAATAAAATGTTTGGGTTAGGTTTTCATCCAAATTTCAGAAGGTGTGAAGGGTGGTGATGACCTAACTCTATATGAAGATGGTGAGTGGTGTAACCGGATCTAAGGTGAGATATCATTCCTTATTGATTTTGTTAATTTTGAATTTATTTTTGTTAGGATATGATTACGTCAAGTAATTGTTTGGGGAATAAGTTTGATGGATTAGGGTTGGGGTTTGATTGATTTAATTTGATGATTATTTGATTTGATTTTAATGGATCTCAAAGGAATTCTTAGGATCAAATTAGATTTATTAGTTTTGGGGATTTAATGGCTATTTTCGGGTTGATTTTATGCTTAGAAGTAAATCGTATTTTTTACTATGATAGATTCATTTATGGGAAAAATGTATTTGACAAACAGAAATAAGTTTTGAAAAGAGCTTTCCAACGAATCATGAATTGTCCAATTCGGAGTTACGGGTAGAAAGTTATGATTTTTGAAATATTTATGTGCTCTTTCTTAGCATTTAATATTTAGCTTGATGAACAAGTTTGATGAATTTTAGATATTAAAGGGATCCCAAATTGATGTTTAATGAAGTATAATTTGATTGTGGGTTTTGATGATTTTAATGATCTTGGCAACTTAAATTGGATCTTAAATCGATAATTTGGTTTAGTGGGATAATTGAATATTAATCGAATATTATTGTTATTGGGATATAAATTGATTGGATTAAGTTATTTTGATCATTTAAATTATAGTTGAGCCTTATTGGATTTGTTTAAATATTTATTCGAGGATTGATCGATTATATGGGTATTATGGAATAAGTGGATATTGATTATCGGATCATTGTAGGTATATGAAATTTTTAATATTTATTCGAAGTTGGGATTTTCATTAGGACTTTGAAGTGAGTTGTTGATTGTAGGTCTATAAGATATATGGGCTTTCGGGATTATTGGGCGTAGTGCTGTTGTAAGTTGGTTATCAGTTGTTTGAGTTGTGATTGAATTATTTCTGAATTATTATTTCATAATTGTTATGCTAGGTTATCAATGTGCGAGTGTGTAGCATTCATGCACATGTATCGATTTGTATTGCATGGACTGGAGGTGAGTGGATGCCTCTATATTATTTGAAAATCATAATATATGTATACATTTTGACATCATGTTATTTTTACGATTATGAAATCTATCTTGTATAAAGCATATGAGCATGTTATCATATATAGGTTGATATTGGATATATCGTATGCATTGGAAATTATGAGATTTATGAAAAATTGTCGCATGCTGTATACTTGAAAGAATAAGTAGTTTTGATTGTGCATGTATTAAATCGTCTAGGTGGCTCAGTCTAGGTGGCTGCGGTCTAAATTTTGACCCAAGTCTAGATGGCTATGTCTACGTGGCCCGATTTTCAAAGTGAAATCTCTATGGCTAGGTGTCGTGGAAAGCGGGCATGCGTGCCCGTTGCATTCATAAGCGTCATGAGTATTGACAGTTATTTTTGAGACCATGCATTTTGATATGAGGCTTTGTTTAAGTTATGGTTTATTAGAAATTTATTGTATTTGCAAATATCATTTTTATTGTATTTTGTAAATTGTTTTCTTACGATATATTATTAAAGATTATTATTTTGAAATATTTTATTATCGGAACGCCAATGTCCATTCACTGAGCGTGTGGTAGCTCACCCCTTATTTTTTCAACCTTTCAGATTAGTTGTTGATGGTCGTCGATCTTGTTAAGGCATTGGAGGTTGAAGCTCGTATAATGATTTTCGGAGCACTAGACTCATGTAGAAGGTGTTGATCATTTCTTTGGCATGTAGAAGACCCATATGTATGATAGCATGGTGATATTTAGAATTTAGTTGATCCCGATGTATATCCAGTAATTGAGAATTTGTTTGGATTTTATCCTGGAAAATTTATGAATAAAATGTGGTGATGTATTCTTATGTTTCTGGATAAAAAAAAAATAGAACTCTGATATTCGAATATTTAAGGTAACGCAACCGGACTTCGCGCTTCAAAACGGAGTCGTGGGTTCGGGGGCGTTACATGAACGAACATGCGTGATGAAAGAAATGATTTTGTGTTTGAATTTTGTTCTCTCGTTCTCTCCATGATTTGGTGGGGGAAAATGAGAAAAGGTGAATAGAAGAGCTATCTTGGGGAAGAAGAATGTGAGATTTGGATTGTCTGGGTAAACGCATTTGTTGAAAGGGTATTTTCAAAAGTTCAAAAAAGGGGTTTGACAGAAAGTGTTAAATTGAATATAAAAATAATGAGTTTGAGAGATGACAACCTAGAAAAAAGTCAAAACAGTCTAGGGACCTAAAAATAATTAGGGGTGGCTGTGAGGACCTCTAATCAATTTTCCCTTTTTTAAAAAATAGGGTTTGTTTAGATTAAGAATAATTTACACAGAAAATGGAGAAGTAATCTTAATCCCAGATGCGGCACTATTAGGGGGCTATTATTTTCATCCCAATATTTATCTAACCCAACCCATTATCTTCCCCACCATTCTTTAAAAACTGTGAATCCATGAGGGCATGAACCCAACAAACCCCGCCCGTCATTAAAAAAACGGGTGCCTCTAATTGCACCCCTCAAATTGGGGTGCACACCCCTAATAAATGGGTAATGCACAAAAGATCTGTTTATAATCGGATCTGTGCACACCCATATAATCAGATTCTTTGCGACACTATGAGTGTCGGTCTCTGACATTGTTGGCGACAAAGCTTGTGTCGTGGGGTTCAAAAACTTGAACCCGTAGCATCTTGATTCTTCGCGATACCCGTAGTGTCGATCATTGGCGTTTGGGTCGACAACGGGGGTGTGCAGGGTTCAGAAACCTGAACTCATAGCATCTGAATTCTTAGCGACACTATCAGTGTCAGCATTTAACATTTAAGTCGACAATACTAATGTCGCGGGGTTCAAAAATTTGAACCCGTAGCATCTCCATCAACCATGACACTAAACCTGAACCCGTAGTAGACTAATCTGTGTGTCGACATTCTGTGTGTCGACGAGTTAGCTATATGGCGACAGTATCAGTGTCGATACTAGTAAACTAATCTTCTTATTCATTTTTTGAACGATTCAAACATAAAACAGTCGAACATATATCCAAAGAGCTGAATATTGAAATTTTACAAAGTCACTTTCAAGCATTAACCCAAACATTAAACATTAACCCAAACATACATTATTGAAACAACTTATAAACCTAGCAACAGCAAAATGTCAAATGATCTTGTTCAAAAAACG
This sequence comes from Acorus calamus, assembly GCA_030737845.1. Taxonomy (NCBI): domain Eukaryota; kingdom Viridiplantae; phylum Streptophyta; class Magnoliopsida; order Acorales; family Acoraceae; genus Acorus; species Acorus calamus. The sequence goes on along the minus strand of CM060859.1, from coordinate 18,782,292 downwards.
AAGAAAGACAGTCGACGTGAATGTCGATGAAGAAAGAGACGGCCGGTGTGAATGGAAGGGCGACCCCATGCAACAAATGAAGAGACACGGGCGGCGCAAATATCGGTAAAGGATGATAGTGAATGTGGATGATGATGACGCGTGAGTAAACGGACGACACAGAAGGAGGGTCACCAAGAGGGATGTCGGCAAAGAGGGGGAGGGATTGAGTGGAAGGAAGAGAGAAGGAGCTAGGGTTTTTTTTTTAGGTTTCAAAGGGATTGATTGGAGGGGTGTGCATTGAAAATCATATCTTCCTTTTAAGTAGTGGTGTCAGGGGTGTTTAAAGAATGTTTATGATTTGGGTGGGCATGAAAAGAATGCGGTGTGTACTTGAAAATGAGGGGTGTAATAAGGGCACCCTAAAAAATCCCCTCTCTCTCTTCTTCCTTCTTCTTCTCCAACCTCCCGTCGGAGGTCCTCCCCCGGCATCCATCACTGCCTCCGTCAAACCCCGGTGCCGTGGCAGTCTCCCCCGGAGGTGTTTAATCTCTCTTTCAATTAAATTTTTTTTTAGGTATCTCAAGTGATCTGGGCTTAATTAGAAATTTTTGGGATTGGATTGTATTTTTTTAGAAAAAAAATTGTAATGAATGATTTTATTGTTTTGGAGAGTTATTTGGGAAATGGGTTTGGATTGAGAAATGAATTTTTATTTTTATTTTTTAATTTTGGGGATGAGATTTTCATTGAAAGAGAGATGAAAGAGACTTTCATTTTGGGGATGAGATTAACATAACATTACGTCCACAATTGGATCTACGCCGGCAGACTTCCGTCCCATGGGTTTACAGAATGTGCAGTGGGGGATCATCCATGTGTCTGACAAGCAGCCGTCTCGCAATGAGCCGACCACCGGTACTCCCCTTTCTGTTCTGTATTAAAAATTACCTGTTTTGGAGAATCTGTATTTGCAATCAAAATCAATTTTCTGATTTTTTTTATAATCTGTGTTAGTCAATGTTTTTGCTTCGAAGATAGAGCCGAAACTGGCGAACACACTTGTAAGGTATAGATTGATAGCATATGATTAACCATAATAGCAGAGTTGTTTTTCTTTTAAATTTTTTCAATTTATTTTCAGGCGTTTGGCCAAATCGCGCCATTGGAGGATCTCCGTCATGTGAAACGGGTGCGTAAGACTTCAGTGGGAGGTGAGTTTAGCAATGCGTTATTTGTTGATGGATGAAAATAATTGGTTGTGATGATTTCATTATTCGGTTTTCATGAGTGGTAGATGCTTTGTTCTTTGGCAGGGAAAATTGAGTTATCAGTGATTTTGTGTACCGTCATTGACTGTGAGAATCACGAGGATATGCCTAGTGGTGTGCTTGAGATCGTCTCTGCATATCAACTCCGCCCTTATTTGACAAAGGTCCGTCATCTGTTAAGATGCACTCATGAATCCTCTATTGTGTCTTAATCCAACTGAATGATTTGTCATTGCATGTGAATGCTGTGAATGGAAACATTAAATGCATGATTTGAATGCTGGGTAGCTATAGTTAAATTCATGTATAGTGATATATTAGGTAGGTGTTCTTGCATGAAATGTGGAGATAATTTTTATCAGGTTTCGAAGTTTGCGGCTTCTACAAGAGAAGAATGGGAGGAGCAATGTAAACTTTGGCCGACATCATATCATCCACAAACACAGTGAGTTTGAATGCTTATCATTTTTCACTCTGTTAGCTATATTTTATACTTCATAATATTAATTCAGTGGGTTTGATCCGTGTCATGAAAGCAATCTTCTTTGTTTATTAATTTCTATAGACAATTCTTTAGAGAGAAATTGTGTGTACAAGAAAAAATATCCTTACTTATTTCCTCTACATAGATCTTCCTCTTGGGACCTTGCCTTCCTGGCTTCCTATTCTCCACTGTGTCTAATTGAGTAATTGTTAATTTAGAAAATTGATTTTACACGTGTTGTTATATGTATTTTACTTAAAATTCTGATGGATCCTCATTCTCTTTCTTTCTGTTTTGTTGGTATCAAAACTCAAATTTGAATCTTGTTCTTAAGCTGTGATTTATAGTAAGGACTTGTTGATTAGGATTTTTTTTGTGAGATAATTTTTTTTATAACAAAAACAGATAGGGTTTTTAATGTATTTTGTGGGATGCCCCTTTGTAAATTTTGTTATATTGCACTTTCATCCTCATTTGTTTTGGATAAGATGCTGATGTACAAGTTATTGTATTTTTCTGAAAAATATTATAATCTCTTCTATTTTTTGCTCCAACTGCAGAATTATTGATGGCATCACTGAATTTAGTGAAGAGGATTCACAGTTGATTTTCAGTCACATGAATATTGTGATTGGACTAACAAAGATGCATTGCCTTGGCAATCAGGTGAGTGTGTCATGGTCCACAGATGAAAACATTTCCCCCCTGTTGTCTTCTCCGTGTGCTTCAACTTTGTAGTTGTTTTATTGTTCATTCCCTTTTTTCCTCAAATAACTTTTATAGTAAATAAAGAATGACAAAATCTTCCTTAGCTTCAAGTTGACATATAAATTGATCCTTCATCAATCAAAAAAAAAAAAAACTCATAAAGAAATTGAACATTTTGTCGAGATAATAGTTTGAAGTTGGATAGAGGCAAAAGTTTGTGGGCCAAATTCACGATAATTTATTTGTGTTTTTATCCTTTTTTCTATTGAAGGTGATCACTTTTATGATTGATGTGGTTAACTTATTTGTTTAACAGTATTGAATATGAAGAAATGCCTATGAATTGAGTCAAGTTTTTTTCATGTGGATGTTCCATGGTGCAAGAAAACTTGCACATGGTCAATGTTACCATATCAGGTACCAAATCCATTCCCAAGACTAGATGCTTAATGGAAGATCTATGGAGTGAGAGTTGGCATGTATGCTTTGTGCTTTGCCATCACAAACCATGCAATGTTTGGACATGGATATTTGAAATATTTCATATGCCCTATACTGTGACTCAATTTGCATAATATCATGCATGTTATTTGTATAATAATAAGGATAATATTTACTTTGTCTGCGAATAATTCAACTTATGTACGTCCCTTACCTAAATATCTGTAAGAGCCAAGTCATATCCTTGCCTTCCACGTTAGAGTTTGTGCCTGTACATATCTGCATCTCGGCATTATAAAAAAGCACCTTAAAACGAAGCAGCATGTAGGATTTTCCTATCTTATAATACATTTGGGTATTGTAATCTGAAACTGTGGGTGATGAATCAAACATCTAGTTACGGTATTGATTGTGCAATAACATATTAACAGGGATGCATTAAGCACATTTTAATTGTGAGGAACTTTATGATATCGTGTCATAGGACTTATAAATTATAGTTCCACCGTGTCTCATGGAATTATCTATAGATTTTTATGGCCCAAATAATCTTCCCTTTTGCAAAATGACTTGTGAAATGTGCTGATCCGCACCATGGTATATGATGTCCCTATCCTATCTCACTGTACTTTTGTGAAATTTCAGGTAGTAAATGTTGCTATTATCATGGATCCTGTGACACAACAGATTATTGCTAGCGGGACTGATCAAACCTGTTCATTGTTGGCTGATGGCAAGCAAAGTAACTGGGAGCTTACCCACTGCAGTAGACAAGCAGAAATCTCATTTGAATTCAACAATGCATTAGGGTGCAGTGGTGATCTTCTTCCAGAGGGTTCATGCAGTGAAAGCATTGAAAACATAGGTTCATATAACCATGTTTCTTGTTTAAATCCATGGAGTTGGATGGAACAAAAGGTACATGCTCAAAATTCCATCATGGTCGATAGTGGGAGCACTACTAAGTGGCATCCTTTACGACATGCCACTCTTGTTGCTATTGAAAATGCTGCTTCTAGAGATAGACGCCTGTACCCGGTAGAGCAACTGGAGACTTTGACTGCAAGGGTACCAGCAAAACGCCAGAAGACCCAAAACTCAGATGTGTGTCTCTACATACTTTGCTCCATAATTTTTTTTTCTTCTGAATTTGACGCCCATTTTTTTGGTAAACTCTTTATGTGGTGGTCTATGTGGGTGAATAAAGTATACATGCAAGAAAACCAGAAGAGACATGTCATAACATTTATATAATCCGCCTTATTTGAATATGCCTTGTAGACTTGACATTGCAATCATATGTTTCACATGTATCCCTATGATGATGCTTAATTATGGAACTCCTAGAAAGATAGTAGTTGTGAAACCTATATCGATATTAACTCAATTTGAAGGTTTTTAACATATTATCACCAGAAGTTTTTCATGGTCGGTCGGATAAATTATCTTCGTGTCCTAACCTAAGTCTTTATCAGTGAATTGGAATCTGATGTTGTTGAGGCCTAGTCCGCTTAATGTAAGCTGATTGCTTATAGGCTTACATAATACTCTTTATGAATTTATAATGGAGGAAATATTGCTATAATAGCATCTGGGGGAATCGCATATCTTATGTTTTCTTAGTGATCCACTAACTATTACATGTTGATTTTATCTTGTACTCCTGTCTATATGTTTTCTTTCCTTCAGAATGAGGGAACATACTCCTGAAGCTGCAAATGGTTTGACTCCTGAAGCGACACGTCCATATCTTTGTACTGGCTATGATATTTACATTGCCTGGGAGCCATGTACAATGTGAGTTTAAAATATTGTTGATCTTTTAATTTGTAGATAGTCATATACAAATGAAAGTTACATTTATATTTACAATTTTTATAATTAAGATTTACTTGACAGAACATCTTAAACTGTGATAGTTTGGTTTTGAAAATTCAAACAGTTTGTGCAAGCTAATTAAATTGTCAAAGGATTACCATGCAAACAATACTTCTAATGAGTTTTTGGTTAAAATTTTAGTTTGTTGTGAATTAGGAAGCCTGTGAGCTCATATTTGTTATAAATATTTTATTTTTCAAAAAATGCCAGAAATCCCTTGTGACATTTAATAATGCACTTAAAGAATAAAAAATTGATATCTTGCATATAATCTTTGAAGTTGCCATTATTGTGTAGCAGTACTTTCCAATTATAACTTGCTTACTATTTAGTACATAGAAATATTTAATGTCAGTGCGTTTGTGCTTGAAGGTGTGCGATGGCGCTTGTTCATCAAAGAATACGACGGATATTTTACGCATTCCCAAACCCAAATGCTGGTGCTTTGAACAGCATACATCGACTACAAGGGGAGAAAAGTTTGAACCATCACTACTCTGTTTTCAGGATTTTGTTAGATGAAAAAAATTCTTAACCATTAATTGACCTGAAAACTGCATATTATCCTGTTGACTGTCAATTTATTTTCAATATTGTAGGTTTACATTCTATTACAAATATCAGCTGTTCATGATGTGCCCATTGAATTTTAAGATTTGGCAGTACATTACCGGATTACCCCATGCTATCTTTCAGTTCACAATATAGCTCCACATGTATCATTTTGAAAAAAGAGCACATTGGTGTTTTGAGTCCAGATAGGTTAAAACAAACAACTGTAGTTTAATTTATGCTCCCACTACAGTAGAAGAAAAACAACCTATTGAAGCTCAGATCCTTCTTAATTATATGCCTTAGTTTCTTCTTTTCATATTCTGCTTGTGAAAACACAATTTTGAGTTCTTCATTGAAGTAAATGTATGAACAAAGAAAGGATAAGTCGGGAATGTACTGTAGATGCTTTGAATCTTACTGGCAGCTGGGTCACAAATGGAGGCAAAGGCTTCTTCAGACAGGTCAACCATTCCCTGGCAACCAGGTGGAGAGCTGTAATCTATGACCTTCACTACCGCAGATTCACTAGTGGAAGGATTACGATGGCCAAGTTGGTTCTGTCGAGGCCCTGAACCTGCAAAATTGTTCCACAGGCACCTCATCACTTCAAAAGGTATCACTCATGACCACAAAACACGTCTTCATAACATTAATTACAACATTACACCATTACAATCTGGAATAGTGGAGTAAGTGGTCTTGATTACAACAATTAATTTTTTAATTGATTTGAAGTGATTTTTCTGTACATACAAACTATCTGAGCTCAATATAATCACCTTCTAATTTTCCTTCTTGTCATGTTTCTCATTTTTTGTGGATCATAATGTCTTCTTTTCCTTGTTCCAATCACAGAATTATTGATGGCGTCAGTTTGTTTAGTGACGAGGATTCACACTGATTTTCTGGCAATCAGGTGCATGTCCTGTTCATACATAGGTGTAAGTGTTTGTTTCCCCTGTTTTCTTTTCTGCATGCTTCAATTTTGCAGTGCTTCCTATCAGTAGGTTGCTGGCATATCTTTCACCCATTTCTCAAAAGTAATTGGTTAATATTGATAAAAAAATTGAAAATACTAGACTTTTGGTCAGTAACTTAGCTTAGCTTGAAAATTGGATGGAAGTGAAAAGTTAGGGGCTATACATAACCAATTTATGTTTTTTGTCCTTTTTTTTCTCTTTATTGAGATGATCACTTTTACAGATCGATGTAGTTAACTGGTTGTTTAACATGAATGAATATGAAGAATATGCTTATGAATATAGGAATTTTTATATTGATGTTCTTTGATTCACGGGTACTTGTATTTGATTAATGGAAACTCTTTGTGCTCTAAAATTACTGACCATGCTATGTTATACGCTTTGATATTTGAAATACATTCATACTTAGTGCAACACAGTATCCATGGTATGTGCTGGTATGTAATAGTGATAATATTTACTTTTGAGTATAGATAATTCAACTTATGTGGATCTGTCTTTCTAAATATTTTAGAAATCCATAGTCATATGACATATCTCTGGCCTCCCATATCATAGTTTGCTCATGTCTATATGGAAATTAGATATGCCTGTAATGCTTGAAGTTATTGGCATTGCAGCCATATATATATAATTCTGTCACTATGATTCGCTTTGGAAATGATTCGTGGAAGATATTTGTTGCCAAATCCATGTCAGCTCAAAATATTAAATCTGAGGATGTGTGAATGATGCCTCATATCCTATGTTAACCATTTATTTTGTTTGGCTGTTTGCGTATGTTTATGTTTAACAAGCTCGAGGACCTTATCATTAAATAAAAAAGTCCAAGGACCTTAAAAAAAATAAGGGGTTGAAAAAAGTACTTTGAAATAAACCTATTGAGATATGAAGTATAGATAAATTATATAATATTGTTATTTAAAAGTTACAAACCAGCATTCATCTTTTATTTTTAATTCAAATAATAAAAAATTTGATTTTTAAGTTTTCCAATAACAATTAAAAAAAAAGACCACCTCTTCATTCAACCATCTCATTAGTGAATTTTAATTGGACGATGAGGCGGTATCCACAAAAAGGATCATTTTAAGAGACTGTTTGATTCACTGTTTAATTCAGGACTTTAAGATGTTGCATAAAGAGGATTAAAATTAATTTAATTTTGAAAATTATGATATGAAAGTATATAAAAATTAAGCTGATTAGTATAAAAAAAATAAAGTATAAATGATTATATAATATAAAATAAAATTAAAAATACATAATAGGAAAGTTTTCATTTTTTTATTTTTGTACTTTTTTATTTATATTTATATAGGTGAAATTAAAATTATGGGTATTTTTTTGTTGGATTGTTAAACTAGATTGAAAATTATCATAATGTGGTATTCACTTTCTCAACCTTACAAGCACGGTAAAAATATTGGATATGCTGCTAGGTGCTTTTTAAAAAGTAGTTGATGTGCATATGAATTGATTTTGTTGAATTATAATGGATGAATATTAATTAAGATTATTTATTAATTTGAAATTATTTGATTAATAATGATTAAGTATTTTTTAACATAAGCACAATGATTATAAGATATGCAAAGTGTAAATATATAAAACTTATAAAAGACAATATAATAAACATGTTTAATCAGAATGAAATTGAAATTCTCCAAAGAACCTTGAAAAACTTTATATGAACACCTATACCAAGCAATAGAGCAATTTAAACTATAATAGAATGTGAGATCTTCACGCTTCTTAGTCAATAATAGAGTATTATTACACGCAATATTTGGAATCCATATATTTATCTAAGAATGTTTATATCTCGTTATAAAGGTATATATCTTGTTAACAATTTTTTCATTTTCATATCAATGAAAAAATGTGAAGTCATATGCATTATTCATAAAAATATATATTTTATTGATACCCCTACCATTTTTTAAAATCAACACCACGCAAGATTATCAAACGGATTGTCTCTAATATTATTTCCAACAATTAAAGTGCATTTAACTATATCTTATAAAATCATACCAATAATATGACGTCGCAACAAGAAGAACCAATTTTTTAAAACAATCCAAAATCTTGATATTTTATTAATGATGCTTGATGATATAAATGTATGTCTCAATGGAAAAAGAAATATAACTAAAAGTTCCATTTATTTGTTTGAAAGTTTTTTAGTCTTTACCTTCTCTTTCAACAAAGTCCTTTATTGTTAATGCAATAAAGTCAAATTGTTTCTACACATGGTAGAAAAATGTCATTAAGATTAAAAGTATGTAATGTTAAACTTTATGGATAAAAGCATAATCATTATCAGAAAAATATGCAAACGTAAGATGTTATTAAAATATAAAGATTTGGAATGATGCTCACTACAACTCTGACCTATTATTTTGTTATGTGTTTATCTGATTAATATCATACTCTCTTCAAGTATCTACTGAACAGATTGACTATTAGCTACACCATATAAGTGTAAAACAATTATTTGAAAACATGTTGAACTTTTAATGAAAGTAGAACACATCACAATAAGAATATAACTAATTAACAACTATGTTTAGTCTATCTTTCCCTCAAACAAATAATAGTTATGCTAATCACATTTTCATAGGAAGCATAAATAAGCATTATTAAAATAAACACACAAATATATATGAAAGTTAATTTCAGACTTATTATAACTCTGTTATATAACCTGATTGAGTATTATTTGTTTCAGTAATGATTCATAACTAATTTTTTTAAAAAAAACATGATTTGTGAAACCAATTAGAGTTTTTATACTAATGAGTGCAAACATGATTAAAAAGCAATAGTTGAATCTCAATAATAGAGCATATATGAACAAAACAAATGATGGACTTGAAGTGTCTTTTTCTTTTTATGTTTCCTTGCCCACACAGAATCCAGAATCACATTTAAAATAACAATGCATACATTTTTCTTTAAAAATTAAGAAAACAAATCAGATCTATATATACATAACAAAAGCAAGACGCAAAAATTGGCATGGTAAATTATCAGATTTAAATCAATACATATAAATGAGATATCTATACGAATCCTTTCATATGTACAAGATAAATATAAACCCAGTTCTTTGGACTATTCTAAATTAGAGCCCACTTTACCAAACATTTATAGATACAAAATAAACTCTGAATCACTTCAATGGCATTTAAAAAAAAACATTAATCATGTTATAAATTGTGAGCACCTAATATGCATTGACACCATTAAAACAAGTCCTTCGAAGGTATTGATTGATGCTCATAATTCATCTTCATGGACAAGTATCAAAACCTCATTATGCAACCCTCATGTCCTCATATATGTTTGGAAGGATAAATGGACAATCACCCGATTGGATAAACAGTCACCTGAACCCATCCATCCATCTATTCTACAAACACAAATACACAAATAATAATAATAATAATAATAATAATAATAATAATAATAATAATAATAATATATGTTAGCGTACTTTCACTTGTAGGATATCCAACATCTGAGGAACTCAATCGATAGCTGATTGATCTTCCATAGGATCCCTGAAAACACAAAATTTGAATACCAAACTCGACGTAGTGAAAAACATCACAAGAATTCATTGAGAACAAACAATATATAAATATATAAAAAAGAGATGTATGTAAATCAAATCCATAACAAAAAGCAGAAGAAAGTATAATAGGTTGTATGTAAGTGGATTTTGAAATCTAAGTAAATTGTGATATGATAGGATGAAAACCAGTGAAATAAAACAAATCCCAGAACAAGAACTTTTCATCACACCGAAAATATGCTTTTAAGAATTACATTAAATTTTATTGCCTATTTCATCCCTAGAGAAGAAGAACACAACACAATAAATAATTATGAAATGAGCTTTGGTTAAGTCGGTTAACACCTCCCACCTCCTTAAAAGAGGTCAATGGACCAAATCCTGGGGAGCATCATTTTTTTTAAAAAAAAACAATAAATAATTCAAAGAAGGCATCAAAAAGTTACAAAAACAAGATCTACGTATGTAATTGAGACAACAGAATTCATGGAAAGGCCTAAATAGGTAAATATGAGGAATCCAAAGAAAAAACAAGTAAATATGAGAAATGTAGAAAAAAACCAAGTTTAAATGGGACCCAAATCATTTCATCAATATCACTACAAATCCAACATAAATATAAATATTAGATAAATATGTGACTAAAATGCAAAATGAAAAATAAAGGGAAAAAAAAGAGCAGCAATTATAAAACATGACAACATGCAAAGTAAGGAGTAAAGGAAATCCAAGATACCTGTCATAATGTGTATACAAAGCTAAACAGATGAATTCCACCTATGGATGGAAAAAAAATTCTAATTTAACAATGCTACAATATAATATCCAAAGCGTTAAAGTAATAATAAGTGAACCGAACAATCTTTCTTTTTGTAATCATGCACCTTTTTATATGTAAAAACCTGTAGTTTTTTTGGGAATAATAATGGAATCTATAGTATCAAGTGTAATTAACAGTGAAAGCAATCAACCTACATAGACCATGACTGAGTATCGAAACTTAGATGATTTCTAAATCCCACCAAACATCAATAAAGCCAATATAAAAAGTCTTGATCATCGTTGTTGTACCTTGAGAATTGTTCTTCAGTTGATCTAGATCCATCTCAAGCTCACCACCAAGAATGTAATCACATACAAAAGTTGTCTGCTTTCAAAGATACATTCGATTATAAATTTATACAGATATCCTCGTCATGTTCATAAAGCAAGTCTAACAATAAGGGACCATTACTACACAAGGGACCTTCAACCTCACTATAAATATTTTATTAGTTTTTTTAAAACTATATTGTAACCCCAAATCAATTGTCCTCAAAGAAGCCTAATAAATGAACACATACAAACTGAACAAATAAAAAAAAGCAAAGGTAAGTTATTTAGAAAATTTTCAAAAAATATTACTAAGCTGTAATGACATCACTAAATACTACTAAAATAGTGAATCCAGAAGAAAAAAATCCCATGTAATACTCACGTTGTAGTGATGAAGATCCTTGTCGACTTGTTGAACCAAGAATTCACTCACCCTACCAATTCACTTCCTCTATACGGTCCCAAACCCCAGATGAGAAATACCAACATGCAAAAGGGAAAAAAATGCATACTTTGCCTGCCTTAGAGAAAATAAATTACTTGATATTTTCATAAATTGATTTGAAGTGCATCATGCAAGGGCATACATTAAGGTGATTGAGAAGCACAACTGCGATTTCACTGCTATGATGACCTTAGTAGAAGGTGTAAACTTACAAAGTTCTACATGAATCCGAAATGATCTTAGAGTCCAGTATACAAACACCGACAAAACTAATCAACATACACGATCATTGATAAATCTCATAAAAAAGAAGAAATTCAGTCAGCATAAGCCATGTTTATTGCTTATAAGACTCCTCAAATCTCTATGATCTTATATATAAATAATATAGAAATAAATGAATGTTTGTTGTGACTCGATACACATGAACTACACACAAAAAATAAGCAAAAATATCAAAGTTTTCACTGCTTTCATGGTGCAAAATTGGTGTTCTTCCTTACATCCATACTTCTAAAAACAGTAACAAACCATGTACCTTCATTTAAAAAAAAAGAAGTATTACTCAAATGAATTGTACATACTCACTAACATAGAAAAAAAATCTTGCATGTTTCATCTAATGAAGCATATTGGTTATTTTCTCATTAGTGATGAGACTACACAGAGAGTTGCATATGAAGATTGAGTGTAACGACACCCCAAACTTTATATTATGATAGAAGTAGCACAACAGTAAAATTTCTTTAAAAGTTTTTTAGAAGTAGTACAACAGTAAAATTTCTTTAAAAGTTTTTAAAAAAATCTGACCAAAAATATTTAATATCCATATCCCTATTGGATATTGAATTTCACATTAGATTATCTTTATTTATATACAGCATATACATGAACAATAAATCAAGATGAATATGAGAATACATAAAAACACATACGTCAGTTAGGTTGGCTGAGAACAAGAAGTTTTTAACATTGGACCCTATTAAGCAACTACCTTATGTTGGGTTGGATGTCACATGGACTCCAATCAGATATAAATTATACCCAATAACCTGGAATTCAAATTCAGTAAAGTCAACTCACTAAAAATTTCCTCCACAATATTTAACCCAAAAAGTTCATTCTACAATACATAGACAACCACAAGGACAACAACAAAACTAATTTCACAAATTGGACTTCATTAGAGTACAAATATTCTCCAATGAGGTCTAAAAGAGAAGTGAATGAAACAAATGACTAAACCATAATCCATGTCATATTCTGTTAAAGGTATCAACTAAACAAAAGAGAATATATTGTGCATACATGTAAAGCTGGTCAGAAGGGGAACACAGTTGTAAATGAATGTTAACTTGATCATACTTCCATATAAAGAATAAAACAACAAAAATTATCATATACAAGTGGTGTTAATTATGCGAAAACTCAAGAGAGTGACAACAAAGATACTTTCATTATGACCAATCAAAACACGATAATAATACATCAAATCAACTAAAAAAAGCTTGATAGAGATATTTCCCCAATCATATCACATACATCTCCCAAGTGCATTCTCTCCAATACATAAGCAATCAAGCAAAATAAGTAAATAAATAAAACCAACTCCAATCACCTGAGTGAACCGCACCATCGACGCCACAAGGCTCCCCCTCTGCAGCTCTGTGTACTCAATCATCACAAACCCGAATATGTCGAACATTGGCAAGAAACAGAGGAACACGTTATGTGGATCGCCGTCCATGTCCTCATCGGCGGTTGCCATGAGCGACGTCGAGATGATGCTCTGGTGTGAGTCAATGTTATGCCATTGCTCAACCCTGTGGTCCCGACGAGTACAACAGCGACGAGTACATCAGCGCCGCCACGTCGAACGGGTGGAACTCATCCTCATCCAACGAAGGCGGATTTATCTAGATTTGGGATCAAGGGCAGATCCAGGACAATATTTTAAGGTGGGTTACATAGCCTGTATTAAATATTTATATGGAAATTTTTTTGTTTTTATGTTTGATAGTTATATTAAATATTTATATGAAATTTTTTGTTCTTATATTTGATGTAATTATTTATATATCAAATAATGTGATATTCAAAAGACATACATATGAAGAAAAGAAAAAATATAAAATGTATTGTAAGGATAAAAATGAGATATGTCATCATAAAAATAAGAAGAGTTGCCAGAAAAATAAGAAAAGTTGTTTTATGGATATAAATGTTTCTTTATTGTTCAATTGACATTAAATTAATTCTTAAGATAATATTTAAATTTTAAAATTTAGAATTAATTAAAATTTATAATAAGATTGAGGCTGCGTTTGGTTGCACGATTGTAAAATTGATTTTAAGCAAAAATTGAGTTTAAATATGATTTTATAAGAAGCTATCTATCCACAACTTCTGAAAAACTCAAGTTTTGGGCATTATTTCACAAAAATATGTCTGCAACTTTTGGCCCCATTTTTTTTATTTGAAAATGATTTTGGAAAAAACAGTTTCCTACAAACCCAAAAGCTGCTCAAACTTGTTTTCAAACGGACCGGAGTTCGATTTGGTTTGTTAGATTGAGATCCACTTTGTTATAATACTATTTGATTTGTTATTAATTTATTAGATTGATATCTAGTTTGTTAGGAATATATTTTATGTATAAAATATAATTTATTTAATATAAAATATAAATATTATAATTTATATAATCAAATAATTATAAAAAAATACAAAATTTGGGCCGGGCTACAGCCGGCCCAACCAACTCATACATCCGCCTCTGTTTGGGATGATAACCGATTTTCATAAATTAAGAAGGGATTTTTTAAAAGAAGAGGAGGAAAATGTAACCGAAGAAGATTAAATGGCTTGGGAGATGAAAAGATGCCATGTTAAAAATGAGCAACCAAACAATGCATTTGGGATGGGGATGGAATTGCAGATATTGATAAGGGTATAATCGTCAAGTGAATGTTTTTTCAAGATCGATGCTTTTATAAGTAATATAGATATAGATACTAATATTTTAAAAATACAGTGAACGATTGATTATGGATGTAAAAAACACTCAAATGGAAGGAATGTAAAAAAAAACAATGTGAATTACATACCGCTCGGATGGTTTTAAATGTGGAAAGAGGAATGGTAACCATCTCCTCATGAATGACCATTGAAATAAGGTAAAATAAATAAAAAAAAGTAAATAAGAAATTAGCCATGTGCAAAATATGGGCTTAAAATCATTATTGAAAAATATTGAAAAAAATCTGATCAATTAATAGTGTCCAAAGTTTAGGTCCTATTGACAAGACTCGTTAAGTGTCAATTCTTTATTGATTATCTGTTAACTTTTACAACAAGTTAAAAAGTCAAAATACATAATTATTCTTCATTTAAAACTCACCCATTTCAAATAGTGTAAATCCTTCCTATTTTGCAAAGATAGAAAAACAAATACACCCCCAAAATTTTTAACAAAAGGGGACAAGGTGCGAAGTTTATGCATTTCCTTTTATTGTAATCTATTTCCCCCCAATTCAGAATTTATAATTCTTGTTCAGTAATGAAATCGGGTAGCAAATACCTACCTTTTTTTTAAAAAAAACATTGTCAAAATTTTGGGGAATTTCTTTTATGCCCTCTTAAACTACTCGTCACTTTAAAATTCATGCCGGCCAGTCTACTCATCTTCAATGATCGGTGTCACTATCTTTGGATTCCTTTCTCCGCTCTTTATCATATGAAAGGTAGTTCGACTATCTTTCGAGCCCTCCTTCGACCTTCACCTCCTCCAATCTCCACCTACACCTCTTTTTCTTTTCTTTTTTTTGAAATTCAATTACATTTCAAAATGTATCTGATTTTTAAAAGAAAAACAAAATTTGTTTAACATAAAAACATGAAAATATAATGAATATAAAAAACAGATATATTTGGAATGTAAATTTCAAGTAAAAACAAACTTGTTTAAAAACACAAAAAAACAGGAAGTATAATGCACATAAAGTTCAAAAAGATTTGGAATGAAACTGAACTTTAATAAAAAAACATAAATTGTATAAAGACACAAAAAAAATTCAAAAATACAACGCATTTAATGTTTAGATACATTTCCAAAAAAATAAATATAACAAAATGTAATTGACTTATATGATATAATGCATATAAAGTTATGTAACTTATTTTCAAAAATATAATGTATATAAAGTTCATTTACATTTTACATTGACTTTCAAACTATAATGCATATTGTCTTTAAAAATTAAAGCATATAAAGATCATATACATTTCAAATATAATTTATCTTTGAAAGAAAAATTAAAAAAAGTACAACGTATGAATGGTAATACACATTTAGTTATGAATCTAAATTTCAACCAAATCAAAATGTTTAAACAAATACATGATTTATTTCAGATCATCTAAAAAGAAAAATACAATGTATGAATGCTACCAATCTATCTATACTACCTATAAAAGTACAAATCCATGAAAAACTTTCACTTGACAGATTTAACCTTCCCAATTCTGGAAAATACATTCCTACCTCAAATGACTTTTTATTTGACACTTATTTATTGGGTAAAATGCATTTGGACGCCCTGCAGTTTTCGAAATCTAGAGGAACACCTTTTAAAGTTTAAGAACATGCACTTACACCCCCTTCTATTATATTTTTTCCTTAAGATGTGACAAAAATAATTTCAAATTACTGTTTTACCCTTAACTATTTAAATTTTCATAGAAAAAAATGAAATAATTAATTCTAGATATGCTTTATGAATATTAACTTATATAATAATTAACTCTTCAAATACATTTAGATGCATTTTTGTGAGAATTAAGTCACATAATATAATAATTACTTAAAAGGTGAAAATAACCCACAAAAAAGAAATGTGAAAAAATGATAAAGATTTAATTAAAAGGGTAAAATCATACTTTTATCTTATCTTAATAGAATATTAAATTGCAGGGGGTGTAATTGCATATTTTGAACTAGAGGGGGTGTTTTTGCGTGTTTAGAACACTTCAGGGACCAAATGAATTTTACCCTTATTTATTCTTTCATCTCGTCGAAAACCCAATCCTATATCAAATAAAATTTCATTAACTTATTTTATCATCTCATAATTAGTCGTTATGTGAAAAATTGTTTGACGATTTATTAAGTAATTCGTTAATTGCTTTTGGTACCGAAAATTTCATTATTATATTCCCTAAATCATTCATTGTTATGAAAACTCTTCACCAACCAATGCTTTAACTTCCCCAACCCTCATCAGTTACTCAAATTAATGTATCCCATACCTGTTCATCTTCTTCACGTCGTCCAATTGTTTCCTCTTCACGTCTTCCACAAAATCCTTCTTCTGCTCCAATTTCATCATCTCTTATGTCCTCCACCATATCGTGTCTGCGTTCGATCGAGCCATCCACTTTCCCTTACGATGGCAAAGATTTCAGAGAAGGTCACCTGAGCCTTAGAGTTTATTTGCAGTCCCAACGGCTCACGGAGCACGAGGCAGCGACGACGAATTGCCATCTCCGTCTCCTACTCCCCTCAATGTCTCTCATCCTTATTCTCAGTCATTCTATCATGATTATTATTTCCTGGCTTCGCAATCTAGAGCTACACGAGAAAGCTATGTTTTAGGGATAATGAGAAATGGGTTCTTTGAATTTTTATGATTTTTCAATCACTGCAGATTTCCGTTGGTTTTATGCAGGTTTGGAAGTCGTATAGTTTTTTATATCAATTTTTGGGAACTATATTTTTAAGGTGAAATTTGTGGTTTTGCAATTTGGATGTTGGGTTTAAACTTTTGTAGTTGCCCTTTGTACTGATGGAGTTCTATTTTCTATTTTTTGTTTGAAATTGGCAGACGAAAGATTGTAGAGAACCGTTTTTTATTTTAATCAGGTACTTCTATTGATTTTTTTATGTTCATTTCAGTGGTCTACCATGTTACTCATAGCTTCATTTTGTATGTTCATGAGAAGGCGAAATACTTTCTTTATCGTATTATAAAGCAGAAATAATAGTATGATAGATTGTGAATGATCTTCAACTATTGATTATTTGGATCTGTTTAGAGTATTTACAATGATCATAGGTTTGCAATAATCCTTGGGATACGTGGAGTAACTTTATGGAAATTGTATCTACTAATGAATTTAGTGCTCTGTTTGAATTTGATAAAATGCGTGTAATGGTGAATTTAGTGAATTGGTCATGCTATTATTTTTTTAATCATCTTTGTTGATGTGATTGACAACGATGTTTATGAAATTGCAACAGTTACCAAGGCAAGTTAATGGACTCTCTCATTATATTAGGAATTTCTGGATTTGCTTTGAGAATTCTTCTTTCTATGTGGGTACTCTTATTCATACAATTTTTTTGTCAACTTGTAATCGATTACATGAATTTTTTTTTTAAATCTAATTATGTAATATCTCAAAACCAATGCTTGCTTTAGAACCTCAATGCATGATGGACTCAGACCAGAGTGATGCCTTCCAAAAAGCACACTTCCTTTGAATTGATTGTGACCAGATCTTGGTTTGCTATCTAAGGTTTGTGACGTTCTAGCAGATCTGAAACACGATATTATGAATGCAAAGTTCTCAATGCAAAAACAATCTGGCTTCAAGCCTGTAGTTGTGGTTCATATCATTGATGATTAGGGTAAATGAAATCAAAATGATTTTGGCATGATTATATCCTATAATTGTCAATGAAATCCTTTTTTCTCTCTCTTTTAATCTGAATTTTTTTCTAAAAAAACAAAGAAATTAATTGATATGGAAAATTCATTGGCTTGTGTGTTTCAATTTATCTTCTTGGTACTACAGAGACTTTCATTTTTACTAAGTTTTGATGTTAAATTGTAGAAAACATAACTATCACTGACCCTACAACCGAATCATAGATTTTCAAAAGTGGTTCTATGTTATTTTGGTTAATACATTAATAAAGAACTGAATATTTACATAGTTTTTTTTATTGGTTATATAATATTTACATAGTTGTTGACTGATAGCTTCTTTTTTATTTTTTCCCCTAGGAACCAGTCAAATTATCGGATTGCATCCTCTCCATAGATTGCCCCAATACTAATTATAAAAATATGTATTTGTCGTTGCAAGGTTCGTTCAAATGTCATGAGCTTTTGCATTTACCATGAAGGACCTTAAATATAGATAAGCTACCACCAAATCATGCCCTGTCATAAGAAAAGGGAGCCATCCGAAATACATTTTGTCCATGAATGAGTAGGAGATTTCCAATTCATCTAAGTTTTCTTTTCTGAATTTATTGAACCCCTGCCATTATCCATGAGTGCCAACTCGGGTAATTTCTGCTTTTAAGTGCAATCTTCAAAGCCAAGGTGTTTCCATGTTTGTTGAAGTGAGAGGAAGTGATTATCAAATTCAAGTACTGTGTGTATTTGGTTGTTCATTTAAACAAACTTTTATGGATATAATCAATATTATTATATACTTCATTTTATTACATTGAGATTGTAGATCAGTTATGCATGGTTTAAATCAACGATTCATCAATATATACGTTATCTTAATTTAGGTTTAATGTCTATCTATTTTAGGTGTCCATTGCTTCTTTGAGGGTCATCAATTTTACAAATGTACAAGAAATATAATTCACACCTCTTATATATACCAATTGAATAATTGAGCACCAATTGCATGGGATATGAGTTTTAATTTTTATTCATGCTGATTTCTTGTAGCCATTTCATCTCTTAGCTTGACTCTCAATTTTTTTAAGTTGGGATCATCTGTTCGTGATAAAACTATTAATAACCTAACCCTATACCATGTTTATACACATGAATTAGTTATTATTATTTCAATTAAAGCATATGTTCATTTATGCAACATAGTAATTTACTTGCAACGGACGTGTGCACTTGTGATTTTTTTTAAGTACTCAGTAGATTTTTTAAAATAAATATTTATCACGTTAATGGTTCAAGAACACAAAGGGTGATATCAATGGTATGCTTTTTATCATCTTTTCCATATCAGGAACTCGTGATATGAGCTCACCGGAACTCGTTATATATTATGTTTCTTGTTTTCTAATTGACTTTTAGCACATTACTTTTAACAACTTGTGAAAATTAATATCTCCTCAGTTATTTGTGAAAATTAAGGGTGTGGTGATGGTATATTATGAATGTTATTTATAAGGATTTATTCGTTCTTATGTCGATTCAAATTCATTTGTTGAATAATTGTTCTAATCTAAGAAGTTCACTGTGACTTTGTATTATATACTTTCAAGATATTGTGGCAGAGATCATGCATCTAAATGCTTCATTCTTATTTTTTCTTTTCTAAAATTTTGGCTACTGCATGAAGAAGGATGAATAATTTTTTAAAATGCGATTCTCATGTTCTCATAATAATGTTTATGTAGATGCCACATTGCTTTTACATTTTATTTTAAATATGCATATTTGTATTATTTAGACAGTCATTTGTTTTCCTAAAACAAGATTTATTTTATTATATTTTCTCAGTTTGTTTTCTAATATGTGTGATTGCTTGAGTAGAAATAGATATTGGGGGTGCATTTTATTTTCATTTACCTGCGTCATGGCATTATCATTTGAATAACGGGGAGATTTTCTACAACATCTTGGAATGTTTGCCAAATTATTAGTTTCCTACTAAATTTGTTATGGATTCTCTATTTCTCTTTGTTTGAAATGAAACTACGTTATTCGGAAGTTGACTATCCGGTTACAACTCCCGAAGATTCCTTAGTTAGGACAAATTTTATTTAGATATTTAACTTTGACATTTCCTCAATGCCAATGCAAAGATAGTTATTTATGTCAAGTAGCCTCATTATCTTTAATATTAGAAATTTAAAGCCTGATTTATGGATGTTCTTAAGCATTTTGATGCTTTTAGGCTTTTATTTTTTCTATTGACATGAATCATTAAAGTTGATATACATACCTTACAATACTCTATTTTTTGTATTCGTATTTTTAGAATGATAAGAAATATGGTACATTTTCACATACATATTTTTATGTAGAGGGCTATCTGACTCACTTACCTCTGTGCTCATATGGTTTGCATGCTTTTCATGTGGTTAGTGAGGATCTGGGAATCCTTAAGCAGGTGAAGAAACAAACTGGTTATAAATATGTTTACTCTGTGCGAGTTGTTATGGTTGCTAAATGAATGATAATGTGACTTGTTACGGCTTGTATTCGTTTATGAATCTAAATTTCAACCAAATCAAAATGTTTAAACAAATACATGATTTATTTCAGATCATCTAAAAAGAAAAATACAATGTATGAATGCTACCAATGGGTATAAAAGATTCAATTGGAACTTGGAAGTAATAAAACAAACTCCTTCAAAAACAAATTTTGAGAAGTTCTTTGGTGTTTCAGCAACGTATAAACTATTCAATTGGTGGAAGATCAATGCGTATAAATGATTCAGTTGGAAGTAATCAATAAACCAACCTTCGAAAACAAATTTTGATTTGCTATTTGGTGTTTCAACGGCGTATAAAAGTCTTCAATTGGTAGAAGATCAATTTGTATAAAGGATTCAAATGGAAGAAATAAAGTCACGGTTACAATTATGGAAAAAAGACAAAAATACACATATGGGTATAGTAGGTATTATACATATGCCAACCCATGGGGTTTGTGATAGGGCCTATATTTTGGGGCTTGAAAAACATTATTGATTCAGATATGATCTTAATATTTAAAGACATCTAAGTCCCGACAAACATGAGAAAACTCATATAAGTCCCTACTAAAATTGGGACAGACGTACGAATCCCTAAAAACTCACAAAAACCCAATTATCATTACCGAGTTAAATTTTCATCCAAATTTAATGAAATATTCTCATAATATTCCATCACAAATAATTGTGTGGTAATTGAACTCCCTATAAACAATCATAAAGATAAATTAGTCCCTATTAAAGATAAAATTGCCCCTCAAAGACTTTTACATTAAATTGTGTACACATTACAGTCCCTATAAACAATCATAAAGACAAATTAGTCCTTGTAAAAGACAAAATTGCCCCTGAAATAATTTTACATTTAATTGGATAAACATTACAGTCCTTATAAATAATCGTATTGATAATTGGTCCCTCTAAAAGACAAAAATGCCCCTATAAGATGTTTACATCCAAATTGGGATTTTCAGGTGGAGTGTGAGCGATAGGATTGAAGATGAAAAATAATAATAATAATAATATTTATCTTTATAATTGTTTATAACGACTGTAATGTCTATACAATTAAATGTAAAAATCTTTCAGGGGTGTTTTTGTTTTTTACATGGGTCAATTTGTCTTTACGATTGTTTATAAGAACTATAATGTCAATCCAATTAAATATAAAAGTCTTTAAGAGTAATTTTATCTTTTACGGGGACAAATTTGTCTTTATGATTGTTTATAGGGACTGTAATGTGTATAATTTAATGTAAAAGTCTTTGAGGGGTAATTTTATCTTTTACAGTGACTAATTTGTCTTTATGACTGTTTATAGGGACTTCAATGTTTACACAATTATATGTGATGGAATATTCCGTTAAGTTTAGATGAAAATTTAACTCAGTGATGATAATTGAGTTTTTTTTAGATTTCAAGGACTCGTATGTATGTCACGATTTTAATAGGGACTTATATGGGGTTTTTCGATATTTGTAGGGACTTAGATGTCTTTAACCCTTCAAATTATTAGAGCATCTTTGAAAGCCACTCTTTTATTTCCCTACATTGTGAGGAGAGATTGTCTCTCTAGGACATGTAGAGAGCCATTGTCTTGTCATTCCAACAACCTCTTCATTCTTACCTTATTTTTATTCAAAATGATTAAATTCCTCAAGTCATATCTATAAATTACAGGATGTCCAAATATCAAATGAATAAAAACATATTATAAAATTAATATCATTTAAATAAAAATGATTAACAATGAGTAAAAATTAATTAAAAGTAAATTAAAATTTTCAAAAAATGTGAAAAATAAATAAAAATCATATATAATGAATCAAAATTAATTATCAATAATGAATAAAAAAATTCGTGTAACAAAATACCTATGATACCTATATAAAGAAACAGAAAATGAAAGAAGAGGGCAATATAGACTTTTTTTAATGTAGGGAATTTAAAGTTTCTCTATGAGGTTCCCACATGTATGGAGCCTTATAAAGAAATTTTATTGAATGGGCCACCAATGGAATCTTTTGAACGGGATCGGGTTAAGTTCAATAAGTATTGGACAATATGATTGTCCAATATGTTCCTGACCATCCGATCTTTTTATTTTATTGTGATTGAGATATTTTGTAATTTTTTAAAACTAAATTTAGAATGTAATTAAATTCTAAATCTTTTTTTTATGATTCAATTAATTTGTGTATCAAGATCGAACGGTCATGAATGCGTTGGGCAACATCCGTTGGACCTAACCCGATCCTCTATTGGACTATGTTTTTCAGATTTTGACTCCCTATGTTGGAGAATAAATCTCATAAGGATTCTTTTGGAGATGCTCTTATACATAAAAAAATATGATAATAATCATAAATATTTTTAAGAATTATTAAACTTTTTCTTGGTAGAATGGGAAAGGTATCTCCTCTTTAACAAGAGGATTTGGGTTAGAGTCTTACCGCAGAGAATGTTTTGGTGGGCTGAATATAATACTCTTATCATATTTTTATTTTTAAATCATTGTACATTATGTTATTTAATGATCAATCGAGCACTTCTTCATATTTCTTTTTAATCCCTCAACTTCAAATACTTATTTCGTTATTAGTCCATGTGTCAAACGTCTGTTCACATATCGTTAGTTTACGAAATGATATTTTATTTTTAAGTCTTTGTAAACTATATTATTTGATGATCAATCTCTTCATTTTTCATATTTCATTTAAGTCCTCAATTTTAAATATTTTTTCTTATTAGTTCATGAACACAATATACATATGATTTTATAAGTATTTAAATATTTGAAACTTGTATATGATTACAATTTTTCCCCTTTCATTTTTGATGCACCAATTACAGTTTTTCCCCTTTCATTTTTGATGCACCAATTACAGTTTTTCCCCTTTCATTTTTGATGCACCAAGTTTCCAGCCTGTGTTGCCGACCTCATGTTGCTATATGGGTTGTATTTCATCAACTATTCCATTGAAAAGTTTCTTCTTGCCATAATACGTCTTAAAAAGTTGAAAAAACATGACAATAATAGGCATCCAGACTGTTTTCTTTAAGGACAGCTGGCTTTATTAATTGTTTGTATAATATAATATTATGTATGTACCTAATCCATTCATTGTTAATTATTTTTCTAATACTGAATTTTGCATTTCTGAACCTTCTAAAGTCTGAAAAGTGTGAATCACGGTAATTAGAAACTTCTAAACAAGCAAGCTCTAACAAAAGCACGTATAATAATTCATTTATAGTATTGCTTTTGAAATCGAGTTTGAATAAGTTTTAGAGATTTTGTTTTTACAAGAATCATATTTAAGTCAAATTTATTTTTAAACACTCTTTGTGATCCCTACTTTTGAAAAAAGTGAAAAATAATATTTAGTCATGAAAAACAGCTTTTCATAAACATAACAAAAGCATATTTCATCAAAAAATATTTTTCAAAAGCTTCTTTAAAAGACAATTGTTTTTCATACTTATTCTCTAACGCTAACTGAGTCATACACATTGCCAAGTATGTATACACTATCAAAAAATAAAAAAATATATATATATATTCAATTTATTTAAGTATATATTTCATTTTTGTGAAATATTTTTAAACAAAACCACAACTTTGAGCATATTTATTTATATAAAAACATTGTGCAAGTGAGTGCCACAACTAAATGTCATTTTAGCAAATCTAGTTCAGAATAAAAAAAATTTCATTTATAAAATTCAGTTCTGACGAGAAATTTTATCAAAATGTTCAGGAATGAACATGTGGATGAGAATCCCAAATGTAATATTTTGGGTGTTTCAACAGAAGAAAAATGATAACAAACACCATCGGGCCAGTTTGATAATTTTGATTCAAAAAGATAATTTTTTCTTCTTATGAATTCATAATAGATTTCAGTAATTTTTTGTCTGCGATGTTCAAGAACTCCATATGAATGAATGTATTCCGAACATAACTTTTTTTTATGGTATACATGCAAAAATCCTAAAATATAATAAACAAGGAACCTTTATAAACTAACAAAAAAAGGCAGGGGGGAAACCGCAAATATCCGTTCCTCTCCCCCGAATCTTGGACTTCACCAGAGAAAATTCTTCTGCGGGGCCCTCCCGCCCCGTCTCCCTCCATTCAAAGCCTTTCCTTTTTTATGTTTTCCTTCCTCTTTTGAATTCAAAATAGTCGTAATGTATCAAAATATGTGTTTTGTGGAACAAAATCAGAACGGCTTCCGAGTTTCTTAAGCCCTCACAGAACTTCGATTTCTCGTCTCTGAAATAGCGTTTTCAGAACCAAAAATCATTTCTTGGTGGTGTCTCGTTTTCGGCGAATTCACAAAATAAAAGCAACGATTTTGGATTCAAAGCGAAGGTTTATCTCGAAATCCATGTCGGTTTTTTTTTTTTCTTGAAACCCCGAATTAGGGTTTTCAAATCTCTGCTTCACGAGTTTTTTTTTTTTTTTTACAGACCCCGCTTGAACTCTCCATGGGAAAACCCTCCGGAAAGAAGAAGAAACCCTCCTCCGCGACGAGACCCGCCGACGAGGGTCCGAAACAGACCAAACCCAAGTTACCGATTCCGATGTCCTTCGACGAAGACGCGACGATCTTCATCGACATGGCCCGGGACCTCAAAGAGGAGGGCAACAAGGCCTTCCAGAGGCGCGACAACGAGGCGGCGCTGTTGAAGTACGAGAAGGCGCTGAATCTCCTCCCGAAGACCCACGTCGACGCGCCCCACCTTCGGAGCAACATCGCCACCTGTTACATGCAGATGAACCCTCCCGAGTACCACCGCGCGGTGAACGAGTGTAATCTGGCGCTCGAGGCCTCCCCGAAGTACGCGAAGGCGCTGTTGAAGCGGGCGAGGTGTTACGAGGCCTTGGGCAGGCTTGGGTTGGCGCATAAGGATGTCGGGGAGGTGTTGGTGTTGGAGCCGAATAATCTGACTGCGTTGGACATTAAGGAGAAGATCGAGGAGGAGGCAGAGAAGAATGGGATCGATTTGGATGTGGAGGCATCTCCTCCGATTGTGGCGGTGAAAGAGAAGAGAAGGAAGAAGAGGAGCGGTAGTAGATTGAGTGATGTTGTTGTTAAAGAAGAGATGGCGGCGATGAGGAGTGTGAAGTTGGTGTTTGGGGAGGATATAAGGTGGGCGCAGTTTCCGGCGGGTTGTGGCGTTTTGCGGATGAGGGAGGTTGTGGGGAACAAGTTTCCGGGGTTGAATGCTGTGCTTGTGAAGTACAAGGACAAGGAGGGGGACTTGGTGACTATTACAACTACTGAGGAGTTGAGGTGGGCCGAGGATTCCGTGGGGCCTGGTGGGTCGTTGAGGCTTTATATCGTGGAAGTCGATCCGGAGAGGGACCCATTGCTGTTTGAGGATTCAAGGATCAAGAGTTTGAGTATTGGCAATGGTGGTTCTGAAACTGGGAGCGTAATGGGTTCCTCTTATGTAGATGATTGGATCGTGCGGTTTGTGAGGCTTTTCAAGAGTCATTTGGGGATTGATTCTGATGCATATTTGGATCTCCATGAGATTGGGATGAAGCTTTACGCTGAGGCCATTGAGGAAACTGTTGCCAGCGAAGATGCGCAGGAGCTCTTTGATGTTGCAGAGGAAAGGTTCAGGGAGATGACTGCTCTGGCTTTGTTTAACTGGGGAATATTCACATGTCGAGAGCGAGAAAGCAGTTGTATCTATCTGCGGATGCTACGAGAGAATCGGTGCTTGAGCAGGTGAGAACAGCGTATGAATGGGCTAAAAAAGAATATTTGAAAGCAGAGAAGCGATATGAAGAAGCAATAAAGATCAAACCGGACTTCTACGAAGGTTTATTTGCGATGGGTCTGCAGCAGTTTGAGCAGGCAAAGCTCTCTTGGTACTATGCGATTGGGAGAAATGTTGATTTCGAGATGTTGCCGTCTGAAGAAATATTGGACCTTTTCAACAGCTCTGAGGAGAGCATGGAGAGAGGCACACTGATGTGGGAAGAGATGGAGGAGAAGCGTCTGAGTGAGCTCTCTAAACCTGATAAGGAGAAAGTCATTTTGGAAAAGATGGGATTGGAAGGGTTCTTTAAAGATATCACTACAGATGAAGCAGCAGAACAAGCCGCTAACATGAGGTCTCAGGTTAACCTGTTATGGGGTACTATGCTTTATGAGCGATCGGTTGTGGAGTTCAAATTGGGGATCCCGGTATGGGAGGAATGTTTGATGGCGGCTGTTGAAAAGTTTAAACTTGCAGGGGCTTCCCCATCGGATATTGCTGTAATGATAAAGAACCATTCCTCTGCCCAAGAAGGTCGGTGATTCTGATTTGCTCTTAAACAAACTGACTTTTGATTTGGAGATTTTTGTCCTTGTTAAAAATTAACCTTGCTAATGTACTTTATTCTGTCTGATTTGCAGGGTTAGGTTTCAAGATTGATGAAATAGTGCAGGCATGGAATGAAATGTATGATGCTAAAAGGTGGTTGAGTGGTGTTCCATCTTTTCGGCTGGAACCATTGTTTCGGCGGAGGGTCCCAAAGTTGCACCAGATATTGGAGCATGCATGATGATCTCTCTTGGGGTGTGCTGGATTTGATTTGGAATGTATTGAGATTTATGAAGATTTCACATTGGGTTCTCAGTTGTCAAGGTATATGCATTACCCTATATTTGAAATGATCATAATAGATTTTAAGAAGCGTTTTGCAAGTATGCTCTATTGCTCTACGAATGTGATTCTTAGGGATAGTGTGATGAAAGTCTTAGGGAATTGTAGAAGAAATAAAGAAATTACTACATTTAATGTGCAGTGTTTTGTTGCTTTACGGAAAGGACTTTTTATGCATGCTATGGAAACTGATTTGTTTAATGGAAGTATGAGATAATAAAAATCTGCAAATGAGGATTTGCATCATGCAAATTTTGCATACAACAGCAATAATCTGTATGACCTTCACTTCAGAGCAATTCTAAAGCTTTATTTTCGTTGTGGCTTCTGTTTCCATGTCATGGTGCCATCTTCTGTTTGATCATATATTGTGAAATGACGAGTGCAACTGAAAAGGCAATAATTTAGATTGTGGGTGGAATGTTTCCACAACTCTTTGATTCAATTCTTTTTTTTTAAATCTACGTCTCTTTTTGTGATAAGAGAGTATTTTTGAATGGCTATGATCTTTTGAAAGAGGCCCTTTAAATGGTTGTAGAGAACATTCAGGTTGTTTGTCAATTGAAGGTGCTCGTTTTGGATCTTCCTTGTTAGTTAATGTCACTTGCTCTGGAATATGAGAAATGGAAAAGAAATGTGACCCAAAAGTGCCTGTCAAATCCCATAGGCAATAAAGTAACAAGTAAATGTTGATCTTACACTTTTTTGTTAACTGGTATGAACCCACCACCTAATTTTATTCAATGACAAACTGGAGTACAGTTCCAGGAAATTATATAGGGATATGAGCGTTCCACTAACTGATAGCCCTTCAAACTGAAAAAAACAAATAAAATAAAAATGGAAAGAAATTAGAAAACCAAATTGAAAGACCAGCAAATGGCCGGAAAATCTAACAAACATAAACAAATATTGAAGATTAGTCTGCAATCTGCAATATGTGTACCAACATATAGAATGGGCCGGTCTTTGATGAATAGGATTGTACTTTCCCACATTTTTTCCAAATAAGGAATAATACCCTTGAAAATCACAACATTCCTTGTAAACAAAATGGCTTTGGCTTTGAAATTTTTTTTTTTTTTTTTTTGGGGGGGGGGGGGGGGGGGGGGGTGGGGGTAACAATCTACCTATTTTGGGAAAATGTGTAGACAATCAACTATTTGAAGTGGACCTTACAATTGTGCAAGAAACATGATCAATAGCACATATGTCCTTGTTGTCATCATTAAATGGAATAAAAAAAAACCATTGATATGCTGGTTGTTATTGTTGTACATAATTGATTAATACACCTCCTTAGTTGGTATTAGTGGCACTGAATAGATTAGCATCCTTTCTACTACAAAACTCACATGAACATTTGGTGGGTGGCATTTTTTTAATATGCCTAGGGGTAAGATTATTGATTTTTGTTCCCTGTTTGTCTGTATAGAAAATGGTATTATACTATTATTTAATATTCTTTGATACTTCACAAATTACTTGCCTCATCGAGAATCACCTCATATCTGACTGGTTATTCTGTCTGATTAGTAAAGTGTAGTGATCACCTGGATGTGTGATTTGCTTTCTAGCGATAAGAATGCTTTGAAGAAATCACAAGCACTGCTGATTGAGCTGCCATCTTTAAGAGGGATCTTGCTCTTAGATTGCTTGGATAGTTCACCATTTTAATTTTAGAATTTTGGTGAAGACTTGCTGAATTTAGGTCAGTTGGCTTATTCAATATTCAATAATTTAGGTCAGTTGGCTTATTCAATAATCAATAATCAATATGTTCAATGCCTTGTCACAAGTTCACAATTCAGAAATAATTTGGCGAGGGCAAAATTTTGCTATCTGGGACAGGTTGATAAAATTTGAGAAAAATTAGAAAGCGGAATGAGGGATAGAGTGTACTGCAAAGAAAAGGTATGCATTAGGATGGAGGACAGCTGAGAACTCACTGGTCGTTAGCGTATGTGTGAAATTGTTCTTTTTCTTTTACATTTCCATTCTTCTTGAGGGATGAAAAGTTATTTGGGAAAACCCCAGATGCACACAATTACCCACAAATCATGTGCATCAGGTAAGTATGTGAGGATTCTAACTCGAGACATATGGAGAGCAAATTCATGGCTCTAACCAAAGAGCCAATTCCACGTGAGTAAATGGATGAAAGGTTCAATGCAGCCTACGAGAAGAAATGGATAGAGTTTGGCATAAGCACTTAACCAGGTCCGTATCCAAGGATGACCCAACTGGCACATAACGAGTCCATTCCAATACATGGCCCAATCCTATCATTTCAAAAAGAAAAAGTTCACACCAACACCAATACAAAACTAACTCAAAGACAACCCTCTTTCTGTATGTGTTGCTTCACTGCTTTTTCTGTAAGACAATGAAATGTTATATGTTATAAATGTAGATATAAAACTGGATATTCACATAGATAAGGATAAAGATATACGCCCATATCTTTATGGTTTTTAGATTTACCCATGTCACAAAAGATGTGTTTTTTTTCTCTTTTCCATTTGTAGCCATGCAATTGTGAGGATTTGGAATACGTGCTTGTGTGAGTGGTCAGTTGAACCCAAATGGAAGTATTTGATCAGCGTGCCAGTCGGCTAACATTTGGCATTGTTATCATACCTGTCACCATGTCAATTTGCCCCTTATACAGCTAGCTACATGGTTTCTTAGGTTCTCCCTTTTAATTTGAAAATGAAAAAATTGTTTGTAATCAGTTGGATTGGATCAAACGGTGGACATGAGGGTTTAGAATTTGTGATGGATGGACCGGATCACTTTTTGAGAAAAAAAAAATTCAAACAAACACTTGGCTTAGGTTTTTCATTTACAAGCATTTGTTTCAATTGACATTTGATATTTTCATCATACCTGTCTCTCTGCATAGCCTGCCAATTCATCCCCTACATGGCTAGCCACATGATTTCTCCTGTTCTCCCTCCTCCTGCCCTCTCCACTAACTTTAAACAAGATTTTGCGACTTTGATTCTAATGGAAATGAAATAAGTATTATTTACATCATGCTTGTGCACCAAATTTTCCCTTCGACAGAAAGAGTGCAATACCATTTATCTCCCCAGATGTAATTTCTTATCCTAAAGTGTCAATCTACTGATAGCTTTAACAGTGCTAACTGATCTTCCCATGCAGGTATCATCACCGGTCATATTCCTCCATCCAGACTCTATATTGATCCGCTCTCATGAAGTAAAAAGGAAAGAAAAGAAAAGGCAAAAAAAAGAAGCAAGATTTCAAATTTGTTGTTTGTAACCATTGTTTTCCCATTCAGGGGCCATATTCAGATTCAATGTAGAACAGAAGGGTTTTTTTAACAGATGCATACTGCTGTCAGTCCCCATCATTCAAGTGGAGATTGGATTTGTGTTGATTTTTTTTTGGATGTGATATGATACACTCCATTGATTGTATGGTTTGTATTCCAGACCTTTATGTTACCATTGTTTGTTTGTAAACTGTTTCAACTATTCTTTGAGTTTTATAGAATAAGGAACCATTGTTTCGTTACATTTGAAGATTGAATGTGTTAACAACTAGCTTGCTATTTGTTCTTGCTGTATATTTTGGGATGTGATAAGTATTGCATCTTCTTTCATGAGTTTGTGATTGCCTGGGTTCAAGTTGAGCGTGAATTGTTCATGTGGTCCTTCAATTTATATCACACTGTGAATCAACTTATCAATTGTTATTTGTATGTACCTCTTCATATACACTATTTGTAAGTCGGATAGTGTCTGGGACAATGTCGCGTGCAGTCTATGCCTTTTAAATTTTTATTATTATCTATTTCATGTAATGAAGAATGTGTTTACATACAAGATGCATTATATATTTTTTATTATTTGTATGTACATCTTTAGATAGAGTATAAAAAATTTTATGTTTCATTTAGCGATGCATGTATATTGTTAGCGAAATAGATTTGTGTATTTGGGCTGCGTAACAATGCTTTTTGACAAATCCTTTCAAGTTGGTGTTCCAAGATAGATTATGCAGGTTGTCTTCGTCACTACTATGTGGGCAATATGGAGCAAAGTTCCAAGGCTATGCATAAGCTGGAAGTTCTCAAACTAATTCACCAAGAGGTTAAATTGTGCTTCATGGACAGCACCCTCAAGGAGAACTGGCGCCCTGCCATCCAAGACTTGGCTGTCAACTGGGGAATCAGTATCCTCTAGTTGGAGATCGTTCAGACCTCTGTTTCTTGGGCTCCGCCTGAAATGAAATGGGCTGGATCAAGTTGAACTTGGATGGCTCCCTCTCGGTGGACAGGACAGGCTATGGCCTACGGTGTTGTATTACAAAACACATATGGGGAGCTACTGCTTGCAGCTACGGTGCAGGATAGTCTTAAGTTCTATCAATGTGTTAGAGTATAGAGCAATTGTGCAAGGCCTGAAACTAGCCCATTCCCTTGGTGTTCCTCGAGTCCACATTGAGGCCTCGTTTGGTTCGTGTCATTATTTTTAGTGGAATTACTTTATCAGGAATTAGTTTACCAGAAATTATTTTACTAGGAATCCTGATTCTATTACACTGTTTGGTTCGCTAGTGGATTTCTCCATAGAATCATTTTTCAGTGTTCGGTTCATACATAGAAAATGATAAAAAATTTGATTTAAATGTCTAAAATACATTTACTATTATATATACTTGCAAAATTTATTTCTTTACCCATACCACAATAATAAAAATGATAATTTTTTTATAAATATTTAATGAATGCAAATAAATAAAATAACTGATTATATGATTAACAATAATAATTATTAAGCCCCAAATTTTAGGTCTCATCAAAAGCCTCATGAGTTGGCACATGTACAATACTCATTGTTCCCTTGTATTGTATTTTTGATATTATTGCTCCCCATATTTTGAGTAGGTGGTTACAATTTAGAATGATTGCATCAATCCCATTTGTTCTTTAAATTTTTTCTTGTGTGATCCCTTCCAATTGAAGATCAATTGATGGTGAGTTTGGAAAAATCAATTGACGATCAATTTTTTCGGATGAAGATCAATTGACGATGAGTTTTGAAAGATAGATTTTATGATCTTGGTAGATAAAAATATTGGATTTTGTTTTTAGAGTTCTAATGAAAAGCTTTGTTTGACAGTTTTTTTTTTGTCAAAATAAGATGTATTAGGTTTTGGTTCTTCTCATTCAGTTTTGACTATTTGGATTTTTTATTTTGATTATATTTTTTAGCTTTGTTTGACATGTATTGAATCTGAATTTCATTTTAAATTTAGATACATGGCTTGTATCTTGATTTATATGTATTGTTGTGTACCAAGTACGATCTATACAATCATTTATGATTGTGTGTTTTGTGTATAATTATGCATAATATGCCATTCATCATATTTTTTAGTTATGTATCAATATTATTCAACTCATTCAAATTCAAGATTTTCAAATACAGTGCACATTCATTTGTATGGAATGTGTATTTGTTAATTCAAATTTCAGATACACCTGTATCTGAATTTGAATTACAACCCAGTTTTTTAATATATTTGTTAATTCAAATTCCAAATACACTTGTATTTGAATTTGAATTTCAGCCCATTTTTTGAAGGTTGTTATTTTTATTTTTATAGATTTGAATATTGTCTAGCTGATTAATATTTAATTATTTATTGTTGGCATTTTGATGACCTTTTATGAATGTTCTGTGTAGTTCTCAGTAGCATGTAGACTAGGGCTGCAACTTGGGTTGGGTTGAACCCGATTTGTACATGGGTTTGGCTGACCAATTCGGGTTCGGGTTTGAATTCGAGTTCGGGTTCGTCAATTCGGGTTGACTCACAAATCGGGTTGGTTTCAGGTTGGCCTCACTCACAACCCGACCCAACCCGAACCCGTAAACTAACAGTGAAAAACTAATCATGGCCGTTCTTCTTTAACTTCTAATCTGGGCCGTAGATTTCAAACTTATATTACGTGAGACTTCACAATCCTAGCCGTCATTTCCTTTTCTTTTCTTCTCCTTCGACAGTCTCTGTTTCACAACCCTAGTTTCACAAATCACAATCCTTCGATTGTGCGACAGATCCTTTGACTTTGACAGTCGGAACTTTCGGCGGTCAAAAGATCCTTCGGAGTTGACAGTCAGCACTCGGCAGTCCTTCAAGGCTTCAAGAGATTGTGCGGCAGATCCTTCAGCTTTGACAATCGGAAACTTCGGCAGTCGGAAGATCCTTCGAAGTCGGCGGTCGGCACTCGGCAGTCCTTCAAGGCTTCAAGAGATCGTCCGTTCAAGGCTTCAACAAATCGTCTGTTCTTCGACACTTCGGCACCTTGGCACTTTGGCAATCGACAATCGACATATCCTTCGACACCTCGGCACTTCGACAACAGCGATCTTTTAGCTTTAATCCTTGAACATGTTATAGATAATTTGTTCATCATATTAGAAATCAGGTTGGGTCGGGTTGGGGCAGGTTGGGTTTGGGTTAGTGCAATTTGGGTTAAAAATCAGGTTGGGTCAGGTTAGGGTTGAGTGGTTTGAAATTCGGGTTGGGGTCAATCCGAACTCAATCCGTCCGAGTTGCGGCCCTAATGTAGATCATATTTATTCATTTGGATTTTTAGATATATTATTATATCTTAATTGATAATATGTGGTTGATGTTTTTTTTTCACCAAGCAGTGATGGTGTTTCAAATACAATCGACATGCTTATTTCGCAAAAAAAAAGAAAAGCTATGGTGAAGTGTCGATTGTGGGAACAAATCTGTCCTTTTTTTTCGTTTGTATGGTTTCGCCCAAATCAAAACCCTAAAATTCAAATTTTTTGAAAAAATGTTAGGTCGGGGAAAAGATTTAATGGTGTCACCCTTTGTGGGATTCAGTTACGATAGTTAGAATCAATTTTTAAAATTATAAGAAGGGTAGTCTTGTTATTGTAAAAAGTTAAATAAGGAACCAATAGGAGAGTGCCACCTATTGGGGCTCACAAATGAGGCTTAATTTCTGGGGCCTAGGTAGCAGCATTGTATAATTAAACATATAATAGTAGTAATCTTTTTAAATCAGTTGAATATTATACTAATTATAATAATATATAAACCTATCACATATAAAAATAAAAACTAAATTTAAAAATATACATTAATAATTAATACACAGTTAAAATTTTTCACATCATATATAAAAATTATAACATAATTTTTTAGTTAAAAAATCAAAATGACTATATAAACCAATTATATGGGTGGTCGGTAAAAAAGAAAAAAGAAAAAAGAGGAGGCTATTTATTTTAGAAGGGATGTATATAATAATTTCATTTATTTATAAATGGTATAACAGTAATCTAATATAGGATTCCTAGTGGAATTTGATATTACCACCACAAAGAGTGTGAATCTGATTCCACCCTATATTTTCCACATGCATTGATTAAAATTTTAATTCCAATGGGGCCCATAATTATCATTAAGATTGCTACCAACCAAACATTTGATTTTATACACTTTCTTGGTAATCTCACATTGAATCAAATTCCATCTCAAAATGATACGAATCAAACGGAGTCTGAGAGTGATTCATCCATAGCGATTGCATGGGTGAGAGGGAAGGGCTGCCTGCCGCGGTGTGCATTCAGGGATCACAGAAATCTGGTGGCCATTCTCCCTTGGTTCTTGAAATGGAAAATCTCTCGTATTCCTAGGGAAGGGCATCAAGTGGCAGATCTCCTGGTGGCCCGACGAGACTCCCCTGGTTTGAATTGTAGAAACTGCTAGACCAAGACACCCAGGGAACAATGTTTCCTAGAGTAAGAAAGTGATCAGCATTCCTTTGGGGTGTGCTGACTTCTCTGTTTTAAGTTTAGGTTGGAATGAAAATAGATACTAGTGTGTAATCTTTTGATATATCTTGTTATTTTGTAATTCTGTAAAAAGGTTGAAAGAATTCTTGTTTACCCACAAAAAAAAAACAATGTTTTTTTGAAGAATATAAGAATATCATCTCTCTTTGATTGGCTGGGTTTTAATCCTGTCAATTATTATAAAAATATTTATATCATCTACGAATCTATATGCAAAAAATCATAAATTATCTTATATTTGAAATATTTAGCATAATTTGATATGGAGATAAGGGGTTGAGGTAAGAAAAAAAATTGGATTAAATCAATTGTTATCCCATATAACATAAAAAAAATAGGGATAAAGCATGTACAATTGTTTCCATTTTGAGATAAAAAAATGGGGATAGTTTATTCTGGGTATAGGTGGAACAAACTTTGTCCTAATTTTTTATTCCTATTTTATAAAACTGGAATAACATTTATGACTATCATTTAAAAAAAAAGAAAAAAAAAGAATGTGTTACACCAAACAATATTAATATCTCATTAATAAAAATGGCAGATTTGATATTTTAAAAAAATTAAAGTTATTCCATATTTGATCCAAATGCAAGATTGATAATAAGAACACAAAAAATAGGATAATAAAAAACATTACCAAATACAAATCTGAATAAAAATAGTGATTTTTTTTATTCTCATAAATTAAATTAACTTATCCTAAAAATTTATCTATTTATCAAACTAGGCTGGGTGCGTTTGGTTGCGCGATTGCGCTGCGATTGCGATTACAGGAAGCTGCGTTTGCAATCGCGCAACCAAACAGTTTTGTAATCGCAGTTTTAAACCCAGCGATTGCAGACAAATAGTGTCTAAAAGCTGCGATTTCAAAAAGCTGAGAAAGTGAGCTTCCTGCAGAATCAGGTTTGCAATCGCAGATTCCTGCAGAATCAATTTTACAATCGCGCAACCAAACGCACCCTAATAGAGAGCGAATACAGATTCAATGTATCCAATATGAAAATTATACGAATCTAATGTATATCGAAGTTAGCTTACTGTCCCTATCGAAAATAAGTTATCTTACAATATGTTGAATAGAACTAAAAATACACGTTATGCTAATCTTATCCACAAACATTTACTATACACTATTATATATATAAATTTGTCGGATTACTTACATCATATGTGTGTATAAACCTTGAAAAACTGTGTAAAGAATATCAAAAGGGTCAACGAAAGAATAAAGCAAAAGGTCGCCAGTCCACATCATCACTCCGGTTCATACAAGCAACAATATAAATAAGGGAAATATCCAAATGACCCCTATAAAAATTCAAATAAAAAATAAATTAAATTTTTCTTTGATAGATGAGAAATATTATTCAAATTTTCTGTTTTGTTGACTCTAACTAAAAATATAGTATACCAAAAATCAAATACAATTTATTAAATATGTGAAAAACTTTTAGCATGACGATTTTATCACTCCGGATAGATCATAAAACCCTATTTAAGAGGTAAAATCATTATTTATAGAGAATTTTTCACATGTTTAATATATTGTAGTGGGTTTTTGATATATTATGTTTTCAACGGGGTTAACCAGACAGAATATTCATAGAATAATCATAATCTATCAAGAAAAATTAACTCAAAGAGTTATTTGGATTTATATAGTTATTTTCAAAATGTTATATGAATTTTAAAAAAAGTTGCGGGATTGTATAGATTTCAAACAGTTTACATGGAGTTTTTTGGATTTGTCCCTATAAATAAATAAAAATTACTGTCGCGGCCATACTCAAGTGGAAAATGTTGAATCTGTACTTCGCTTTCTGATGACACACGGGTTTCTCCTCCTCTCCTCTGCCTCCTTTGTAAATTGTGAAATAAAAAATATCATAGGAAAAAAAATTGATATAAGTCTCTTAAAAAGTTAGTTTTATTGATTTTTAGTCTTTAAAAAATTAAAAATTATCGCAGGGCCTAAAAAAATCGTTTGAGCCCCTACCATCACCCTAATTCAACTCAACTAATCAAGTACATGATTAACTCTAATTACATATTAAAAATTATCAGAATACTCTCACCCTTTATTTAAAAAAAAAATCAATTTAGTTTTCTAGAAACTTATAAAAATCGAAAAGGTTCTTGTAAAATCGATAAATCCCCTCATGTCCCTATCTTATTAGATAATATTTATCTTAGCCTCTATTGTAACCGAAAATAATCAGATAGGTGATTGATTATAATCATAGATCTTATAATACTATTTTAAATCTTACTTTCTTTCTTAAGAAAAATCGATATAAATCCCTAAAAACTTATGAAAATAGGAAAATGTCTATGTAAAATCAGTATATCCCCACGTATCTTTATTTTATTGGACAAAAATTATTTCAATTCTTACCTTAACCAGAACTAAATGTAGGTGATAATTTTTAATGTACACTGTTGAAAACAACTCTTTTAGGTACTTTACAAAGCACACTGTTTTATGCACTCTGTTGAGAATATATGTTTTACCTCCCTAATATAGTAACCATGAGTGGTTTTCAGCTGTGTTCATAATGCTTGTTTTTTAAAATCCTTTATTATTCTAAGTCACATTGCAAGAATATTCTTATTATCAAAGGAGCTCCAATAAATGACATTTAAATATTTTCTTATAAAATATGAAAAATCTGATTTAATTTTTTTGATGATCAAAATGCTTTTATATTTTCCTAAAAGTTCTCTTATTATCCTATACTCACCAATTGTTAAAAAAAAAGAGGGAAAAATTGATATAACTCCATGTAAACTTAGGAAAAAAATGCCATTCAAAATCAAATCAGTAAATCTTCTTAAAGTCTCTGTCTTTTGTCATGTGGTTAGTTAACCAAAAAACCTTCAAACACAGAAATACTTTGTTTAGTTAACGGAATATCTTAACACATTATTCGAATAAGTCTGTGAAAAACTAATAAATATTTCATTTAGTTAATGGAATATCTTAAAATAGTATTTGAATAAGCTCCTGAAAAACTAATAAAATCTAAATATGTCATTTTTATGAACGAAATACCCTTCGAACACAAAAATACTGAGAACACCCTTATCACCTCCATTGAAAAGTCTCCTACGGTTAGAATATTTTGTATTTTTTTTATAAAAAATATTTTGAAATGTTATATAAAAATGATTTATATGTGTATTAAAATTATAATTTTTATTAAAATTTAATGAGATTTGGTGAATATGTAATATATATTTTTAAAATTTTATTTTTATTAATTTGTTTGTTTCTATAGCCCCATTTAAATAGTGACAAATTAATCTAATAATATATAACTATGACAGTGTAGTTAATGAATATATCATTTTTTGTTTGGTTGTGTTTTAAATTATTTTCGTTATAATACATCATAATAAAATTTTGTTATTTGATTGAAAAAAGTGAATAAAATATGAATAATGAATTATGAAAGATGAAAGATAATCTAACATGTAAGATCCCTGATTTATAATAGGTGCTGACAATGATTTTGGGCTTCCTTTAAAGCAATTAAATAAAGGAAAATGATGCATTCAGTCACATTCACCAATCAAAACTCAGACCTCATATGTTTTCATTTTTTAAAATAGTAAGAATTATCTAATGAGGTATATAATTTGATAAAAAATGCATATCGTTCTATTTTGAATTGAATGAACCCATTTTTAGTAAGTGTAAGAAAAAATTTAGTAGGGTATATATATTATCTAATGAAGTATATGTTTAATTGAATTTGTAACAAGGTACATATGGTTGTGTTTTGGACTGAGAAAAAAACTAAACTTAGCAACACTCTTAAATAAATATGGTGAAAATAACATAATTTTTTAGGGACGTGATTCAGATATTAACTTATTTTTACCTATTCTTAAATAACTATACCCACTTATTCCCCACGGTCAAACATGTTTTTTTTTTTTGAGATAATGTTACGTACAATCCCATTTTCATCCCCAATTACATTCTACACGTGCTTTGA
Organism: Acorus calamus; assembly: GCA_030737845.1. Lineage (NCBI taxonomy): Eukaryota > Viridiplantae > Streptophyta > Magnoliopsida > Acorales > Acoraceae > Acorus > Acorus calamus. The sequence continues at coordinate 18,743,071 of CM060859.1, read as the reverse complement.
ATTTTTAAAAATAATATACCCCATCTAATGAGTTACATAATTTTATAAAAAATGAAGCATATTCTTCAGTGAATTACATAGATATATTTATAGAAAATGTAAAAAATTTATATCGAATCATATATTTCATTAATGTGAGTATATGCTATGTTATTTTTTTATCGACGTGTATATGAGACTAGAATTAGAATTAAAAAAAATTGTGTAACAACACTTCTTTTTTTTTCATTCATTCCCCCTATTCATATGTGAGTTGTTACACATAATTTTTTTTTCAATCCCAATTCCAGTTTTATATACGTTAATAGAAAATTACCAAACAATATACTCACAATAACGAGCTATATGCATCGATGAAAAATTTTAATATTTTATATAAATGCACATGTAATTCATGCATGTTTTATTTTTTATAAATGCGTGTATAGATGAAGTATAACAATTTTTAAAAATAAAATAAAAAAACATGTGAAGGCTAGATTTGATGTTGGAAATGGGGCTATACTAACAGTATCCTTCTAATATTCTCCAAACATGGGAGCATAGGTTATTCTCACCAGAGGTGACTGTACCAGTATCCACCGACCCTCGTATAAAAAGTGGACAACTGATGTTGGATTCACCTTTCCTTTCATTAGAGACCTGAAATCTAAGAACATATTTATTTTATTTCATTTGAAAGAATGGAGAAGATAGTTCGCAGAGCAGCTCATGCGGGTTCTTGGTACACCGACGACGGTAAAAATCATGACTTTTTTTAAGTTTTTGATGCTTCAGAACTTCCAAGGGTTTTTTCATACCATCTAATTATGATTCACTTTTTGTTCTGTTTTTTTTTTCAAAATTTTTGATCTGGGATTGAATGAATGATGTAGACTTTAAATTCTGATCGTGTTTGTTCCATTCTCTGCTTCTTAAATCGTGATTTGAAGCGGTTTTGTTTCTATATGAACCAGTGTTGTTGAACTTGTACGCGCATCTTATTGTTGTTGTTGAACCCCCATTTGGGGTGAGGCATAACTGAGGAACAAGGGGGGAATAGAGGGGGAATAAGGAGAAAAAAAAAGTTGTTTGTTTTGGGAGAACAAACTCTAGTTATGCCTGGATAAACTAAGAAAATGTTTGATAAATATTATAAGGGGTGTTGAAATGGCTTGTTAGAACTTATCTATACCAATTTATAAAAGGGAAAAATCCAAATAACCCCCCGGTAAACTGCTTGATATCCATGTAACCCCCTGACTTTTCCTAAAATCCATATAACCACCTGAAAACACCTATATAAATCCAAATAGCCTCTTGAGTTAAATTTTCATTTACAAATTAGGATTATTCTGTGAATGTTTGTTAACCCTGGTTGAAAACAGAGTATACTAAAAACTCTCTATAATGTGTTAAAATACAAAAAATCATATGTAAATGATGATTTCACCTCTCATGATAGAGTTTTAAAATCGTCATGCACAAAAGGTTTTTCGCAGTTTTTAACAAATTGTAAGAGGTTTTTTGTATATTGTGTTTTCAGTCAGAGTTAACAAAATAGAATATTCGGGTAATATTCCTCATCTGTCAACGGAAGTTTAACTCACAGGGTTATTTGCATTTACATATATGTTTTCAGGGGATTATATGGACTTTAGGAAAAACCAAGGAATTAAAGGGGTTATATGGATTTCAGACAATTTACAAGGGGTTATTTGGATTTTCCCCTTTATAAAAATATTCTTCCGTGTCATATTAAAAAATGTATCTCACCTAAGACTCTCATACACATTCCAAAAACATGTCACATCTATCATATCATACACACATCTCTCAATTCCCAAATACAAAGAATTTGGGGTCATCTTCCCACCTCACGCTACAAAGAAAACTGTAAATATAGTTTGGACCTTTTATTGGCAAAATGATTATGCATCTTGGATGCATATTTTATATATATATCAAGCATTTGAGCTTTAAAATAATATTTTAATGGAAACTTTATATTGCTGTGTTGAGATGCTCTGTCTTATTTTCCAGTATGCTTCTTCTTCTTTTCTTTCATCTTACTATCGGAACAAGAACTTGCTTCATCTGAATATCTGTATGTAATTAGAAATGCACAGTAGGAGAATGTGAGAAACCATTAATAGATTGCTTCTGACGTACAATAATATTTATATATTTGTGTATACTGATCAGCCACCAAACTGGGAGAAGAACTTGATGGATGGCTTAGAGCAGCTGGCCTGGCTAAGAATCCGGATATAAGAGGTGTTATTGCCCCGTAAGTTTTCTCCACTTGAATTAAAATTTGGGATCATCATTGCATAGTTCATCATCTTACTTTATGATCTTTTGGACATTGTTCAAACCTCAGGCATGCTGGTTATTATTATTCTGGACGTTGTGCTGCCTTTGCATTTGGGAACATAGATCCAGCACAATTGTAAGTTCATAATGCTCAATTCTTGTTCCATAATATTTAGTCACGTTGAGGGCCTTTTCTATTAAATGTAAATCTTGCCATCTTGGTATTTTTCAACTTTCACTAAGATTAGCCCTTTACCTTCACCTTATTCACACATGCACACGAATTTTTTTGTTCAAGGCTCATATAGATGTATCATTTCGCGATTTTCAGAATAAGAAACAATTTTTTTGCTGGGATTCATTTGCTGCTCCAAATTTACATTTTTTTAGTAAAAAATCCAAATATGCCACTTAAAGGAACTGTTTCAACCATTGGTACTCTGTCATATATCTCTGAAATGAAAAATAAAAAGGGATTCCAAAGAAAGGAACCAAAAGGATTTACTAAATCATATTTTTTCCTTGCTTATGCATTTTATTTTTTGTGATAGGGTTCAATGAAGATGTTGACTGGCAATTTTGCATTTTAAGAGAGAAATAATTGGGGGAGATATTGGGTGTAACTTTGTAAGGATAAGGATTATAAATTACTCTTGATCTGGACCTTTTAAATATATGACCAATACACAATTTTTAAATGAGCTATTATACTTGGTATCTAGGAAATTATATTAAAATTTACTTACAAAAACTGAATTTTAAAGTTTTTGTGGTGCAAAGATGGTTTGATGGACACATTAACCATTGTTGCCACAAGCAATCTACCGACTCGTTACATGCGTTTCACAAGTCCAAGCTATTAAGAATTCTTCTATCCATGATGTGGAATTCTTCCCATAAACTTAATATGTCGACAGCTTCACTGAGGCCAACCTAAGCAGTGGTATCAGAAGACGAATGTTTTTCCTATGATTCATCTTTTTTCTCTCTCCTTCAGATATCAAGACTCTTGTCACATAATCTCTTCTGTTTGTTGGATGTACCTTTACCGATTGGATTGAAAAAAAATTGCAACAAATGATGTTAAATGTCATGTAAAGCTTTGAATCTGGGAAAATATAACTTGCAACCTCTACCGCATCTTGGTATCTAGTTCTGAATACATTTGTTATGTCTTGATAGTTTGATAGATGAAGGTATCTCAACACCTGCCTGAATGAGGAAATCCTCTTGATGTCATGCAGAATCTTCCATTCTAAAACAATATATTCATCACTTCAGTTCCAGGGATGGAGTAGCAGAATACTTTCTTATCAAACAGTATTTCTAGTCTTCTCTTGACCCGTCCCTATTTTGTCCACAATCATTTGTATACCATTCAGTAAACTAATGAGTTTAGGGATATGTCAATCCTACTTGGGTTTCAGAACTCCATAATGCATTGATGTGTCTCCTGATCATCTATTTCTTTATATATGCGCATGTTCTGACATCATGCTCAAGTAAAGCTTGCTTTAATGTATGCCTCATGAGCTGTTATTTGGCATCTTCCTCTCATAAATCAACCGTCGGCACTAATGCATTCTTGTTTTGCAAAGCAGGCATGTTTCTATAAGTATGATTGATGAAACATTGAAACTCAATGTTTTGGTGGTTAATGGTTGCATCATATTATTATGTTAATTATCTCATTGTTTCTGTTGCTAATACCTGGACATACATTTTCAGTTCTCGAGTGTTCCTTCTCGGTCCTTCTCACCATTATTATACTCCAAAGTGTGCTCTTACAAGAGCCACTGTTTACAGTACACCACTGGGAGACTTGCCAATTGATTTGGAAGGTACTGCATTGATATTCTATGTATGCTTACGGCCCAGGGCTGCTTTTATGATCATATGCATGTGATTTTGATCTGTGTCAAGATTTTGTTGAAAGCACATTTAAGGATGGATTGTTCCAAAACATTAACAAATCACTTTCAATTTGAACTAGCCCAAACATAGAAAAAAAGACCATTTTTGTACTCTTCAGATTGTGTTTTTCTTTCTGTGTTACTTGATATGGACTAATGTTTTGTTATCTGCCTTCTTAATAAGTTTAAGCAAAATCCATAAGCATCTATTCTTGGTGGTTGTTCTGTTTGTTCCAGTTGTGGATGAGCTGCTGGCAACAGGAAAATTTGAACTCATGGACCTCCATGCAGATGAAGCAGAACATAGCATGGAGATGCATATACCATACCTTGCCAAGGTTTTTCATGGGTAATATACACGTGATAAATCCCATTTTGATATAATATTGTCATAAGGAGAACATCATGTGGTATTCTTTTGCAGCTGGCCAGTGAAAATTGTACCTATTTTGGTTGGGTCTCTTAATTCAGAAAATGAGGCTATGTATGGACGGTTGCTTGCTAAATATGTTGATGACCCAAAAAATTTCTTCTCCGTGTCATCAGACTTCTGTCACTGGGGATCTCGGTACGCTGCATCTTGTTATTTTAATCTCTGCTTTCTCAATCATAGATCTAGATATCTTTATGATGTATTGACTATTTGACAATTTTATGAATATGATTTTTCTATGGTGATTATAGGCGTGTTCCAAAACCATAAAAAAATGTACTAATAGCAGTTACATGCTTTGACCTTTTAAGCTCAAATTAGAACATTCGTGATGATCTGGACTTTGAACAAATGAAATTTAAAATTCGGACCGGATCATCAGGTCATAGTGTGTTGGTTTCCAACTCAACTATCTTGATCATAAATATTTATGATTTCGACTTAGAGAGACGAATCGAACCAAATCACATCTAATACACTTATTGAGCACATAATTGGAGTATAAATAGCAACTTTCTATGTTAACATTATTTTCATAAACTCAAGGTTTGTAAATTTGTTTCTGGATAAGGATCATATTTATTAATGAAATAACTTATATAATCCAAGGCTCCTTACCGATCCTTCAGTTATGGATTATATTGGTTAACTTCTATGCTCTAGTATTACTGTTCGAATTAGAATCCTATCCCCTCAAGGCAGTCCTGTAGTCCATAACTTCTATCATCAGAAGTCAAAACTCTGTCAATCATCCTATGTAACCAATTTTCAACATCCAGACCTAAGCTGGCAATGCTCTTGAACCAGTTGCATAGATCTTGTCTAAAAATTAACTTAAAAAACAATTATCTTCTTATCTCTGTCTAAGCACTATGATTGACTTCCTTGTCTGTTGTTTCGTGTGTTCTTGAGCAATATCTTCCCCATATAGGGCAACTTTATAGTTCTTAAGAAGAGCCGATGAACTTTCTTCTAAATTTGATAGCATTGTTTACGGGGAAGATAAGATCAGGCCTCATATATATCCATTTTTGCATCCTTATTTTTAATATTTAATTTGTTACCTGATTAGCTCTCTTTGCTAGGTTCAACTACACGTACTACGACAAAAAACATGGAGCCATCTACAAGTCCATAGAAACCTTGGACCGCATGGGCATGGACATAATAGAAACAGGAGATGCAGACGCATTCAAACGATATCTTCGGGAATTCGATAACACCATCTGCGGTCGCCATCCAATCAGTGTTTTTCTCCATGTATGAAATCACTTTGCAGTTTTGTTACAGTGGTACTATAAGACATGATCTTTTGAAAACTGACTTTTGCTTCTGCTCCTTTTGTTTCCATCAGATGTTGAGGAATTGCTCATTGAATGTAAAGATTAACTTCCTGCGGTACGAGCAGTCGAGCCAGTGCAGGAGCATGCGAGACAGCAGTGTAAGCTATGCATCTGCAGCAGCAAAGGTCGGTGATTAAATTCAGATAATTGTTTTATGCATACTGAGCTTGTCACTGGCATTTGAACTCTTGATTTGTTTCAAAATTCACATGCCTGTTGATGAAGGTCAATTTATACATTGAATAACTGTCGTAAATCGTGAGTCGGAGCTTGTGAAACTCCTTTGTGAATAAAAATCTCAACTTAGTTTCATAGGTCGTGAAAATTACATGTTTGAATTAGATAGGTTTGCAAATGTCAATTTCCTTCAGATGGCAAGTGGAGGATCACTTATTGTCCAAGGTTTATGAGAAACTGAGAATATTGAAGAATTGTTGAAACTCACATGAAGGTCTCGAATGGAGATCTTTGTGATCAGATTAGGTGGAATTGCACATTAATAGTGTTTTATATGCAGGGCCAAAGAGACAAGTTATTTATCAGGGTCAAATAAACAATTATTATATATAGGGTGTTGGTACACTTGGTCATTCCTACTGCCCTAACAGTAAATGATGAGTTTAATAATGGAGTAAGAGCTTGTATTCATTAAGGAAAAAAAATGAATTTAATTTGTTTGTGTATAAATTTATAATTTAAATATTTAATGAAAGTGAGTATTTCATTGAACAAATATATATCATCCCAAAGAATTCAAAATTGTTGAGATTGCGAAAGTGATTGCAGTAATGAATCATTCCTGACAATTTCTTGTTAATGTAGGCTTATTTGTGAAGTCATTTATGACTAATCTTCTAAAATAAAAAACATATCATATACCTATATAAAAAAAAAGTAGATTGACAAAATTATATACTTTTATCTAACAAAGCATAAATTTTTAAAAAGAAAATGGAGCATATAAACACTGCTGGTAAGTGCTCACTATATGTTATTGTCAAGACACTGATAATTATGTGGTTTTTTGTTAAATGAAAATAAAAACTGTTGAATGAAATGTACCCTTTTTTTCCTTCGCCCATTTTAGATATTACTGCAAACATGTCACTCTTTAAATAATGTGACATCTTGGGTTTTATTAAGTTTTTGTGCCACCCCACCATTTTAGTCAACCCAACAAACCGCGCACGCATTAAACATGACTTATTAGTTTTGACTTGTGACATAGGCCAGATTTTAAAGAGAAATCTGGTCCATTAATATAATAATATGTTATCTTAATTTTGGGAAAAAATCCAAATAACCCCCTGCGAACAGTCTAAAATTTATACAACCCTCTGATTTTTTCTAAAATCCATGCTAATCCCTAAAACACCTGTGCAAATCCAAATAATCCCATAAGTTAACTTTATGTTGATAGATGAGAAATATTTTGTTAATATTCAGTTTGATTAACCCTGGTTGAAAACACAAGATACCAAAACCCCCCTATGTTAAAAATGTAAAAATTAAATTCTTTGTAAATGATGATTTTACTTCTCCGGATAAGATTTTATAATTTATTCAGAATAGTAAAATCATCATTTATAGAGAGTTTTTAGTATTTTTAATAAATTATAGGGGATATTGGTATATTGTGTTTTCAGTCATAGTTAATCAAGCAGAATATTCACAAAATATTCATCATCTATTAATGGAAGTCTAACTCATGGGGTTATTTGAATTTATAAAGGTGTTTAAGGGTTATATGGATTTCAGACTGTTTACAAGGTTTATTTAAAATTTTCCCCTTATTTTTATATTGCGTCTGCCAAAACATACGGCCCCATTTGGATTGAGGAATTAAGTTATTCTGGATAGATAATTATAACAGTATAGATAATAATTCTACATGAATAATAGATTTTATGTTTGAATGTATTTTTTTTATTCTCATTGGAAAACGTAAGAATAAATGTTGAGTTATTTGATTAATAAAGAATAAAATATAAATAAGATGTAAAAAGTTGATTTGACATGTGGGCCTCATTGATGTATAAGAGGTGTTGATAGGTGATATGATGTGATGAGGTGTAAAAAATTGATTTGACATGTAAGTCCATGAGAATAGATAAAATGAGTATAGCTTATCATAGAGGTTACTTAGAATTGTTATACTCTCTTATACTCTTTTAAACTTAGGGATGACAGTTGGACTGTCCTAATAGGGTATCCGACCTGACCCGGTTGGGACGGGTCGGGTTTGGGATAGATAAAATGAAACCCGGCGGGGTTTGGGACGGGAAATGGGTTTACTTAGCAAAACCCGCCCCGATTACAATTCATATTAAAATTAATTTGTTATAATAATTACATAATTTATATTTTTCATTTGGTGTTCCAAAAAAAAATATCAAAAAAATAAGATTGAATAAACTAAGACGCTAATTAAAATTTGAAATCATATAAACATACACTGGATTGTCTTTTGGCATTTAAAAAAAATTGAAACATTATATTTGTCACTTGTATTGAAAGTTTATATTTCTTATTTTGTAGAGTTTATTCAAATAAATATTTATTTTCATTTAAAATTTCAATTTAGATTAAATATTATATAAAAATATGTTTTAATATTTTTTTCCTAAATTTGTTTTGGCCCAACCCGACCCGACCTAACCCGATTTAAATGGGACATGTTTGGGATGAAAAGATTAAATCCGTCACAGGTTTGGGATAAGATTTTGTAGGCGGATTTGAGTTTGGGATTCACAAAATCTTTCCCATTGCCATCTCTAATTGAACTGGCTTAGTAATATTAAGTTATACTATTTTTTCTATCCATTCTTGTACTATCTTTATTCCGCTTTAACCCGTTTTTCAAATGGGGCATAAAATATGGTTTTAGATAAGGTGTACTGATTGAGTTTGACTGTTGGGGGGGGGGTGTTCCTCCAGCCCTGTCAAAAAGTGTTATCATTGTAAACAAAATTTTCACATGGTTATTATGATGACTGCAATTAGTTTAAGAAAGGGCAATCCAGAAAATGTGAATAAACAAAAAAGGATATAATGCCCAGTACGGCAGTACAACAGCTCATCAGCTTATTAAAAAGTAAAATAATGTATTAATTGAGTTCTATTTTGAGCGCGCTGTTACACCAATATTTTTAAATGCATTATCATATACTTAACTACTTTCAGTCACTATTGAATTTTACGAGTTTGCCAAAAAAATATAGAGAAAATACTAGAAACCGGATTTGGGATGCAGAAACAAAAATGTCTGTTGAATTTTCCAAACATAGATACAATTAGAGTCTTAGGATCAATCGATTCAACGTTCATTCTCATTCTCTTTCTATTAGAACACCCATGAAGATTCTGTTTGAAATCCTCCATTACTGTGTTCATTTTTATATATCTCAAACAAAAAAAAATTCTTTCAAAGATCTATCAAAACTGGATTTTTGAAAAGAAAAAAAAAATTCTTTTTTAAAATTAGAGTTATCAAACTCGACCTAGGTTTGTCCTTAACATTTTTCAAGTTTGTTGGCTTTTAAAGGGACTCGTGATGCTTGAGTGGACCCCAGACATTTTAGCCAGATAAAAAAAACCCAACATTATCCACCTTCCAAGTCAGGTAGAACAAGTGAACTACCACTTTTAATCAGATGTCAGGTCTATATCACATTTTCAATATCAAGCATGTGCTTTCTAATTTATGAGACCAGACCAGATGAAGTTACCAGCTGTCATGGAAACACCAGTTTTGATATTCTTTTGAATAATTTAAACTGTTAAAACCTGTATTTTAACTTTTAAATCATCACAAAACTTTGAAAAGTTACAGTAGATAGATTGCATCTAAGAGCTCGTTTAGAAACAAATTTAGATAATTTTTTGGGTTTGTAAAAAGTTGTTTATTTTTTAAACCCCATTTTCAAACAGAAAAACTGGGGCCATAAGCTGCAAACATATTTATGTGAAAAACTGTAAAAATCTAAGTTTTTCAAAAGCTGTGAAGAGATAGTTTCCTGCAAAATCAATTTTAAACTCAATTTTTACCTAAAATTAGTTTTGCAACCATGCAACGAAACGCAGCCTAAGTATAAATAACAATATGACACGATCCTTGTTACACTATCAGATATCTCGATAGTTGCCCACCTGAATATATATATCTAGTTAAGCGAGGTATATATACGTTGCTGAAATTTTTCGTATTTTCTAAATACTATTAGTTGGTAGAATGGTAGTTCATACTCCATATTTTGTTTTCAAAAAACATAGATGAGACATGAAATCTAAAAAAATTGTACTTGTGTGTAAGATATGCCATGTCTCTCCTCCCTCTCCCTTTTTTATATTATTGTTCACACCAAACAATTTTTGGGGTTAAAGACAATTGAATCCCTCTATACATCTATAAACCCATATAAATCCGTGTAAACTTGGAGTCGAGCTTACAAGTCCTTTAAATTGATATTGTTAGTCAATTTAGTTCACGAGTTAACTTTTTTATTCAATTTAACGGTATATTCTCAAAATATTCTCTGTGAAATTGAACACCCATAAAAAATAAAAAAAACCATGCAGATCTTTTAAATGATCATTCTGTCCCTTATTAATTTCACTTTCTTTTTTCTTTTGTGGATTTTGCCATAATTGTGGCCGACTACTACATTTTTTTTTTTGCTTCTATTTAAAACAATTGTATTGTGAGGATGATTTTATTTATGTATTGTATTTAGTACACTATAGATATTACTTAATTTTTCTATTTTACATTTTGATGAAGTGATTACACAAGTTTAAAAGTTTATGTTAAATCGTTACGTTTTGCATTATGGAGAGTATAATAGTCAAATCATACTCATGGTTGATTTTAATCATGATGGGTTAATAATGATTAACAATAGAGATATATTAAACATTTTCTGTGTTTCTAAGGATGTAATTGTCATGCCCCTAGTTTACAAGGACTTAAATGGATTTATAAATGTTTAGAGGGATTCAAATGCCTTTAACCTTTTTTTTTATTTTTATTTTATTTTTTAGCCCCTGTAAACTATATAATTTATAGTGATTCACTTTCACTTCTTCATATTTTAGTTTAACTCTCTAGATTTAAAGGGTATGTTTCTTATTAGCCCCTGGGAGGGACATATCACTAAATTATTTAATTTTCTTTTTAGTCCCTGAGAGGGAATAAAAAAGAACATATCCTTAAAATCTGGGACTTAAACTGAAATATGAAGAAGTGAGAGATTAATCACTAGATCATATAGTTTACGGAGACTTAAAAATAAAAAACTTTTTTTCTTTTTGTTAGTGGGAGTATCTGTTTCCAAATATGAATTGAGGATACTAATTTTCATACTAATTTTCCAAATGTGAAAATATGAAGTAGACACAAATTGAAATCTGGATCTCAATTTCCATGTAAACAGAAACATGGACTGTGAAAATATGCATTTATATCCCCTAAGATTTGATTTTTGCGAGGTCGCTTACATTAATTAGACACTTTTATAATCATTTCAATATAAGCCATGTCACGAAATATATAACATCAATTGAGACAATTATTTTCTACAATGTTATATAATATAGGAAAAATGACTAAAAAATCTCTTAAAAGTCAGAAATACTCAAACAGCCACTTTTTAAAATATACCTAAAAAAATCTTATTTTATAATTTTGAAAACACAAAAGACTAATCTACCCTTGTGCAATTAGGTTCTTCATACATTTCATATATCTTAACTTTTTTAAAATATTTCACCCTCTTAATTTAATTAATATATTTCACACATTTTCATGTAGATTAAATTTTTTATTGTAAATTCTTCGTGATTAAGTGGATTTTGTGAAATATGTACCAATATAATTTGAATTTTTTATGATGAAATCCATTAAATATTGATGTTTTTTTTTGAAAAATGGATATGTACTAATAATATCATAAAAATATGTAAATAGATAAAAAATAAAAAATGTGAATATAGATTTAGAATACTAAAATATTATCAGCTGCATTGGGGCACAACACATATTTAAATTACATATTATGATTATACACAATGAATAATGATAACCAATATTATATAAGATATATATAAGAAACACACAGTATGATATACAATAACAAAATATCTAAGGGGATTTGTTTTTATCGTGTATAGAGAAATTGTTGTTTTATAGAAAAAATAGATTTTAACGTGGAATAAAGAGATATATTAAAGATTTCAATAATGATTCACAGGCCCATGATGTGGCAATAGAACATTATCTATTATGCCCATAATTACCTCAACATGAATCCCTATGATTGTGGAGTATTATTTAATTTTGAAAATTCTGTATTTATTCATCATTAATTGATTCTGAAAATCATACATCAATATTAATATTTTTGGAACTGATTTTGTTTATGAAGAACACATGGGCATATCTGAAATTCTATTTTTGAGGTTTTGGAAGGTACGAAATCATTTTTTATATATATTTGAATCTCACCTTAATGTCTCTCGGATCAGGTTTGATATTATTAGATTCGTAATCGAATTGTGTTTTGTCTTTTGTTTAAAATGTTTGAACATGAATTTTTTTCACGTATTGAATATCATTTTTCACAGTTTGATTTGTTTTTGTCTCAATATTTATATGTAACATTCCATATTATTACATTTTTGATGGGTAGTTTGTTTGATAAAACTGCTACATTGTTGACAATATAAATAGTCATTTTTTAAATCTGTGTTATTTTTGTTACGTTCGTAAATGCAACAGTTAATCGCATGCATGTATTGATTTATATTTGTTACATTCATAAATATAACAGTCAACTAATTTTTTAAATCTATGTTATTTTTGTTACATTCATGAATGTAACAGTAGCCGTTTGAAGGATTTTGACAAAAAAACAATTTAGGTAAATTTTGGTGTAATTTAGGTAAGATCTAGTAGTAATTGAAATTGAAAATTGAGTTACTAGATAAGGATTTCAAAATTTAAATTTTGAAATACATAAATTTTGGTGTAAATATGAAAAATTAGTAACTGATTGGAGAAAAAGGGAATTTTGGTTAATGGGAGGGATTTTTAATGAATGTCATATTTGTATTTTATCATTTTATCCTTTTTTTAAAAGTCAACAAGTCAACTAAAGAGATGATGACACTTCATGGGGCTTGTGAGTGAGGCTTATATTTTGGGGCCTAGGTATCATGACTCTAAAGATTTAATTACATAAGGACAGATTAGTTTTTGTATTTCCAACTGTGAAATGAGACTTTTTTAGGTATAATTTTTAAAAATGACTGATTTGGGTATTTCAAACTATTAGGAGATTTTTTTTTATCATTTTCCCAATGTTATATAATATAATATAAAAAAAATATACGTTCAATTCATTTTAAATATATAATTTTTTAAAAAATTTATTTCATTGAATAAGTAAGTATTTAAAAAATACAAACATACAAAAGAAAATGCATAAATGGTTAAGTATAATAGTTTTAGTTTTTTTTGCATTTTTCATGGTAGTTTGCTGGATTAGTGGTTTCATCATTTTAATTTATTTTAAAAAAAAATTCAAATAAATCCTTGATTACATATCTCCGCTTCATCATTGTAAAGAAAAAATTGCAAGTTAAAAAACTTATATATAAAAAATAGGATAACCTTATAGTGTCAAGTCCATATTTTACAATGAACTAATTCATAAAAAAACATACTAATTTATAATTAAAGTCATTAAATCGCTATTTTAACAAAAAATTATTAAATTCAGGTATATCCAGTGTAATTAGTTATTATGTTCAGTATCATAAAGAAAGATTTAAATAATAGGATAACCATATAACGCTAAGTCCATATTTATAATTATAATGATTAATTTATAATTATAATGATTAATTTTTTAGTTTAACAAATTAATAATAATTTAGTTCAACAGGAAGGGAAAGGTCAAGTCAAGCGAAAATGGCGGGTCCCATCCCATGTTTTTCCGGATGATGACGTGTCCTTATTATACGTGGGACACTCATGTAATTACACGATATATATATAACTAATAGTCTAATCATTTTTAATTGCGGATTTGTAGGTAAAACATATTTATTTTCATTGTTAACTTTTCCCTTTCAAATTATCTTACACTTTCCCACCGTGACAATCACTTCGCACTTGTTTGGATAGCAACATAGTAGATAGGTTATCATAGTGATATAAATAAAAAATAATCTATTTTTAATTTCTTATTTGAAAATAAAATAGTTAGGTTAAATAATTATAAAATATGAAAAATAATAATATATGAATACTTTAATTTATAAGAAAAGATGATACGTAAAACTCTTGTACCTGTAAAATAATACAATTCCAAATAATACAATATATCGGTATTATCTTATTTTCACGTATATAGTCACACCCTTTTTTTGCATACATTCATACTTCTCTTGATGTATTCACTCTTGTTTCATAAAGAATGCATATGCATTCAGTTCATTTTGCAGTTATTATAATGTATGAAGTTCTATAATAATGTATCACAAAAACAAAATTTATTATTTTTTAATGTAAAAAAAAGATACTAATATATTACAATATATAGTTTATTTCATATAATTGCATGTATGCATGTATTTCAATGTGCAAGTGTCTGATTTATCTATGTACTTCGATATATGTATTGAATGTCTAATGTTATCATTCTCCTTCTTCATGTAATGTTCACTCTTTTTTTCATAAATTCCATATTTACATTGTTGTTGGAGGTCATCGTAGCTTACGTGCACCGGGAGTCACGTTGTGTCTGATCCACGAAAAGGTCATGTCAAACTCGTTAGGTACGCTCCGGAAAAAGCAATGCATGTGTATCGCGATTTATCGGTAATTCATTTGTATCACGATATTCTGATTAGATCGCGATATGAAACATGATAATCTCGCGACAGATACCTTTCCATGCACGTGGTCTCGGACACATTTTTTTGTTTAATTTATTACTTTGATATCATCACACTCATCTATTTATCGTAACCCCCCCTCAACGGTCAAAGAATAAAACACCCGTGATTCTAGAATTAAATTATTTTTGAAATGTATAACTATTTTAGTATAAATAAATATAAAATAATTTTGTATTTGATTATATTTTGAATTATTCTCATTGAAAAATCGTAATAATAAAGTTTTATTTTTTGGATAAAATGTGAATAAAGTGTCGGTAAAGATTTAAAGAAGATTAAAAAAATGATGACAATTGATTTATAAGAGGTAATGATAGTTGATTTGACAGTTGATCCACATATTATTTTGATTTGAATAACCTGCAATAACTTAATTCTAATGAGTGGATGAAATCCATATATCACTCTATATTAGTTCATTATGGCATATAGATTCTCAATTATTTCAGTTATCCAAGTAATCCATAATAATGTTATTCTAAGTAATTTCAATTTATTCTGGGCTTATTCTTGAATCAAACATGAGCATTGTTTATCTTTTTTCTCATTCAATAAAAAGCAAGACAACACATTAATTAAATGCACTATAAGTATCGCATACATTGTTATCCATTTATACATGTTCCAAATTCATTTACTAAATTAAAAATCATTTAATATTCAAATAACAGTTCGTTTTAAAAAAAAATCGAGTTCTACTAATATCAACGAATCGAACTTTGATTAAGTCAACAAACACTTCCTACTTATGTGAAAGAGGTCAATAGATCAAATCATAAGAACACTTTTCTTCAAAAAGAAAAAAAAATCCGACTAATATAAAAAAAATATACACATCAATGTTATGTGTTATTTAATTCGATTATTTTGGATTTATCATAATAATATTAAAATCTTAAATATCTGTTGTATTATTTGTGTGTGATTTGTAAAAGTTAAGATATGTAAGACTTTATTCTTTCATTTCTCGTATCGATCACCAATCTATTGAAAATATTATGTGGTCCTGGTTTGAAAATATCCAAGTTCAAATAAAGGTAAAATGCGTTTGGGCCCCCTGAAGTTTTCTAAATCTGAAGAAACACTTCCTATAGTTTAAAAATATACAATTACACCCCTTGCAATTTTGATTTTCTATTAATATAAGCTAAAAGTACGATTTTACCATTTTAATTAAACTTTTATCATGTTTTCATTTTTTTGTGGGTTATTTTTACCTTTTAATTAACTATTATATAACTTAATTCTCAAAAAAAAGCATCCAGATGCATTTTAAGAATTAATTATTGCATAAGTTAATATTCATAAAGCATGTCTAGAATTAATTAATTAATCTTTTCTATGGATATTTAGATAGTTAAGGGTAAAAAAATAATTTTAAATTACTTTTGTCACATCTTAAAGAAAAAATATAATGACAGAGGGTGTAAGTACATGTTTTTAAACTTTATAGGGTGTTTCTGTAGATTTTAAAATTTTCAGGGGGTTTAAATGCATTTTACCCTTCAAATAATAATACACCTAGTAGACAATTCAGCTGTGATATTTTCACCCCTGTTAGACTTTTATCAACCTCTCATATTAAGCCTATGGAGAAAATTTGTATTTGTATCCATATCCAATATCTAATGGATTCGAATAATTATCCAAGATATCTGAAAGGGATATAGATTCATTTCAAATAACCGATTTTTGAATCCTTATCCTATATCCGAAATCAATAAATAATTAGACATGCAACATATTTTTATTCAAAGTTAAATCATAGACTTAAAATTAAAAATTCATAAACACAAATCCTAATATCTCTAACAAAAAAATATTATATCAAATACAAGTGTTTTCAATGTATACCAAAGCTTCCAATATCAAAGTTTTCAATAGATTAACAATCTTGATAACAAAACTTCTAAGTTCAAAAAAAAAGAAAAAAAAATTGTCTTATTTAACATGGCCTTGCATGATAAAACCATCATATGAGGTTATAAAATTGAATATGAAGTAGAAGCATCAAAATGATAAAATAATAATGCAAGTTATTTTAAGAAAAATTTATTTTCTAATAAAATGATATAACTTTGCATTAACTTAAATGGTACGTAGAAATATGGCAAAGGGCTAAAACTTGATAAATTATTTCGAACCCTTCTTCATGAAGGGAGTGGAGGGAGAGAGAGGAAGACGATCAATCTGGACAAGGAGAAGATGAAGGAGAATGAGGCATCGAAGATGATGCAGCCCTAACTAGAGAAACTCAAAATCCAAGGGTTAATAGTAATATTAATATTAATAATATTCAAATGCAATTGGATGCTAAAATAGACATATTTGTATCTGATCTAAACTTTTTCAGATGCAGATATATATATTTTTAGATATCATATATTTAAAAAAAATTTTAATATGATTTAAATCGGATATGAATAATTTACTAATTCAGATCGAATATAAAAAAATTTCAGATAATTAACAGACTGGTCCAACATAGCCATTCATCAACTAAGCTTTTCCTGATGCTAAAGCAGAAGAGTCAAGAGCCGGGGGTGACAGTATCAACTCTATGTAAGGAATAAAAACCACGAATCACACGGCAGAAATGTGTCCAAACCTTTATGGACGGTTACGATTGGCCGCCTCGTTCGACCACGAAAAGCACACCCGTCGTTTTCACTCAAACGCCCCCTCAATTTATCGCCACGCGAGAAATCGTTCCAGACAAATCACGTGACGGATACTCCACCAATCATCCAGTGGCATGTCACGTAAATCACCGGATCCATCCAAGGTCAACATCGTAAATCACTCGCATTATGGTGACGTCACACTCCGTTAATCCAAATCGTAAACGACAGCTGTCGATTGCTCGGTATCCTCATCGCAAAGGACAGCCGGCTCGTGCGGGCCCCACCCATGCACGAGACGAACGACAATCGACTTATCATATCAATACGTTATTGTACTTATATATGTTCGTGGTCATATTACACGATAAGCAAACTACTTATCACCAGCTCCGCATCGGGCCCTTATAAATGCGACCTTCGTCTCTTGGTTTTTCATCTCCAAATGTGCATTTCAAGGCACAGATTTCTTTATTTGGTAATAAATCCTGTGTTTTAGAGAGAGAATTAGAGAGAGAAACTTCGCTTCTTCGGCTTGTCAGACGCAGATCTTTGAATCAACGGTCCTGATCTTTCCGTTTCGGTGGCTTTAACGTTCCCCCTCCGGCCCTGTTCAGGTGAAGCTCTCTCTCTCTCTCTGATCCTCTCGCCTTTGAAGAGATTTGGCTTTTGCTTTTGCTTTTCGGAGAGACCTCAAAAAAGCCCTCTATTGAACCGTCCCCTTCGAAACCCTAGCGGAAGACCTCGGATTTTGGCCTCCGAGGCGGCGATCCCTGCCAAAGGAGGTTCTTTTTGGGCGATTTGGGCGGAGTCCGAGACGGGACGTTGACGGGGATTCCGAGGCGGCGGATGCGCCATGTCTTCTCTCAGTAGGGAGTTGGTGTTCCTGATCCTGCAGTTCCTCGATGAGGAGAAGTTCAAGGAGACGGTCCACAAGTAGGTTTTTGATTCGGAATGTTTTATATCTTTTCGTGCACGAAATTTGGATTTTCAAGGTTCGATTTTTTATGTTGTGTGTGAGGTGTCTTTTGCAGACTCGAGCAGGAGTCAGGGTTTTATTTCAATATGAAGTATTTCGAAGATGAGGTCCATAATGGGAATTGGGACGAGGTTGAGCGGTATCTCTCGGGGTTCACGAAGGTCGATGACAACCGCTATTCGATGAAGATCTTCTTTGAGATCCGGAAACAGAAGTATCTCGAAGCGTTGGATAAGTAGGTCTTGCGATTCTCGCTTTTGAAATTATCGGTGCTTCTCGTCCCTTTTGTGAAGTAGAATATTTTTTTCTTGCAGGCATGATCGGGCGAAGGGTGTGGAGATCCTTGTGAAGGACTTGAAAGTGTTTTCGTCGTTTAATGAGGAGTTGTTCAAGGAAATCACACAGCTTCTGACATTGGAGAATTTTAGGTTTGTCTAATTATTTTGTTCTCTTGATTATATATTTTTATTTTATTTGATAGTTCAATAAGAGGAAGTTTGTTTTTGTATGTGTAGGGAGAATGAGCAATTGTCAAAGTACGGGGACACAAAGTCGGCGAGGGCAATAATGTTGGTTGAGCTCAAGAAGCTCATTGAAGCGAACCCTCTTTTCCGTGACAAGTTGCAGTTCCCCGGCCTCAAAAGTTCCAGGTTACGGACCCTCATCAATCAAAGGTACATAGTGATTTTTACGGAAGCCAAGATTTCAGTGCACACTTTTGTTATTTTTTAAACTTCTCTTGAATTGAAATTATTTTGCCATCTTAGTGTTGGATTACTCAGACAGTCCATTCTGTGTGCATATATTTGCATACTCCAGTCCTTATGAAACAGTAGCATGATCCATTCCTCTATGGTAGGCTAGAAGTTCTTTATTTGTCAATCACACAGTGCCTCATCAATCAAAGGTACATAGTGATTTTTACGGAAGCCAAGATTTCAATGCACTCTTTTGTTGTATTTAAACTTCTCTTGAATTGAAATTATTTTGCCATCTTAGTGTTGGATTACTCAGACAGTCCATTCTGTGTGCATATATTTGCATACTCCAGTCCTTATGAAACAGTAGCATGATCCATTCCTCTATGGTAGGCTAGAATTTCTTTATTTGTCAATCACACAATGCCTCAGATTGTCTTTCTTTTTTTCTTTTTTTTTGCACATCAGTATTCCACTGGCATATTACGAACTCTCACAGCTGCTTACTTTTGTGATGCATTAGATTAGCCTCTTGGAGATAAATTTGTTATTTTCTCACTTCTGCCTCCTTTAAGATGATAAGATCTACCAGTACCAACCATGATCGAATTGCATAACTATTAATGTAATGGGCACATGACCACTTTTCCGACCTTGTAGCACAAAATAATTCAATGCTAGATGATTAGTGCATGACTTGCATGTTTCTGATTCTTTTTTTTAAAAAAATTTCAATAAATAGTAGGAACCTACCACCAAAGTTCATTCATTGATGATGAATTGGGGTACAGTTCCAGGTAACATGAGAAGAAAAGAAGGAATCAGATTAGTAGACGAGTCTTCTACAGTTCTACTATATGATGGCCCCACAAAAGAAACAAGGGAAACTTACAGATATTTAAAATGCTGAAAAGTAATTCCTTTGTGTTTCTCTTAGTTCTTATGCTCATGATATCTTATTATTTTGAGAACATACTTTTATGCTTAGAATTTCTGTAACATATGGAGATAAATTGTGACACCCTGGTCTAGATTTTGGGCAGTGGGACATGTTGGGGATGTTCTTGGATGATTTTATGTACGCTTGCTCGTGGGTGTGGTAGTTAATTTTGATAAGTGTGGAGTCATGCCTTGTTACTAGTGGCTATTATCATTAGGGATGTTCTTCTTGTGTTTTATATGGGCTTTCTAGTGGATGGAGGCGGCCCTTAAATTTGCTATTGTGAAGCTAGTTTGGAGGAGTCAGGCCTGGCTAATGGTGTGACTTTTGTATTTCATTGCACGTGTGATGTGTGAAAGACTATT
This sequence comes from Acorus calamus, assembly GCA_030737845.1. Classification (NCBI taxonomy): domain Eukaryota; kingdom Viridiplantae; phylum Streptophyta; class Magnoliopsida; order Acorales; family Acoraceae; genus Acorus; species Acorus calamus. Next base: position 18,722,523 of record CM060859.1, on the reverse strand, counting down.
TCTTTTGTCCAGTGATTAGGGCATCTCGATATTTGTGCAATGGGGATAAGGAGTCTGTTGCCCACCCACCTCTTTTTTAACTGTGGATTATTGTAATGGTTTGGAAGATCCTTTTTGAGAGCGCTCCCAAGCTCCGTAGCAGGACCTACCTTTGGTTTTACATTTTTTAAGGGGTGGAATACAGTACATTTTTTAAGGGGTGGAATACAGATTGGATGAGTCATAATGACAGATTAGCGTGGCACTCCCTATGGCTAGTGGGCATATGCAGGCAACTTGGAAGCAATGTGATAGTATGATCTTTCAGAAGTGCAGTGTGGAAGCAAAATCTACTCTCAGATAGGTGTACCAATGCTGGGTGATTGGGCGAGGTGCTTGCAGTGGTATGGAGGAAGAATTTATTGATTTTAGGTAGATTGTGGATTCTTTTAGTGATGGTTGGGGTACATGGGACTGGTGGTAATTGTGAATGTTGGTCATATCTCTCTCGAGTCTCGATACGCCGTATTTGTATATTCTTTCTCTAGGAAGGAATTTCTTTCCTGGAAGTGCCTTCCCTCTTGCTTTGTACAAATTGATTAATGGTATTTTTTTCAAGGTGATTTTCGCTACTTTCTATTGATTGGTCAAACAAAGGTTACAAGAAAACCAAATAGAAATGAAGGAATACATAATGTTTCTTTTTTTTTTCAAGGAAAAGTGATGTTCACAAATCTCTATTGCTTTGTAAAACAAAGGTTACAAGAAAACCAAACAGAAATGGAAAAAGCGTACATACCATGGGAAAGATGGGAAAAGCCCAGTTCCAGTAACAAGAAATTTGTGTTTTTTTTAGAAAGAGAGAGAAAAACTGTTTTAGCTAAAAGCACTTCCTCTAATAATGTGGCTCAATATAAACTTTGTTTCTCTGAGCCTCTGAGGGTGTGTTGAAGCTATAAGCATGCACAGTGCTAGATATGGATTATAAACAACCAGATTTACCCTTGTTTAAGCACCATGATTGTAATTGCTTTACAATGAACAGACACGGTGAAAAAGAACTTTATGCTTGTGTTACTTACTGACCCACATGCTTTTTATTAGTAATAGATATATTGCCGGAATAAACAAAACTGTCTAACTAGCAACCAGAATTGGTTTTTGGTTGACCTAATGATAGCTTTTATTTTACTTTTTTGTATTGGATTTCTCATCCAAAATATTATTTGATTAGAATGTTTATCTTTTCTTTTTATTGGCAGCTTAAATTGGCAGCATCAACTATGTAAAAATCCTCGACCTAACCCGGATATAAAAACCCTCTTTGTTGATCATTCATGTGGTCAACCAAATGGTGCTCGAGCTCCGTCTCCTGCAAACAATCCCCTGCTTGGGTCTATGACAAAGCCTGGTGGTTTTCCTCAACTAGGAGTCCATGGAGTATATGAGCCAACCTTTCATCGATGCAGTCAATTTCTACTATTTCTCTGCCCATGGGCTGACTTGTTTATTTTGTGCAGCATTTTCAACCAGCAGCGGCACCAGCCCCAACTCCACTGGCTGGATGGATGTCTAATCCACCTACCATTTCTCATCCACCAGTTTCTGGAGGGCCTATAGGACTCAGTGCTCCTAATAATCCAAGTACAAGTTTATGTAATTTTTTACCCTCCCAAAATTTTTTTTCTATATTAGTGGTATTCCAGATTTTGTCGGATGTGTTGGTTTTTTGACTCTTGAGTGGATGCTCTGTTATAGCTGCAATTTTGAAGCATCCTAGGACTCCAACTACTAATTCTGCTGTGGATTACCCATCGGCAGATTCTGATCATGTGTCCAAACGAACAAGACCAATTAACATTTCTGATGAGGTACTTCCTTTGTGATTCATCCACATTTGTGTTTTCGAATTCTTAATCTTTTATTCTTTATTCACTACTTGTCATTGGCTTACCAAGAAAAAAAAATTGTAATTGGCTTCTCCTGATTTTGAATATTCTATTGTAGGTGAATAATTTGCCTGTAAATATATTGCCAATAACTTATCCTGGTCAGAACCATACTCAGCCTATGCACTCGCCAGATGACTTGCCCAAGAATGTTGCACGAACATTGAGTCAGGGGTCCACTCCCATGAGCATGGATTTTCATCCTGTCCAGCAAACTGTTCTTCTTGGTCAGAATGCAATTCAGTTTTTCATATATTTCTGATATCTTTATGTTGGTTCTGCTGTTGTCCTGTTTAATTTATTGGTTGATGTTTCACTTGTCATAACGGCTCTACAGTTGGTACAAATGTGGGAGATATTGGATTATGGGAAGTCGGCTCAAAGGAGAGATTGGTGTTAAAAAATTTCAAGGTTTGGGACCTTGGAGCATGCTCCATGCCTCTCCAGGTATTTGATGATAACTTAATTTTTTTTATTAGTAATTTTTAAGTGATTAAAATCCAAGAAATAATCAAATGCTACTCTGAAGCTAACTCGTTTCCAATCAAAATCAGACATCTCTAGTTAAAGATCCAGGCATTGCAGTTAATCGTGTGGTGTGGAGCCCAGATGGTACCTTGTTCGGTAAGTTAACAGATCAAAGGTTTTTCCTTTAAACTGGGTCAATCCTACTAAAATAATAAAATTCGAGTGTCCATCATTGCTCAATGACTTCTTATTTTATAGGAGTTGCATATTCAAAGCACATTGTGCAAATATATTCTTACCATGGCGCGGACGATATTCGGCACCACCTGGAGGTGTCAAATACATGATCAACTCTGTGTTTCATTTTCTTCTATCTATGTATCATTTTTATTGTTGATTCACACTTTTTTTTTTGCTTCTTTAGATTGATGCTCATGCTGGTGGTGTCAATGATATTGCATTTTCTCTCCCCAACAAACAATTATGTGTCGTTACCTGCGGAGATGACAAGACCATTAAGGTTTGTCTTCTATTTTCTGATGATTAAGAATAATGAGGCATTATTCTTAACTGTTATAGAATGTGAACAACATTAGGTGTGGGATGGAACTACTGGTGCCAAACAATATACATTTGAAGGCCATGATGCTCCTGTTTACTCTGTTTGCCCCCATTACAAGGAAAATATTCAGGTAATGATGATGATTGATGCTAGCCAGACTTTGTTGCTCATTCATGGAGGATGTTTTAGGCTTTCATATTTGTTGGTCATTATTATCTCATGATGGCTTCCCTTTTATCTTATTATGCTATTTTGTCCAGTTTATTTTTTCAACAGCACTAGATGGAAAAATAAAGGCATGGTTGTATGACAATCTGGGATCCCGAGTAGATTATGATGCCCCAGGTCGCTGGTGTACTACCATGGCTTATAGTGCTGATGGTTCCAGGTTAAACTTTTAGCTACTTATGTCATCCTGAACCTCAAGCCATATAGCACTTGAGTGTTACATGATTTTCTTGAATTTTTGGTAGGTTATTTTCCTGTGGCACAAGTAAGGATGGAGATTCATACATTGTTGAATGGAATGAAAGTGAAGGGGCTGTGAAGAGGACCTATCAAGGCTTCCGAAAACGATCTACCGGTGTCGTGCAATTTGATACTACAAGGAACCGTTTTTTGGCTGCTGGTGATGAATTTATGATCAAATTTTGGGATATGGATAATGTCAGCCTTTTGACAACCATTGATGCTGATGGTGGCTTACCTGTGAGTTCAAGCCTATCCCTTTTCCAAATACTGATTAAATACACTGAAAGATGTTGTCGTCTTAATGTTGCAATTCACCACTTATTGTCATTTGTAGGCTAGCCCACGGATTCGCTTTAACAAGGAGGGTACACTGTTGGCTGTATCTGCAAATGATAACATGATTAAAATCTTGGCAAATGCTGATGGTCTTCGGTTATTGCGCACACTTGAAAACCGGAGTTTTGATGCTTCTAGGGCTGCATCTGAGACTATGGCTAAGGTAGTACTCTTGAGATGAACCAAACTACTTTTTCCAATGATACAGATGATTTCATCCAATGGGTCTTATTATGCAGCCTTTAATGAACCCAATGGCAACTGTTGCTGCTGCAACTACTTCTGGAATCACACAATCAGTTTCTATGGTTGGGATGGTTAGTATAACTTCATTTTCTTCTTTATCTTTCTGTTTGGCACCAACATCAGGCATGATATATACTTGTAAATTTTCTATTCATCTCATCCAATTATTTTAAAAGATGACAATCATATTCAAATTATTTTTATAATTCTTTACATGATTTGGTAGAATGGAGACACCAGAAACTTGGGGGATGTTAAACCTAGAATAACTGAAGAGCCCTTGGACAAGTCAAAAATATGGAAGCTTACTGAAATCAATGAACCAGCACAATTACGATCCTTGAGGCTCATGGATAATATGAGACCAAGCAAGGTAAATTCTTCATTTACGTTATGTATTCCATATTTGGTTTACATGCAAGATGCTCTTTTCAATATTAATATAAGTATTGTAACTATAGTCATGGCAACTTAGATATGCTTGCTTTTACTAATCAATGAGCTCCTCCTTTGGACCAGCATCATGTGTTATTTTGAAACCGCATTAATATTTTGAGACACTCCATGCCATGCTTCAAGACCTTTGCTTAAGAGGACTTGAGTGATCTGCCTCGATGTCTTTTTTATGCCTGAAAACCAATTATAATAATACTTGATTTAGTTGGTCCAGTTAATTTATGATGGTTTAAGTAAATATTTATGCGGTCTTTTTCCCGTCAATTGGATGTCCAGCATGCAGTCATTATTTTTCAAATGGACATTTTTTGCTATATATTTTATAAAAACAAATCTTAATAGTTACTGCTGGTTGAAGACACGTGGAAATGCATGTTCATATGATGGGGATCCTGCATATGATGTAGATGGAGAACCAAAGAAGTTGATTTATAATTAATCCTCTTTACTTTTTTAATATGTGGCATTGACATGAGAATATAACTATCTCCTTAATACATATCCTTGCAATTATCCATTTTCTAATTATTACCAAATTTTGTGAACTTTCCAAAATGCTGTTATAGTCGGTATATGATGGACAGAGTCACACTAAGTTGCGCTTAGAAATTAAATATCTCGCATGAACTTGGTATAATGTAATATTTATGACTACTTGAAAACCCTTTGGGTACTTGAGCTTACATGACAAAGTCCTGGGCTCAAGTATGGAATTCTGAGAGAGCCGGCTTGTCAAATGGTAGGGTTATATTCAGTTTCTTCCCCCCACCACCACTCCATATGCACGACTGCTGGTATTTTAATCACTTGTCTGTGTTGGTGCCCGCATCATGATTTGGAATGCTTATCGCATGGAAGCAAGTGCTCAGTAGCACATCTGCAGAATTACCTGGATGTTGGGATTCTTTCAAGAAATTAATAGAATTTAGTTGTCCTATATCTTAATTTTCTTGTTTTGGAATCACGTGCTCTAGCTAGGCTGGGATAATTACCATGCATGCATTTGCTAAATTTATACAATTTAATCTGTCATTAGATGTTATCAGAAAGACAGAAACCAGTATATAGCACTTCTACTAAATGCGGTAAATACAAGTTGACATATGGGTAACACCACAAGGTAGCTATGTTACTTCATACTTGGAGTCTCTAGATTGAAGGAAAACTGATGTACTCGGAATTTTTTACTGTTTTATTTAAACGAGGGGGTTGAGGTTGGGTGCTTCCAGGTATGAGGTCTCATGGCAAGGAAATTTTTTAGGATGCTCTTATTGATTTGTAGTAAAGTTTTACAACCATTTACAGAGAACAAAACACCTGTTTTTACAGTATGTAGAAAGTTGATATCTCTAATCTGATGCAATAGATCTGATGAGCAAATTGTTATAAAGTTTTCATGCTTGAACTCAATAGTAAGAAAGGAATGGATCCTGCGCAAGTATGCAACAATCGTGGAATCTAAAGCATTGCAATGAATAGTTAACATAGGAGGACTTGCTTAGATTGTAGGTTGATCTGTATTTCTCTGGATCTAGAGTTTCTAGTAGAACTCAGTGCTAATCTTCAATAACATGAGTTTACTTTTTCACAATTTGGTTTAAATTGACCCACAAAGAAAGGGGATTTTCCACGCCAACATCTTACACAATCTGAACTTATCTGAACTTCAACAGCTTGGAGTTGGCTTTTTAAAGCCTTGTATGAGTGCAGTTGCATCTCTTTATTTAATTACTATTCTCATCGAAGTCTTCCCAGGTCTGTCTATCATTGCAATTTATCCTAATTTACGCACCTTTTTTTCTTTGTTGCTATTCTCATCGAAGTCTTCCCTATGTTTGGAGTGCATCAGTGGTGACTACTCTCTGGTGCACTATTTTGTATTTGTTATATCACCACCATTCCTTCACATTCATATCCTCATTTCCACAGCATGTTACTTGTGCCTTCCTTTCTAATTGCTTGCTGTTCTTCATAATGGGTTGCTTTATTGATTTACAAATATAACAGGAATTCTTTGGTAACTTTTATCTTTTGCGTGCAGATTTCAAGGCTGATTTATACCAACTCTGGCATTGCCATTTTGGCATTAGCATCCAATGCTATCCATTTACTCTGGAAATGGCCGAGAAATGATCGAACTACGAGTGGGAAGGTAGAAAATCTGTAAAATAGTCGAACATGTAGCAATTGTTAATCATGCTGCTAGTTAATATGTGTTTCCTCATTGTTACATCAAATTGCAGGCAACAACTAGTGTAGCTCCTCAACTATGGCAACCACCAAGTGGCATCTTGATGACTAATGATATAATAGACACAAATGCTGACGAAGTTGTCCCCTGCTTTGCTTTGTCAAAGAATGATTCATATGTGATGTCAGCATCAGGAGGGAAGATTTCTCTTTTTAACATGATGACATTTAAGGTAATTCTGCATCATCTTGACCCCGTGATATACCTCCTCCATGTATAAGATAAGACATTTAAGATAATGTGCGATGATCACCATTTGTCCATCTTATGTTTGTTCTTTCTTATTGACGATGTTGAATCAATGGGACAATTGCAGACAATGACGACTTTCATGCCTCCACCACCTGCAGCAACATTTCTAGCATTCCATCCCCAAGATAACAATATAATTGCCATAGGAATGGATGACTCCACAATCCAAATATATAACGTGCGAGTTGATGAGGTGTGATCCTGGTTACCCAACTACCACTCTATAGCATGTCATTGTTGATTTATCAAACAGCACTAATGAAGCATATTTACTGTTTTCATTCAGGTCAAAAGCAAGCTTAAAGGCCACTCAAAAAGAATCACTGGGCTTGCCTTTTCACATACATTAAATGTACTCGTCTCATCAGGAGCTGATGCTCAGGTAAGAAGTAGCCCTTCCTTATGTCTGTGCTATGGATACCGGTGATAAAATTACTGAGCATAGATGGCTGTTCATGTTTCTTGCTGCAGCTTTGCTTGTGGGGAACTGACGGATGGGATAAGCAAAGGAGTCGATTTTTGCAGATTCCAGCTGGGAGAATTCCTTCCGCACTTTCAGATACACGTGTGCAGTTTCATCATGACCAGATGCACTTCCTAGCCGTCCATGAGACCCAGATTGCCATTTACGAAACCATGAAATTAGAATGCGTGAAGCAGGTTTTTTTTTTTTCCAACCATGTGGATGACTTGTTTTTCCATACATTCTAGTACACTACATTTTGAACCTGACTGTCCCATTGTTTTTAAAGTGGATCCCACGTGAATCATCCGCACCAATCTCCCATGCGACATTCTCATGCGACAGCCAGCTGGTGTTTGCTAGCTTTCTGGATGCAACTGTCTGCGTTTTCAGTGCGGCAACCCTCAGACTGTGTTGCAGGATTAACCCATCTTCTTATCTTCCTGCTAACATTAGGTATGCCTATCATTTTCCATATTTAGTGGACACGTTAATCTTTAGATTTCATAAGAGTTCTTTTTACCATGATTTCTGCCAAAAGATGCATCAGAAATTCTTACAACGCTGGAAGATAGTCCTTCTTTTTCTTTTTTTCTTCTTTAAAATCATTGGGCTCTGAATCAACATAATTAATTTTACCATTTCCCCGATGGATTCTGCAGCTCTACAGTGTATCCACTAGTGATTGCAGCACATCCATCAGAACAGAATCAGTTTGCGCTTGGACTAACCGACGGTGTGGTCCACGTGTTGGAGCCGCTGGAATCTGAGGGAAAATGGGGTGTAGCCCCACCCGCTGAGAACGGATCTGCGAGCAGCATGTCAACCCCACCTACAGGTGGTGCTTCAAACTCCGATCAACCGCAAAGATGATTGGGAGCTGCCAGTGGCAAGAGTTCCTCATCTTATTCTTTCCTCAGCTATTCTCCTTAACCGGGGACGTCCTATTCCAGGTTTGTCTCACTTTTTATAGGATTGCCTCAATGGAAAACTTATCATTTTCTAGTCACAAGTTATGTTCAAAAATTTACGTGACGTGTTTCTTTTTCATTGGAGAGCAAAATGTAGGAACTTATTATTGGTAGAAATCTTTCTAGGCTTTTATTAAGGTTGTTTTGTTGTATCTAGCAAGTAACTTCGGGAGTTGTAGTTTTAAGTTTATTGGAAAAACCCTGGGTTTTTATTTTTCTTTTCTGAAAAAAATGATAGGCATTCTACACCAATTTTATTAAAATGAAGTGAATGCATAATACAAAAACATTAAACAAAGTATAAAAGCAAAAGACAAAATCAAACTGGCTGGTCATTTGGAAAAATGTCAGGGGCATTCATTATTGTGGTCCATATTTTCACAAAAAATAAAGTATGAACTCAGTATTAATGAATGTGTATATACCCTACATTTGTGAACTCTGCAATCCATATTACTTGATGTTTTGTGTTCTGATGTTTAACAATGTCAATGAATCTTCTGACAACACAGTGCTCAAGTTGGTCCCTAATTCATCTTTTGGATGACTGGTACAAGAGGGGATTTGGGAAACCCCAAATTATCTGTGATGCATATGCATTATGCATAAAATACTGTGTATTTTTGCTGTATGCACAGTTCTGTGTGATTATTAGGATTATATCTTTTTCATAAAGCAATTGAAACCACTTTTATTGAGTATATTGGATCAGCTTTCAGTAAATGTGGATTATTTAGTTTTGTTGAAATTGGTTCGATGCTGGGGATGGCAGTGGGATTGTCCCAGTTATATACTGGGTCGGGTCGGGTCGGGTCGGGTTTTAGGATAAGTTTGGGGTATACAAGATGAAACACTGGTTTGGGATGGAAGCGAGTTTAAATTAAATAAAAGTATATTATTATAATAATAATGTCCTTTGGTGTTCCAAAAATTAAAAAAACAAATAATAAATAAACTGAAATGTTCATTGAAATCACCCACTAACCTACACCTGTAGCCTTTGTTGCCTTGTGGGATTAAAAAAAAAATGAAAAAAAATGAAAACCATTACACCTACAGCTACAGGCCCCCAAAATCGAAAGCCCTCCCTTGCTTCCCACTGTTCCACCTCTCGTCTAGGGCCTGTCAACGGGTCAGATCGGGGTGGATCCGGACCGACCCGACCCGTTTGATTATCAGGTCCTTCGGGTCGGATCAACCCATTAGCAAAGCCTAGACCAGACAAAAAGAGATCAATGAATTTCTTAAAAGTCTACAATTGCTTCATTTTTTTCTTCTTTTTAATAGAGACTAGGGTATTATAAACCGTTTTTTACTATTTTGATTTTTTAATGTTATATGAGAGAACATTTTGAATACGGTTTGGATTATTATGCTTTTACGTGAAGTCAAAAGGTTGTAAAAATTTTCAAATGCTTAAAATTTTAAATGATTATTTAATATATAGTTATAAATGTTTGGTTGAATCACGAATAAAAAAAATCATATAGTATTTGGGTTGGTCAATTGGGTTTATAGGATCAGGTCGGGGTGAGCCCAGACCCGACCCGTTTTGATTGTCGGATCCTTTCGGGTTGGGTATCTACGCCATTTATCGGGTCGGGTCCAGGTCGACCCACGACCCGTTGACAGGCCCACTGCACCAGCCACCACCCATACCCCCATTTGCCGCCACCAACCATTACCTGCTGTTGTTGATATATCATTCTATCTCTCTTTCATTTTGTTTTCTTGAAAGGTATCACACATAATTGGGATTTGGTTTAATTTTTTTATCAATTTTTTTTTCATGTTCATTGATAAGTGTTTATCTTTTTAATTTTATTCTTATTTAAACTTTCATCTTAAATTAAATGTTACATGAAAACATGCTTTAATATTTTTCTTCCCAAACCCATTCCGACCCGACCCGATCTAATGGGATGGATCGGGGCGGGTTCGGGTTTTTTTACATGTTTGTTGAAACAAGTTTGGGATGGAAAAGCTAAACCCGTTACGGGTTTGGAACAAGTTTTTATTAGCGGGTTTGGATTTGGATTTCATTAAACCCTGTCCCATTGTCGTCCCAGACCCGTCCCATTGCCATCCATATTCAACGTGTCTTTTACAAGTCAAAAAAGATTTAAGGCCAAGAATATGATGATTCTTTCCAGTATATATCAGGAATTGATTCAGAATTGGCTCCAAACCGTGCCAGAAGTGTTCCCGGACCTTAAGAATAATGTTACGTGCAACCTCAATTCCAGTTTACACATGTTTTAAATTTTTTTTAAAAATAATACACCTTACATAAAGTATGTATTTCAATGAATTGCGTTGATCCATTTATAGAACATGTGAACAATTTCTAATGAATTATATAGTATGACACTATCGAGGTATATCGGACTGGAAATCTGGAATTGAGATTGAAAAAAAGACTTATGTAATAGTGCTCATATATATTAATGGTCAGTTTGGTAACTTTAGTTCAAAAGGAGAATTCTCATTTCTTAGAAATCCAGTTTTAATAGATTATGTAGAAGGAGAAATATTGTCTAGGATACCTAAGAATTAACATAGGAATGTAGGATTTTAAACAAAATTTCCTGGGTCTAATAGAATAGAGAATGAACACAGAGAAAATTTGTTTTGCAAACAAGCGGTGTGAACGAGGAAATAATATTTCTAAAAACCAATTTTGTTTGGTATGGATAAACTATGTTTATTATAATACCTATAACCATATTCTAACAAGACAAATACATAAAATAAAAAAAATTACCAAATAAGAAAATAGTAAAAAACAAAATTATTCTCTTATAATTTCGTATAATTATTTTATTCCGTGAATGATGGGTAGGTATAACATTATCATTATAACAACAAGCAATCTGTCAGAGCCAGTTGATGCTGAGAGTGTTGGCTTGGATGGGTGATCCTCTATAAATGTGATTATTGGATGTTCATATGTTCACATTCTGAAATACAATTCGGACTAATCATAGAATTTTAGGCTCCGTTTGTCAAAACGTCCCGAGACGCTACGTCGGTGAAAGAGGGGTGTACCGCGAGAATCATTTTTTTGATGCATCGGGGAGGCGAGTAAAAATTGACTTGAAACGCTGAATGAAGAAATCAAACGCGGAAACTTGTTTTTCCGTTTGGTTGAGCGCCGGCATCCACCACCACCGATGCGGGTGGGACGTGGATCCAAATAGAGCCTTAATATTGTTGAAGTTTCAAGGACTCACAATAAAATTACTCTCTAGAACTCTGCCTTTAGGTGAGGGTATGCGTACTCTTGAAAGTCGACATGCACTCAAAAAGTCATGGAGTGCCGGCTAAAAGGACTCCAACGCTCAAATCAATAAGAATTTATTCTTTTCTATTTGATATGAATGCTGGAGAGCTGTGGATAGTGATTCGTGAATAGAGAGATCCAATAACCAAATAATAATACCGAGTTTTAATAAAGGATAATATTAAATCCAGTTCTATTTCCAGCTTCAATTTCAATCTACATGAGTTATACATTTTTTTAAAATAAAGGCACATACTGTTATAAAAATAAAACATATATTCTAATGAATTGCATGGATGCATTTATAAAAAATTTTAAAAAAAAATTAAAAACATATGCATTGTTAACGTGAACATATGAGTCACTAATTTTCTATTGACGCATATAAGACTAAAATTGAAACTGAAAACAGATCTAATTGTAACATCACCCTTTAATAAATTGTGAATAGAGAATAGTGATTAAAGAATACATAGAGAAGCAAAATTTAATTCAGCTTAACCGGATTTATCTCAATTTAATTCCATATATATTGATATAAAAAGGTACCCAAACCATATTAGATTAGTTTATCAAGTTTTCACCCCACATCGAACAAAAACCAAGTAAATAATACCCCAATCTAAAAGGGGAAAAAAAAAAGAAAAATTTCATCAGTTCAGGTGTGGTTTAACCCAGATTATACTTGTTAAATAACTGCAGGGGCAAACCTTGCCATTTTGATACCCATAACATTACCAATGACATAAAAGGGGTCTCACCATTTATCACTTACAAATTTGCCTGCCATGGATGACAACATCTGGTCGCAGGAAACAAAGAGCCCCTTCACTAAACATAAAAATATATACACACACAAGACCCACCAGCCCAGGAAAGGGAGAACACCTAGCATCGCGCCGAGGAAGAATAGGTATATACACTTCTCTTTATGGCCTTCAGCAAAGCTTCACATAACAGCACAAGGTGATATCCCCCACCCAATTCACAATCCAGTTCTCCAGACCACAAAATTTATTCACATTATTCCCACCGATTACCCCGTATATACACAGTTCATTTACCACTGGAAGTGCATAGATACAATTAACTATTTACATGTGGAGGATTGTCTTTGGACGTCTACTCGGGACGAACACTCACCAGGTTTGGGAGGGCAGACAACTGAAGCTTCTTTATTTCAGTTGCAGTTACCTTGCAAGATTCGAGAGACAGAGACCTCAGGTTCTTCAGGGGCTTCAGATGGTGCAACCCAGCGTTTGTCACGCGTGAGTTTGAAATATTGAGGGAGACCAAACCGGTTAAACCTGCAAAACAAAGGGTGCAATATGAGAGCAAATACACAAAAAAGGACGGGGGAGAGAGAGAAGAGGGGGATGTACCAGAGATCAGTTCTAAAGTTTTATCAGTGAGGAGGCAATTCTGGGAAATATTTAGCAGCGTCAAGGAAGTAAGCTCTTTTATGTTCTTCACACCGGTATCGGAAATCGACCCGCCACATATCTCGAGGGACTGAAGATTCTTGAAGTCTGATCACCCACAAGTACACTATTAGGTAAGCATCTCATATTTTTCTGAAACAGATGGTGTAACCACATTCTGTTATAGCTTTTGACAAGCTCGGTGAATTGGATAAAGTCCAGCAAGGTTTATCATATACCAGTTTATTGTTTCAAGTGGTTGTTAACACTTTTCTTACATTGCTTTCTTGTGCTGAGTAGAAACCAGCAAAATTTTAACATCCACATAGGCGTAACTAAAGATTTTGAGGGATGCTAAACAAACAGGAAAGAAGAAACACATGACAAGAGGAGCATTTGAAAAGTAATTGTGATGGATCCATCACCACTCTGGGCTCCTTTTCTGTTTGTTCAGAATTTTTGACGAATAACTTATAATTAAAGATGCTGAGCAGATGAAAAAACAAGATAGAATTCAAATGCATAGATACAAGAAAACAGGGCTGATTCTTATACTCCCTTGTATGTAAAGAGAGTGGCATGCTATCTGAATAATTTTTGCATTAACTTCCAGTGGACATGCATCATAAATGGATAACCAAGATACTAAGTTAGGTGTCACCTACTTCGGAGATAGTTTGTTCCAAAGTCTGTGATCCGAGCACCAAAAAGATCCAGATGAGTCAATCCTGTTAGGGCTGCATCATTACACGTAGAGAATGAAATATTTGCATAGCTCTCCATAATCAAGAAACTCAATTCAGGAAAACATATTCAATTATATGAAGTTGTGATAAGAGTGGCTAATATCTCCATCAATTGTCCTATTTGGAATAGGAAAGGTCTGTCTGCTCATGGATGGGAGCAATCTTCCACATTAAATGATAGGGAAATAGAAAAGAACAATGCGATGGCATAAATCACCAAGAAGAATTATGATCTCATCAAGAATTTTGCTAAATGACAGTGAGATTTTGGAAACCAAAAAAATAAGAAAAAGATGCTATTCACAAACCATAACATGACGGGCATAATTTGTTTGACAGCAGTGAAATAAGAGTAGCATGACCCCATGCAAGAAAATGAATGCATAATGTAATTACATGGATGAAACAAAAGCCACACTCACTTGTGAGAACTGCAAGCCCAGAATCAGTAATTTGTCGAGCATCTAGATTGAGTGATTTAAGAGATGTTAGTCCCGATAACCTTCTCAATCCATTGTCACTCACAAGAGTGAAGGAAAGATTTATACTCTCCAGGCTAGCCAAACCTGTGACCAATTATGAGAAAAAATGTAACACCAGAAACAACAACTAGAAACTTCAACTGTTTCATATAATTACATTGCCAAACACAAATCAACACCGTGTTACTTTTTATCTTGGAAATTGTATCTTAGGCTACACACACACACACTACCAACCACATTTCTAAAACCAACTTAACAAATTCATGACACGTAGAAGAAGTCTGCTAAAATATGGGTATCTGAAGATGATCCATAACTTGGATTTCATTCCCTTATCACAAACAATCCTCAAATTAGATGATCACGCTACTAAGCAGAGTAAAGTTAATATCCCCTCTATTCCTTTCTTCCTTGGGATCCAATTAAAATTTTTACCAAGGGACTATATTAATAGTCTTCTCTGTTCATAAATACCGTGCTGGAACTTTACCTCTTATCATTCAACTTTACCACCAATTGTTCTTTTTTTCATTTAGTGTAGGCATCATAAACTTCTTCATTACCCCCACAATCAATATCCTTCTATTCAGATAAAATCTGAAGATCTTACACCTACACAGTTGCAAAATTAATTGGTAATATTGTATGATTAACCCTCAACAAGCTACATTCACTATTACTCATTACCAAATTTAGATATCATCCAACACCTGCATGGGTGAAGCTTCCTTTGTTCAAGAAACTCTATCAGGCATCTTTGTTCATTTGTTTCTGAATACACACCACCAGTTTTTTTAATCATTTGTTTCTGGATATATTACCAACCTCTATCATGTCCATGAAATATCTGGGAATCTGAGTTTTCCTGGATTCCACTATTTCAACCATGAAGTTTTCCTTCCCTCAAACACTGCAGGAATTCAGGGGACATTGTCTAATGTATAGCCAACTACCCAATGACCTAGAAGCTTCTAGTTGCATTTAATTGAATTTAGTTAGCTTCACATTAATATACAATTCCATAAGTAGCTGTCCTTTGAAAGATGTTAACAAACTATGTAAATGAAGAAACAGTTAACAATATAGGATGAAAAATTAACACCTTTATCATCAATCATAAAATTCCCAGTGGATCCAAGATTATAGAGGAAAAGAAATAAAATGAATAAATAAATAAATGGAAATTAAAAACCAATATATGAGTAATTCAATTATCAATAGAAAGGCACGCATGAATCCCAAGTACACACTGCTGAAGAGAAAACAAACCGGAAAAATGGTGGAGACCGCTGCTTCCAACGCCAGTGTCTGACAACACCAAAGTTCTCAGGTGCAGGAGGCCTAACATCACAGCATAGATAGGAATGCAAAAGTAAGCTCAAGAAATACAAAAGCAATTTCAACCAAATATGAGCCACAATAACCCGGTCAAAGAAGAAAATTAACTGCAGTGAAATTTCAATAATCACAAAATAATCACCCAGACAACCCCCTATGCAGCCAATAAAAAACATTTCTTCACAGACTAAAAAGCTTATCATCAATAATCTAAATTCATTTGTTACAGTCTTGGGATGCATGACATGACAAAGTGATATCAAAGGGAAGAACTAGTGGCTAAACATTGTAATTCTAAAGGATGTCTTGTAAACCTCTTTACAGAAAGTAATACTAAGATAAAAAAGACTATCTGCTTATTTATCCAGTTATAAAGTATCCAAAGTGTATGCATCTGCAATTAGGAGAAAAGCTATGACAGAGACAGAAAGAAGCAGGAAATTAAAATAGAAAGGAGAACTGTTTCCAAGACTAACCAGCCAAATTAATCATCCCTTCATCGCCAACCCTACATGAATCCAAGTTCAAACTCTCCAATTTAGTGAGACCTGTAGAAAAGCATGACGTTTTTAAGTACTGGTTATCTAATGTACCTGAGGGACCAAATAGCTAAGAACAAGTTAATCACATGATGAGGAGAGAAGGAGCTCCCCATAACATTCTGCTATACTGACACATTCCAATCATGCATTTTGCATTATTCAAAACTAGAAATTTGTAAACCCAAAATCTAGCAACAACTTTATGAAGTAGCATTAGGAAATTAAACCACTGATATGGGCATGAAAACATGGTATTCTTTTACAAATTTTAGAAAGTTTCATCTGCAGTAACAATAAACACAGAGACCACCTATACTGACGCACAATCTTGACATAACATTTCCTATCGATTAACGATTGGGATCTCATTGCAGCACTGAACAACTCTTGAGGTAAAAATATGCATCTCAGAATCCATACATAAAAAGAATGAGTCAATACTTTATGAAAAACAAAAAACCAAAGTACTCTCTAGGTCCAGATATACAAAATCAAAGTCACACCAAGCATCATGAACATGGTTCATTTATCAGAAATATGAAGTATTTATATGAAATACTTCAGAAAGAAACCAAATTTCATATATTTCTCTTGGCAAGCATTACGACTTAATATTGTTATTCCAAAAATCATATAACTTCAGAGGCTCTTATATGACAATCTGCAGTCATTGTAATTTGAGAGGAGGAAAATCACCTTTGAGATGAACCAAACATGCATCTGTGATATTGTTAAACCCCAAATTCAGGATTTTTAAGTTGACAAGCCCTGACAAGCAAAAGAAAATAAGTCAGAATAAATGAGTATTATTCAGTGGTACTACATGGTGCCATGCCAGACAACATAAATTCACGGGATGATACCAGTTTAAACTTGCAGTAATTAATTAAAAAATATGATTTTCTTCATTCTGTGTGATTTGATTCGTTGACCTCTTGTGCTGTCCAAAAGCTAGCACAAACTTTTTTTTATCAAATTGATATCGAAATCCTTATTTCATGCAATCTTGGGCATTCCAAATCTGTGTTCCGTCTCATAAATCTAAAGGTGTGGGTCCTTGTACTAAACAGGATGACATGATCTACGCTGAAGTTTCCTTTCAGTCCTGAGCTAAAGGGAATATGGCTGTCAGATACAGTTACATCACAGAAAAATCAAAGCTATATCCTGAGCAAAACAAAAGAAGAAAATGAGAAGGAAAAATATCCTGCTTGGTCAAGCTATAAAGTGCTTGAAAAGTCCATGATCAGCAGAGTTAATATTCAAAGTGCTCTAAACTGTGGAGATAGTTAACATTGAATGATTCTTCCTTGGCAAGTATACGATTGAACTAAGTAAACCAGTAGTTTCATGACATAGATCGGTGATCAGGACATGGTCTGCTAAAAACTGTAAACTATAAATTTACAATTAATGTTATAAATGTGCTTCAACAGAAAGGAACAAAGAGTGGTAGCATGAAACAGAGCAGGAGAGCATGTACAGGTGTTTTGATCAACTCTTATTCATTTAACATCAGGAGGGGTTTTAAGATCTCAGAGGTTCCTTCCCTGCAACAAAGGATAATACTATAAAATCAGTGGTGCCTTAAGTAATACCTTTTTCTATTTTTTTCCATCATTGTGATCATTCAAATACTCGCACTTTTTTCTCTTTTTTTTATTTTATTTTATTTTATTGGGGGGGGGGGGGGGGGGGGGGGGGGGGGGGAGGGGCACCTAGTGGAGTTTTGATGAAAAGTCACTCACCATCAACAATATACAGTCTGCCGTTCATGCCATATGCTAAGCAGCAGATCAGACTCTTGGCCTAACACCCACAATGCAGTTTTCCCAATCCTAGACCAAATAACATGACAAAGTCCCGAGCTCTCAACCTGCTTGAAAGAGGAAGCTGTCTCTACCCACTCTTTGAAAAAGGGTATCATACCCAACCAATTTAATAATATTATAATGACAAAAAGTTTTTGAAGGGTGCAACACAAGAACTTCCTATCAGGTCACCGTCTAGTACCATGCTCGTCCAATGTTGTGCTGGGATCTGATCCATGCATTAGTGCTAGTATGATCAAATCCAACATCCTCTGCATCTAAATAGAGGAGAAGCTACCCCAAAAATAATATACAATATTTAATTCACTAGTGTCTATTGAATTATCTAACAAATCTAGCCAAACCCCAAAATACAATAATATATCCTCAGGTTCTGAATATGAAAGAAGCTTAACCCAAAAAACACAATAAAAAGTTAATGGGAAAATATCCAAACTTTTCTTACCAGCAAATTTCTCACAGCCATCATCAGACAAACCACAACGATTAAGATTCAAGTACAGAAGCCCAAGCCCTGTACAAAAAAAAAATTATAAGAACAATATAAAGAAATATTTAATTTGTAGGGCCAATAAGGAGACTTGAACAGGAACCAGAACACCAAACTTGTGTATTAAAATCAAGAACCATGAATTCCAAATAGAAAGTAATATCTCAGCTTGATAAGTGAATACTCATCCCGTGTATATAAAGAAACTGAAAGTCAATTAGGCTTCCATTCCTGTACTTCGATTTTTGATCAAATGAAATCAAGGTAGCATTTGCCTAACTTTTCCACCAAAAAAAAAGGATCTTGTGTTCTCAATTTTGGAGATAACTCATCCTGATTTGTGAGGCATGGTGTATGTCCCCTTGTAGTTGGAGCTTTGCTTCTAATAATTTGATAAAATTTCCTACCTTCCAAAAAACAAGAGCCTCATACACAATATTTAGAGAAGTTTATACTATGAAAAAATAATAGAACACAGAAACCCAAAGAACTGAATGCTCAAGATTGCCATGATGACCTTTTTCTCAAGAAAAAAAAAACAAAATATAAGAAGACTAATAGACAATTAATTGACAATATATATATATATCCAAAAATCTTGAGAATGGATGTATAACACTAAAAAAAACATTGATTTTTTTTTAAAATAACAGTATGATCTTACAATCAGGATATATGTATTATGAAGAAGAAGTTTAACCATGTAAACTGCAAAAGGGGAAAAATCAAGACCTGAAATAGACTCCAGACAAGCAGCAGTCACTGGGCATCCCTCCAAATTCAAGAGAGCAAGCTTATGCAAACCTGTAATTTTAAAAGGACATCTAAGCTAAGAACTTTC
Source organism: Acorus calamus (assembly GCA_030737845.1). Classification (NCBI taxonomy): domain Eukaryota; kingdom Viridiplantae; phylum Streptophyta; class Magnoliopsida; order Acorales; family Acoraceae; genus Acorus; species Acorus calamus. The sequence goes on along the minus strand of CM060859.1, from coordinate 18,703,141 downwards.
CAAACGTTAGCATCATTAGTGTGCTGGAAGAATAGGAACATTTCTGTAGAAGAAGAGGAATAACTACTGCTAATCTCCACCCCCCCCCCCCCCCCAACAAAAAAAAAAAAGGATAAAGGAGAAGGGGCACAACCCACATGCTTGCATATAACTGGAGATATCACTATTCTAAAGATGAGGAATAATCATGAACTACAAAAAGAGGAAATGACGATAAAAGAAATGAGTAACAACAATGCCTGATCAGGCCAAATCTAATGAAAACTAAACAAGCATAATGAAGCACCTCTCAAACAAGAAACACCAGAATCGGTAATCTTGTTACAGGATACGTGCAACTCTTTTAAGTTTGTAAGCCCTGAACCACAAACAGAAAATTTGTAAGCAAGAAAATTTAAATCTTAACAAGGTAGTTTCAGATATAACAGAACACTAGACCTGATGGAAATGCAATCACTCAGGAGAGCAGATACAGGAAGAACAAGCCCCATTAAATTAGAAAGTTTTTTTAAAACATTACTTATAGAAAAAAAATCCTTAATCATGTATTCTTCTTAAGCAAAAAGATGGGACAAACTTTCACTAATCAATAAAGAGAACACGCCCACCAAAGAATTTTGGAAGTGCAACATGAGCAACTCTCAGGATGTCATCCATCCTAGTACTATTCTCATTCAAGCATGCTTAACTTTGGAATTCTGGTGAGAGTTGGTGCATTAGCGCTAGTATGGTCACAACACGTTAATCACATATTCTTGTTTTGCGGGAATGGTGGCTAGTCTAATCTGGAACTCATGATTCAGCCACAAAATTCATACATAGGGTTCACAATATATGTGCACAAATTATGGATATGAAGGATCAATAATTCTCAACTATACCTGATGGAGACAGGCCGAGAGTTAGCCTAAAAAATCATTGATGACCAAAATCGATCAACTGTCGAGATGTAGTGCTCAGATGCAAGCAAAGAACAGACCGCCGACACCTGAAGCCGTCAACTATAAATTTCTACTACTCAACTTGTTGAACTCAAATTCAGATCATGAAATTCAAATATTCAAATTTGAATTGGATTCACAACTCGCCCCAGGAAATTAATGGAGCAGTTTTGTGAATAATCATCACAGCTAAAGGACGGCTAGAGAAGATTGACAGTCAACCAGTGGATGGTTTAACGGTGGAAGCCTTTGGCAACCGAATGTTTTTATTTGTATCCCTTAAACGTGTTAAACATACTTATCTCCTAAATTGAGATGATCTCGAGGTTTCTAAATGTTCAGAGGATTATAAATACCTCCTTCTAGGTGGATTGAAGATCATCATGTTTTGTAATTCACTTGTGGTAGATTTTTTTTATATAAAAGGTGGGAGTATCCCAAATTTTATTAAAATTGGAAATCTTATAAGGTAGATAAGAAATCTACCTTACCTTCTCAACAAACATGGGGAATGGGAAAAAAAGGATAAAAAATTGGACAACGATGTAAGCAATGGAAAAAAAATCATAGAAGGTTGAGGACAAGTAACTTCCAAATACAAGATCACCCACAATACTACAATTTCCCTCACCAACGTTGCCCCAGCACAATGTCTCCCTCAATGTTTAATATGTCCAATCATACATTCCCATACATTCTCAATATATGGACTCTCCTTTTTAAAATCACGGTATTCTAAGCAAACCAAATCAACCAACAAAGGCATGGAAGAGGAATTGAGAAACTCTAGCATTCTATGTTTAAAATATTGATCAATATCTCGATATATCGATTTTGGCGAGTAAATTGCTAAAATTGAATCAATTCGCGAGATTATCGTGAATCTGTGATGACATCATGATGACGTCATCAATGAATATTCAATACATTGTCGATATATCGATCATTTTTTATCACGATATATCGATATCGATAACCCCAACAGACAAAATATGTTAACTTTTTTGTTAAAAAAAAACTCCCCTTTTTTTAATTTTAACCTCACTTTCCGCCTATAAATACATCTCCAAACCTTCATTTTCATCACAACAACAACAATGTTCTTCTCTACTACTTAATCTCTTCTACAAACTCTTTCACCTTTGATGTTGTTGGTTCCACTTTTGGCATGTCCTTCATTATCCAATTGTAACAAGATTTCATGAAAAAGCTCAATGTGGTACCCATATGATTTCGTCTTCTTTGTCAATGTTTAGTTGCACCTCTTGAAATCATGTACCAAGGTGGAGAAGTTCCTCATTTGCCATTTCTAATGATCGATATAGAATTGTTGGTGACCAAACAAGAGAGTCATCGAAACATTCGAAGAAGTTGGGGACCATCCCATATCCTTCACGCGAGCTTCGAAGAGATGGAGACATATACAAACCAACGGTTCCTCATACAGACATCTATCAAACCAAAATTATAAATCTGCCGCATTACCAATTTGACAACGAATCATTCTAGAGAATCTCATCACTAAACATGTTGTGGTAGCTCCTTTAATGTAGGGAGAACTTTCCTTCTCTAATTACCTTTGCTTGATCACTTGGCACCATAGCGGTTGCTCATCCACAAGGAGTCTTGATAGCCATTTGCTCAAGAAGGAATCATGTTCACTTTGACAAATGTACTCCCATTTAACTAAGTAGGCCTTTCTTTTCCCTTGGGCTCCACACCAAAGAGGTTGATGATGAACGCGATCTTGCGACCTAGAACCCTATGGATATCTTGAAGCAAAGAGGAAGAAAATGGGAAAGTTCGAGAGCACAGATTTAAGAAGGGTGGCTTCTCATTCAAGCTTAAACATCTCCCTCTCCGTCACACAAGTATTTTATTAAATCCTTCCACGAAGGAATCATGTGATATTCATTCCCATCACATAGGATGTATGGAGAAGTGATACATAAGGGTTCACCTTTGGAACTCAGAGTCCATGAGCCCAACCCTCACCTTCTACCATCTTCATCATTCTACTAAAGTATTGGCCACAAGAAGGAACAAAAGTTATGAAAGAGGGTCTCCTTACCTTGGGCCCTTGGACTTTAGGAGAAATCTATTGGTTTGCCGTTCACCATAATAGAGAAATTTGATGATGTTTTACAATTTTTTATCCATCTGGTCCATGGTCCAAAAAGACCATAGCACTCAAGAACATGTCAAAGGAAACTCTAATCAACTTCATCATAAGCTTTTTCAAAGTCAATCTTGCAAACAAGCTTCATACTTCTTTGTGTGTTGCTTGAATACATTCTTGGGTCATCAAGAAGCCATGCATGAGGGATACTCCAGTGATTAATGTCGTTTGGTTCTCCTCAATTATGGATCCCAATAACTTTTGGATTCTATTGGCCAATCCCTTCACCGCAATTTTGTAGGAACCATTGTCAAGGCTAATTGGGTGAAAGTCATTGATGCCTTCGGGGCCTTTCTCTTGGGTGAAAGTTCATTGTGCATAGTTAAGTGTTTAGTAAGCTTTTCAAGCTTCAAAATCTTTCAATTCTAGACCTTTTGCTTGTGGTGTAGTACTCGGATAATGATAATGTAGATCCTGCTTAGGAGAGATATTCTACCATATTGTACATGCTCTCCTGATCAAAATCTTATTCTAATATTATAATGGTCACTCAATATCAATCATTTTTCATTATTGTTCCAGTGATCTCTTTAGTACTCTGTCCTATTAAGGGTGTGATTAGCATCAAATTGCATCAATATCACTTCAAACCAAATAAATATTTATAAATAATAGCACCACAATGGAATGGTAGAGATTACAGGAGAAAAAGAAGGAATGTAAAAAAGTAGCTACCTGAGAGGGGCTTCATATCTGCATCCGTTATGCAGTTACAGCATCTGACATTGAGTGACTCGAGTTTTGATAAACCTGACCATGTCATGACAGTCATGCACATTGCGAAGCAGCATCTCAGATGGTTGGTATATCGTCAATCCAAGCAATAGTTGTATTCAAGGAGAAGGAAATGAAAAGGACAATGCAATTTATTATCAATTGTTGCTAGAAAAGAAGTTATTGTCAAGCAGTTCATTGAGCAAGATGCTACAAAGCATAGCACACTCTTCACAAAAAAAAAAAATAACACAATATTCAACTGGGAACCACTAGATCCAATAAAATCTCTATATCTCATTACATGCAATATGCATAAAAGATTTTTAGAGAGTAAAGTAATAAAGAAAGCAAATTAAACCATTAGGGATGCTGGATTTCAAAGCAAGAATGTCCAGCAGAACATCTAACAGGGAAAAGAGAAATGTTTCTCTCATCACATCCATGTTTGAAGCATAAAAGGAGAAAACATACATTCTGACTTCTTCAAAATGTGGATGTTGAAGCAGATCCAGGTTAAACATTAGGCAGAAAACCTAGATATTAAATTATTAACGGCATCATTGCACATAGAAACATATCCATTTTCTTTATTAAAATTCACAATGCTTGTTCAATCATGTCACATCATGCGGACCTTTATATGTATGATCAGAACATTACTAACCAGGTGCAAAAATTGGTGTTCAGCACAAGGAGAAACTTGCCCATTACAAGCTATCAGGACTCAGATTATTGTAAAAGCAAGAGAATTTCTAGATATTACAAAAGAGAAGACCCACCCATTTTAATTAATAGATGATGATGTGAATATATAAAAAGACAGGGCCACTACACATCTCAAAAGTAGGAGATGATGTGCAAAGCACAAAATGAACCTTTAAGATGCGTCAACCCCCCATGAATCCCAGTACATCTCTCCAGATCCAACTTTACCAAATTGACTAAGCTGGCAAAAGCCTTCAATCCTTCAGCAGAGATTGCATTGCTCTTCTTGAAACTCAAAGATGTCAAATTTAAAAGACCTGAAAAGAACATATAAGATAATCATCAAAAGGCATGCATTTTGTAGGCAATGTCAAATGGACCCATTATGGACATTTGCAGACTAGAAAAATACGGGGTCCAGGAATTACATATTTGCAAAATTAAACACTTGATATAGTACCATTGCTAAAAAAAAGCACTAGCTTAAAAAACGAGCAAATTCTTAAATGAAATCTGGCTATTATTTAACATGAAATCATAAGGACAGCGTTCCATCAAGATAAGGCCAAAACGAAACATGAGGCAAGATAGAATCAAAGATCAAATACCAGAAGTATGTTCAAGGCCTCTGTTTGAAATCTGCTCGCAATAATTTAGACACAAGTTTTGAAGGTTCGGACAATCCTTGAGAAGAACCAATCCAGAATCCGTTACATCAGAACCAGAAATATCAAGAGATAACAGAGATTGTCCTTGAGAGGAAATGACACCCATCCAACCATCCTTGACACCCGGGTAATCTCCCACATGAACATCCTGGCCAATGAGAACAGTAGACCCATTATAGTCCATCAACAATTAAGAATGAATTTTTTCTAAAAAATAAAAAATAAGAATGAATTCTAATGTTAAAAAAACTTCCTTTCACCTCAATTTTTTCACAACTTTTTACACACGGAAGTCAAAATTCATAAGTAATAAGCTTTAAAAAAAATTGTTTTGAACCATTTTCGGAAAATCATCAACTCTGTATAAGCAGATTCTGCCTTTAATTGGGTTCCAAACAGGATCTAGTTTGTTCTTCCAATACCCATATATGTTGAAGAATGCCTCTTATGTAGATTAACAAAACCAAGAATACATAAGCAAGAAATCATCCAACAAGTTATAAACAATGATGAATACTTCATCAAAAGCTTATTATCACAGAGTATTACCTGAAGTGCGCAGTCATGAAAAACATGAAGAGAAGCATCCGTCAGACAGTGTGATTGCACAAGCTCACTAAATATCTGCTGACTTAAGTCCCTCGGGAGCATGGCGAAGCACTTATACTTACTAATATCCTGATACAAGTAATAATAATAATAAAACACATAACCAATCCAAACACCATGACCCAAGATCATCAAGAAACGATTTCTATCAAAGAAAAATCCAAATTATACCTCGCGAATCTTGCGAACACACAGCTCCATGAGCAGAGGACAGTTCCCCCGCCCCTGCTGCAAGTCTATCGCGGCGCGGGACAACGAGTTCCCCAACCATTTCGAGCTTCCGCTCTTGGAGTACCTCCCGGAAACCCCACTTCTCCTCGGATTCTCCTCACTCACTGGCTGGTCTCTCTTCCTCGAACAAACTCCTCCCATGGAGCCTCAAAATATTCAGATACCTCAACGAATACTGCACAAAATAACCTAAAACTTGAAGCTTTTGGGAATACATGCTGATCATAAACGCCAACTTTTATAGAGCGTGAAACATCAAACGATGATGCAATTCAAAGATGAAAGATTCATCAAAATCGTAATCAAAGCACGCACACGAGTTCTCGAGAAAAAAATCAAAGAAAACATTTAGAGAGAGAGATGATCGATTGCGAAATACCTGAAATCGAATCAAAACAATCAGTTCTCTTCGATCATCGCCTCCATCGAGAGAGAGAGAGAGGTTTTTCTGAAAGCCTGAATAGAAGCAGCAGGAAGAAGAAGAAGAAGAAGAGGAGGAAGAAGAAGTGTGGAAGGAAAGCTGGAGACCGAACCTGGGTCCGAACCTGCCGATGAAGGCCACGTATACGCCTTGCGTCAGCGAGAGCCCAGGCTCGGAGTCACAGGTTCGGGGGGGCAGAAATCGCGCGGGTGAGGGGGACGTGTTCGTCCCCCGTTCACGTCCATTCTGACGTGGCTGGGGTCTGGCTTTCTTAAACGGACGGGACGGGTGGACGGATATGGTGGGACCCGGTATTGTGTTCCGTATGGGTTTGGTTATTCTTATCCCCTTCGGAATTGTATTATTCGCGTTATTTTTAACGTTAATGAAGGTTTCTATGTTCGCTTGGATTTTATTTGAATATATATATATGAGCACTGATTAGGTGCGGCGGCCGCACCGTGCGGCGTCGACCACGGACCGTCGATCACGGGTCCATCGTATCGGACGGTCGGGTGCGATTTACGTCGACCGTTGGATGCGATGGACCTGCGATCGGACGGCTGTCGCACGGTGCGGCCGCCGCACCTCATCGCGGTCGTATATATATATATATATTTATTTATTTTGAATGATTGGATGTTATCCGGTATATGAACCGTGGGACCCGCGCCGCTCGTGTGCCCCACTCGTGTGGTACTCATACTCATAGCTGATTGTCCTTTTTAGGCACTCAAATGATGCCTTGTTTGTGTGAAATAAAAAATTACTGAGTGATTATAATACATCTTTCGTTTTCGAAATATTGATTTATAAAAAAAAATTTATACATCTTTCGTTTTATGCTTTCAGGATTTTTTTATTATTACAAAAGCAGGATATATATTTTTTTATTATTACAAAATAAGAATTTTTCAATGCCTGTATTTTTAATACATATATATATATATATATATGAAAAATATGCGGCGAACTGCGGCCCACGTGGGCCGTCCGATCGCGGACAGTCCAACGGTTATGAATCGCACCCGACCGTGTGATACCCGTATACGGCCCGTTATGCCGCACCTGCCGTTCGCCGCAGTAATCACGTCCCTATATATATTAATAAGTCGTAATTAACGGTCGTGCGGTCGTGCGGTGATTCACGGGCCGTCGAATGGGTCCATCGCATCGGACGGTCGGGTGCGATTCACGTCGATTGGATGCGATAGACCCGCGATCGGACGACGCATCGAATCCGCACGACCGCAACGACCGCATATTTGAAAATCTATATATATATATATATATATATATTTTTATATATATATATATACACACGATATTTAATAAACATCACTCCTAGACTATTAAAATTATCTCACCTAACAATTTTTATTTTATTTTATTACAAGAGTGAAATTTATCTTCAATTTTTTATATATACCAAAATATAAACCAGAGATAACCTTTCATTGCACTACACTTTGTTTCCTTTTTTTTTACTTTTTGTTTCCCTTTAAATAAAGGTCCGCCTCTGCATCCCTTGTTTTTAAATCAAAAGTAATGTTAGCTTTCAAGTCCATGGGATACTTGGTGTCCACTGCTGAGGACAAACTTTTGATTCTTTCCTTTGCCAAACTATCACATAGTATCTTTCAATGCTCAAGCCTGGGACCGTTTCACACCTTTGACCTGCAGATATATTTCTCATAATTATATCCATGGTGTCCAATAATGCCAACTAAAGTGGTTGTGCAATTAAAGCAATAATAATGAAAAATGTACGATGCATGTTTTTAAAAGTGAGATGACGAAGTCTTTTCCTTATGGGCATGTTTGGATTTACGTTTGGGTTGATTATATGTTTCAGAATCTTAAAAACAATTTCACTTGTTGAAAAAATTGTAGTTGTAAGCGAAAGTGGTGATTTCCTCTTACAAGTGATGAGTCACTGGAGCTTCACCTTTGAATAATGATCTGAAAACTCTTGAGAGTGAACCATGCACCCAAAAAGCTCTTAACAACAGTGTGGTGCCTGTACCTATGGGACTCTGATGTTTGAGTCAGTGGAGAATGTCATGTAGTTTTTTGTGTTAGTGTTGGGCCCATGTAAAAAGGCTCCATTCCTTGGTTGACCAAAAATTGGGTATACCCATTTCCCTTTCCAACAATTTAGTCCAACATCGGTTATATCAACTTGTTTCTTTCACCTTATACATTGAGACACACCATTTCATTATTGAGACTTGTTGGGCCACACCCCTACGCGCGCGCACATGAGGCCCAGCCCATTAACCCGTGAGCTTGGATTTCTGGTGGAAAAACTAGTTAACCGGGCGTGCGCGCTCGCACGTCGCGCCTGCGCACGAGGCGGGCCGGGTCGGGTCGGGTTGGGTTGCGGGCCACATATGGGCGCGTGCGCAGGGGGGGTGGAAATCCCTCTCCACGGGCCAACTGGGCCCCTTCCGTGGGCTCGGGCTTGGCCCGCATGCGTGTGAGTTTCTTTTTGTCACTCCTAATTTTGAATTTCAAAATTCAAATTCAAAAAAATTCATATTCAAGTTTCCAAAACAGCTCCAATTAATTGGTCGGTTGCGTGATTAATTTAATTAATGAGCGCGATTATGTGGTCGGCTACAATTTTAATGCGCGCAATTAATTGGTCGACAATTTTAATGGGCGTGTTTAATTCATCGGTTTTCCTTTTAAACATTTTCGAACGTTGCTGGACTGCCTATATAAAGGGGTCGTATGAGTCTTCATTCATCATCAGCGAAACTCACAAGTCCAGAGCCACCTACAGCGAGTCTTCTTCTTTTGTTCTTTTTCTGTTCTTCTTCTGTTCTGGTTTTTCCATTACAGAAGACTGGTCTACATCCCTCTTCTTTCTCCCTGTCTGATCTGAGCATCTAAAAGGATCGCGGCCGTTCACTGTGGTCTCCTCGTAGCTCGCACCCCGAGGAGGCATAACCCTGGTGGTCGTATCTCTCAGTGGTAGGAGCCGTCAACCTTGTGCGTGAGGGGGCCTTATTCACCGAGGACAGAGCGTCTCTGCTCGCTTCCACCAAACTAATATGTTTTCTAATCCTCTCTTAATTGTTTGCAGAATATTTTGCTGTGTTTTCATATTGGTTTGAATCTGTGGCTTTACTAGGTTTTTGGCATTGCCCTTGTTTTTAAAAGGAATTTTTACAACATTTTGTGGATCAGAAAAATGGCTTACCCCCCTTGTCCTCCTCTCTCCTTAGCATCTTCTTCCTTTGTGGTTGAGAAGACGACAAAGTTTCATGCGTAACCATCTCTTTGAATTGGCAAATATTTTTTGACATAGAAAATTTTCGTGAGAATGGCACTATGAATTTGTTATGATGTTGTAGTAATGTGTTATTGATCCATACATGTCAACTAGGATTGTGACAGTTTTTTTGTCAGATCCAGGACATGCCCCTCTAGCTAGGCTGGGCAGGGTGATCTGAGGCCCCCAGAGCCATGATTAGGTCGAGGTGGTCCCCATTCCTCCATAGGCTGAACTAGGCCTGGGCCAGATCGATCAATGTAGGGGATACTATGACGACTCTATCCTCAGAAAGTTGACCGTGCGACTAGTCGGACAAATATTTAGGCCGTGATTAGTATGGTCTTTTCCTCTACCTCGGTAGGTCTTATGAATCATCCTCCTCGAGTGGATGGTCAAGGCGACGAGTGAATTCCAATCGGGTCAGAGTAATTTGCAACCCGTTCGAGATGGACACGTGTTCGTGTCTGGGGTGAGTGGGATTTTTCCCTCTACAGTAAGTAAAGTCGATTAAACATTCAACAAAATGAAAGAGATAGTGAGATTAGGTGGATTAGAATGTCTCAAACTTCTAAAACTCACTCCAAGTACATTCCAATGGATCACTCTCAAGGTGTTTCTCTATGACATCAATGGGAGAATGAATGACTTAAAAAAAAACGGTGTGAGCTGCAAATGGAACCGCATAAGAAGCTGGACATGTAATCATTTCTTTTAATGTTGTTGTATCTCAATTATATAAGCCCAATAATCCAAACCCATAAAAAAAGGTATCTTGGTGAACCCATTTCCAACAAATCCATTTAGGATAGCTGTAAAAATTATTAAATATTCTTTTTTATTTGTTTATTTTTTTGCTCCCTCGCAGTATATCATATTAAATTAAATTATATTTGATAAAATCTAATTTCATTTATCAACAAAACATGGATCCAAATAGGCATGCCATATTTGTTTTTTTTTCTAAAAAATGAAGAGATGGTCTATTAGCACCAACCCAAACTCTTTCCCCCCCCAACCAACTCTCCCCACAACCCTCACTTAATAATAAACCCAAACCCACCACCATATAAAAATTAATCCACAACCCTTCTCATCCCACGCCCTCCTCCCCCATTTCACCCGAAAAACATAAATCCCTCTCCTCTCCTCTCCCAGCCCATTCTCTCCCTCCCTCATCTCTCTTCTCACAGTCCTAAGCTACCACCGCCCATTATCCCCGTGCACTGCCGGTCATCCGTTAGGAGCTGTATCATCATCCCCGCAAACTATATTGTGAGTAAACTATCACTCCTTCTTCTTGAATAATTAATACATCAATGTTATTGTTCATATCTTATTTTTAGGGTTTAGGAAAACTAAAGTGTGGATTGAATGTCATGTAATTCCCAAAAAAAGGGTTTTGGATAGTAATTAGGGTTTTTCATAGAAACCAATGGTTTACATTGAATTTGTTTGTGTTTAGGGTTCAATATATTGACTGAAAATTTGGTTATTCCATAAAAATAAAGTTTTGGGCTTTTCTTAGATATCTAGGGTTATGTTTGAATTTGTTTACATTCAAGGTTCATTATGATGAAACAACAAGATATGACATAGGGTTCAATATGATGAAACAACAAGATATGACATACTTAATACAAATGTGTGTGGGCTACAAATGAGGATAAACATAATTTTTTAGAGACATCTCAAATGAATTTTACTACTACAATCATGTGATTTATGGGCTGCAAATGAGACTAAATATAATTTTCTAGAGACATCTCAGTCCCGTGGTGTGAATAATGATGAGCACATTTATATCCTAAAAATATTAATAACAATATCTAAATTCAAGGCCGGATGACCCTCCAAAGACGCTCAAGAAAAAAGAAATGAAGCAAATTAAGAACATATTAAGCAACTGGTCAAAAGAGAAAGGTATGAAATGATGCACATCATACACACCTCTAGAGGCATAAAGGATTTTAGAATGACCCTGCAGAATAGATTAATACAATAGAAAAGGAAAATGAGTAAATAAATAAAATGAATAATTAATAATAATATATGATTTAATGTCCATAAGACGGTTTAAATGCCAAACGTTCTCATTATAAGAAGATTGAAGGGGAAAAGTTGTAAAATAAAATAACCAAATGTGATTCTTACCCAAGAACATGAAAACCCCCATCATATATAATTTGAGATATTAAACCCATCAATCCCACACTCTCTCCACCATATACCAAATCAATCTTCCTATAAAAATGTCTGCTCACTTCCCATGTCATATCAATTCATTTTTGGATGACCATACACTTGGTGGTAGATGAGATTTCTAAACTTCTGTTTTGCATATTTAATTTTTTTTTGTTGAGATGCTGGAAAAGTATTAACATATGGTGGTGGACACATTGAAACACCACCTTTCTACCCCAGCATAGAGCAAGCGGCCCCACATGTCTTGGTTAAAAGGGCATTGAATTAGGAGCCAACCAATGAACTGCTCTACACCATCACAAGTCACCCATGACATTTAATCCTCCTCTATCTAGTATTATTTCTTTTTTATGTCTAAAAATAAAGCACTTTTATTTTTATTTTTTGGGTGATGTCAAATAACACTTTGACTATATCAGTGTATACCAACATCAATGACAATGCAAATTATATGTTAATAAATTGTTGTGTTTGTCAATACTACATGTTTTTTTTTCTTTCATCAACATCTTTTTCATTTTATTTAATAGCACAAGAAAGAACACCAATGTTAAGTCCCTGTAATCATGGTAGTGAGTTCTGACTAGTGAACCATTTCTTGTTTGCAGTATGGCTCCCAAGAAACGCATTCCTCAAACAGCCTCCAACCGCAGACGTAGATCCAAGAGGTTGGTGAAAGAGGCTCCGTCAACCTCAGTGGTTCCATATGTCGAGGAGGACGTTGTGGACGATCCATCAAGCCAGTCCGATGAAGAGATTGAGGAGGTGGCAGAGAGACATGGCAGAGAGACATTTACTGACAGTTGTAGACTCAGACATAGAAGATGACAGTGTGCATTGCCGTGTATTTGTCTGTTAACAACATTCACATATTTTGATTTTTGAACAACGTGTAGTTGTCAATGATGTATTATATTTTATCTTTTGAACAATGTGTAGTTTTCAAAAAGCTATTAATGTGGATGTGTTGAATATGTAATTAGGATATGTGAATGTTGAATATCGAAGACTGTTATGTTACTTTTAAAATATTGCATTTGGAAAAGTGTTGGATGACACACCTTAGGTCATACTAGACTCCCCAATATGACATAGTTTGTGTCAAACCGAACACATTTCCATGATTCAAGGTGTGTCACGCCGATTTTAAAATAGTGTAGTTGAAAAGTGTTGTGTGACACACCTTGGGTCACACTACACACCCTAGTATGACTATGTTTGTGTCAAACTGAACAATTTTCCGTGACTGAAGGTGTGTCGCGTCAGTTTTAAAATAGTGTAGTTGAAAAGTGCTGTGTGACACACCTTGGGTCACAGTGGACACCCCAGTATGACTAGGTTTGTGTCAAATCGAACAACTTTCAGTGACTCAAGGTGTGTCGCGCCAGTTTTAAAATAGTACTGTAGATGAAAAGTGTTATGTGACACACCTTATGTCATAGTGAACACCCTAGTATAACTAGGTTTGTGTCAAATCGAATAACTTTTAGTGACCCAAGGTGTGTCGTGTCAGTTTTAAAATAGTGTAGGTGAAAAGGGTTATGTGACACACATTAGGTCACAGTGGACACTCCAATATGACTGGGTTTGTGTCAAATAGAACAACTTCCTGTGACCCAAGGTGTGTCGCGCTAGTTTTAAAATATTGTAGTTGGAAAGTACTGTGTGACACACCTTGGGTCATAGTTGACATTCCCGTGACCAAAGGTGTGTCGCGCCCGTTATAAAATGAAATACAAGTTAACCACTTCTAGACATACAAGAAGTTCACATTGCAATACACACAAAAGGATAATATATTCAACACTTTGCATCATTAGAACTTTACATTTAGCACATTGATATGATAGTATTATATTTTACACTATACTAGCATGTACATTGCTCTACATATATTCATTGTTTTATCTTTACAAAATGAATTGGTACCTATGCGACCTTGTGAGATTTACAAAAAATTTATTAACCTCACACATTGCTTCTGTTATGTGCAAAATATGCAAAAAAAAATGCCAACATAACACTAGAAGAAATCTAATTGAGATCAATGGTGTCAACCAAGGCTATGTCGGTGTCTGCCAGATTCCGAAATTGATTCATTCGACTCATATAAGATAAAACCCAGCTGCTTGCATGAAACCGAACAAAATGAATCGGTACCTATACAATATCACCGATACAGTTGGACGCAGAAGATGTGTGATCATCCGACGAGCCTCTCGAGCGGGCCCGTCGCGGTCGACTCCCTTTGAAATGGCGGGAATAGGAGAATAATTTCTGGAGGGGAAGAGATTATATATATTTTGATGTGGTAGAGGTGGGGAGAGAACTTTTGTTAGAAAATGTTGGTGGGATAGGCTGGTTGGGGGGGTCAATGCCTTAAATAAAAACCAATTTTAGATGTTCTAAATTTTTATTAGGTTGGGGGGAAAGATTATTGGTGGGTGGTAATAGACGGGCTCAAAAATGAAATATGTGAAAAAAAAACTATGGAAAGCTATGGAAACTTGAGTTTTTTTATTTAAAAACAAAGTTTGAAATGCAGTTTTACATAAATTTATATCACTTCTAAATGGGACACTAACCCCCGTTTGGATAGCGGAATTGAGTTATTTTTGATAGATAACTATGCCAGTATAGATAATAAATCTACAAGAATAAGAGATTTTATATTTGGTTGTGTTTTTTTTTATTCTCATTGAGAAACGTAAGAATAAAGGTTGAGTTGTTTGGTTGATAAAGAATAAAATATAAATAAAGTGTAAAAAAGTTGATTTGATATGTGGACCCTTCGATGTATAAGAGGTGTTGATAGATGATTTGATGTGATAAGGTGTAAAAAATTGATTTGACATGTGGGTCCATGTGAATAGATAAAGTGAGTATAGTTTATCGTATGTGTTACTTAGAATTATTATACTCTCTTATACTCGTTTAAACTGGTTTAATAATACCAAGTTATACCCTGCAAAGTGCAAACAAACAACAATTTTTTCTATCTATTCTTATAGCACCCTTATACTATCCTTATACTCATTTATTCCGCTATCAAACGGGCATAAAAGGCCAATTGGAATAGCGTGGGCGAACTTTTACTTATACAGAAATTAAAAAGCGTAAATGTGCTTTTAAATTGCTAAAAAAAATGTTACGTAATTCAAAATTTTATTTATTTTTTAATACAAAAATGATATATATATATATATATATATATAAATATATATTTTTTAAAAATCCTGTAAGAATCTTCTGGAAACACACCCAACTTCACCGGCCTGAAAAAGACAACAAAATCAAAACCACTCCTGCCGATATATCCGGATAAGACTCTCCTAAACGGCTAAACCCCTCGCAAAAACCCTAAAACAAAATAAGCTTTCCACGTTCGACCATCGCAAAAGCTCAGCAACCATGTCGGCCATGTCGACCGACCTGGTCACCGCCTTCGTCGGCCTCGCGACCAGGACCCCAGTCTCTCGCACGCTCCGGACGCACCTCCTCCCCAGCTTGCTCGGCCATCGTCGCGGTTACAGAGCACCGTCTCTCTCCGTTTCGAGACCGGTGGAGGCGCCCGGTGGGTTTTCAAGGGGAAGGTGTGGTCTGTCGAGGAGGATGAAGAGGCCCGTCCGCCGGTTCGCAACGGCGACTGGCGGGAAGGGCGCGGTGGAGGAGGAGGAGGAGGTGGACTGCGATATGTTGACGAAGATTCCGCCCGACGATCGGATCCCCGCAACGATAATCACGGGGTTTTTGGGTTCTGGAAAGGTTTGTCTTTTGAATTGCTCTAATTGAGGTCTATCAGTCCATTGTCAGCATCTTTGATTATGGTGTGACAAGAACGAGTCCAAACTAATATTGAATGAACTCAGTAATCAGAGTTTCTGCTATGCAGAAGTTTAGTTTCCATCAAAAGTTTCTGATGTTTGAAAGACAACATGTTCGTGTACTGTCCGCTTGACTTTACTGGTTGGGTCTTTTCATCAGACATCATTATGAGTCATTTGAAGGATTATCTCTGTCATCAAGAATATTATATTGTCATAATATGTATAAGAAACTGACCCTTCTTCGACCTGAGATAAATATCTTCGTTTTTTCTTCTCGTATAATATGGGCGACCGGACGACCACCAAGCCTCCTCTCTTCGTGAATCCCTCTCTTATCAAAATTTGACTAGCTAATTTCTCCTTTTCTAACTGAACTCTCACTACGAAACACTTTTCTGAACCCCAAGATGTTAAACTCTGCTTGTAGTAGGATCAATTCCTTGGATATGTTTTTTTATTTATTTATGCTGATAGGCATGAGGCTTGCAATGTGAGGCTTGCAATGTTATCTGATGAAGTGATGATGATATCATGGGAACTGTTCATTTTCAATCGCCCAATTGAATCTGGGAAAAGAACACACAAATGTGTTGTCTGTAAAATACACGAGTTTGGTGGATCCTATAATCAGCATCACAGAAATGGCTGTAATTTAAATGATATGATATGGTGCCCATTCTTGTCACAGGATAACAATTGTTTCACCGAGGATGTTGGCATTGGAATGGTAGACCTACTTGCTTTTAAATGACCGTTTATCCATTGAAAGATACCTGATTGTGAGCTAGATTTTAAATTTGGAAGTGGTTTGACATTCCTAAATTTATCATAAGATGATGAGGTTCATTTGCTTTTCATCTAGGATCTTGAATAACATGAATAAATAATATAAATTTATCATATATTCATGTCTGGGTTGATCCCTAGCAATGTAATAATTCCAGCATGAATAGCTTTTGCCCTTTTATTCATAATTGTAATATGTTAACATTGGATTCTTATTGTTGGCAAAATTAAAAATACATCTTACCATCAAGCAGTTGTTTGGAGTGGTCTATGCAAAGTTCTTCAAATATTTAATATTTTAGCCTTATGTGTAGGTGGAAATGTAATGTGTTTTTTTTTTCTTTTCTGTCCGCTAATACTTTTTTATTTCATCATACAAACCATTTGACATATTCTAAGATCGGCTTACAAAAGAATCTGCCTAGAACTGGCATCTCATAAACTGGATATCTCAACTGTTATTGTTCTTGGCACATGAAAATATCATTCATCCATTTCTCAATAATATTCATGAATAGATTTAATTGCATTATCATTTTTGCTTGGGACTCATATTTTGATATTGAAGTCAATCAATGTTACATATGCTAATTTTACCCTTATTGTGACAGACTACTTTACTAAACCATATCTTAACTGCTGAACATGGAAAGCGCATAGCGGTCATCGAAAATGAGGTTTGTTCATTACTAGTTCTAACGATTTGTTTTCCATCATAGTTGATGTCATTTGTCATTTGATTTGATATATCAAGTCAGACACTTGATCATGCTCCCACATTTCATGGAAAAAAAAACAGAAACTTGATCTTTGTTGTGACATGACATTTTTTTGGCACCCACCCATCACCCCTGAATATTAAGGAACCTTAGACTCATACACTCACCTACCCCTTTTCTAAACCAGAGGAACCAAATCCTACTTTAATTCAATCTTTTCAATAGAGTCTGGAGTCTGGACTTTAAGTTTTTATTGAAACACCCAACTCAATAGTGCACTGAAGTGTTGCGCAATTTTCAGATCCTACATCCCTCCTTGAAATCCAAAATCCTACGAGGCTCCTAAGCCAGGAGTGAAGGTATTGAAGAGAGGTTTAAAGAGTGTGGATTGGGGCATGTCAATCTAATATCACATAGAACTAGGACTATCTGAAGCCACTTTAACTTTTATAATCCACTCTGTAGGACCTGCACTCCTGTGAATATCTATCATAATATAACTTCGTGATACAATGGAATTTAGCAAGATTGGAAGAGTTACACAATTGATTAGGCATCTCATGGTAAAACATGACTAATTTAATGAAAATGTGGAGCAACAGACGCTTTTAGTTTTTATTTTTTTACTCATAAAACAAAAGGAAAATCATTAATTCCAAAAAAAAAACCTGATTTCACTTTTTTTTTTTTTTGTGTGTGTGTGTGTGTATGAAGAAAAAATGGGAGCATTCATATTAACAAGAACAATAAGAGACCAAGAATCTCCAAATGAAAGCAAAACCAAACTTAAGACTATAGAATACAAAAAAAAAGAGCCTAGAAGTAAAGAGGGCTCAACAATGAAATGCTCTTATACCCTTTTCAAATGGATCCCAAAATTATAGATATCAACTCTTCTTCAAGAAGAGCCATAACCCAAGCCTAAAGAGATGTTATAATCGCCTTCTAAATGTTCTCCTTGTATGCTTATTTCTTTTGGAAAATTTTCTCATTCTGCGCCATCCATACACCAACAAACTACATGGGGAGCGAGGGCCTTGAAATTTCGCTGGATTACTATAGTCGCCTCTTTTCCTTTACTTTCACCACTCCCATATACCTGTTAGGTTAACAAACTCGCATCACGTACTGAGAGGATAACCATAAAACAAATGGTCTCTAGTCTCATGCACTACACAAAGCTCACAAAAAATATTCCCATCATTAGTTCACTTAATACAAGTAGCTTTTGTGAGTAATTTATCTTGTAAGTTATCTACCGAGAGATGTTTATTTTGGATTAGGCTAAAGTGTGCCTTTATCTATTGGTATGATTTTGTTTGGCGTGATCCTTCATGTTAACTTACCATGATTGTCTGTTTGTTGGAATTATCTCTGCTTTCACTGCTAGCAATATTTAGCCTGTTGCCAATAAAAATTACAGTTTGGAGAAGTTGATATTGATGGTTCATTGGTGGCTGCACAAACAACTGGTGCTGAGGACATAGTTATGCTCAACAATGGTTGTCTCTGCTGTACTGTAAGGGGTGATCTTGTTCGCATGATAGCAGAATTGGTTGATAAGAAGAAGGGGAAGTTCGATCACATTGTGATAGAAACTACTGGTAATTTTCTAAATTTTTTTATCATTTTGACTTTCTTTTAATTTTGACTTGTGAGTCAATAGGGAGTTACTATGACCTCACTTCTTGCTTTTTATCTCTGGTTTCTCCAGGCTTGGCAAATCCAGCACCAATTATCCAAACATTTTATGCAGAGGACCAAGTTTTTAATGATGTCAAGCTAGATGGTGTGGTTACTTTGGTTGACGCTAAGCATGTCGATATTCATCTTGATGAGGTTAAGCCCCAGGGAGTAGTCAATGAGGCAGTTGAGCAAATTGCATATGCAGATCGCATTATAGTGAACAAGGTATTTATATCATTCAATCAACTTCACTTCATACTTTGGAAATCAGTTTATTGTGCCATATGCCTTTATCTAATCTAAAGGAATTTGAATTTGAGCCTGACTAACTGATTTTCTTTATAGGCTGTCCTCTTAAGTTTATGGATTATTAATTTGCAAAGGAGTTGATATCTTGTTTTGAGGATGAGATTTTACTCAACATTTTGTAAAAAATAAATTCCCGACGAAAATTCTTCATGTATTGCTAAAAAATATGTGTATTGGCACTTGTGGATTGCTTGGACTGAGGTCATTTTCTCAAAACTAGAAGGTCTACATTGAGAACATTTGGGATGCAATCAAGGCTTCCCTTCCAGATTGGGAGTTGGCACTTTTATTGGAAGAAATCACTAGTTTGTGTGGAGCTTAATTGGGTGGCTTGGGGACGGGAGGGATGTCCTCCTCTAGTGCTCCTTGTCTTGGTTTTCATTTTTGGGGGACTTTTGATGCATGCCTCCCATTTGTCTTGTTTAGTTTTGTTCTCTTTTCATCTTTTTGCTGGGAAGAGGCTGTCTCGAGTAAACTTGATTCTGTAAAATGATTCTCTTGTTTGTCCTATAATAATATGATGATTTCAAACAATTTTTGGTGTGTTAAGCTTCAGATGTATTTGTATTTTTTTATAATAATTTGGCTGTCTTGAAGTGAAACTCACTGACTTCTTTATATTGCTTATAGACTGACCTCGTTCGGGAGTCACAGATTGCATCACTCATCCAACGTATAAAGGTCAGAACAATTGATTTTTTCTTGTACAAAATTACGTATCGATGGAAATCCGATGTGGGTTAGTATGCCAATTTTTAATGCAGAGCATCAATGGCATGGCACACTTAAAGCAGACTGAGTATGGCAAAGTTGACTTGGATTATGTACTTGGAATCGGAGGCTTTGATCTGGAGAGGTTTGTTCTCTCTCTCTCTCTCTCTCTCTCTCTCTCTCTCATCTCTATCATCATTCAATGGGGTTGGATGTTTTAAGTATTGGCTTTTCTATTGCATTTTGGTTTTTTAATGGTGGAACAGTGTTGTGGAGTTTCTTTGCATATATAAAGAGTGACCCTTCCCATGCTCCCAGAGCTTCATCTCCAAATTTTAAATCTCTTAAAAGTGCATTTTAGTTTTTAACACCATCCTTTAAAATAAAAACTCACTATTTAATGTAAGAGTAAGACATGCTTATTTTTCAGGTAATATTCATGCAGGGGTAGTGTAGCTGGCGTTGTTGCAATATTGTTGATATTGATGTTGTTCATTGAAAATTCTTTTTTGTATTATTCAAGACGATTTTTTTCTAGGTATTATTGCGTAATCATTCTTGATTGGAACATCAATAGATGTTTGATTAGCATAGAAATTGCCAACTATTTAATTTGAAGAATGACATTAATTTGTCAGGTCTCATCTGTTGGATCTCATGAACATTGGCCCATTTTAGTAACGAAAAGCTCATATAAAAAGAATATAATGGTTTCTATGGTCCTTGGATCCTATTATCCTATGGGTCTGTTATGTATCCAATTCAGGTTTTACTACATGGATGACTCCGGGGCCAGGAAAATATTGCCCTTGACCCATCGGTGGTTTGTGCATTTGTTATTGCTTGCGCTTGCTATATAATTTGTTATGCGTATGTTGATGTGATTTAGTCATGCACATTTGCATGTCTCCCACACCCACTACACTTTTATAGTTTTGTTCAATTCATGCAATGATGTTGCTCTTCTGGTATTTATGATACATGTTTTCTCATTATGTGTGTATGTGGCTATGTGCGTGGTTCTTATTATTTTCCTTTATTATTTATCTATAAGATTTGAATTTTTTGCTCATTATGCTATTTAACTAGGAGAGGGTATATTGATGTTTAACCAATTTGCGGATAATGGAAATAATATTTTATTGTAGTTTCTTGAGGTTTCAAAATTTCTAAATTGATTAAACGTATAACATTATCCCAAATTTATTGTTCTTTCTTTTCTTTGTTGTTGGAATTATTAGAAACTAATTTTTTTATTTTTTATTTTATTTTGACATCTTCAGGATTGAGAGTGTAGTCAATTCTGAAGATCCAGAGGAAAGTCACCATGACCATGATCATGACCACGACCATCATCATCATGATCACGATGACCACCATGAGCACAAGCATGGTCAGTATGCCCTGAAACTTCTGTGTTCAAGTAGTTTAATCCAATACATGCCCATCTTCTTGATAGCAAAATTAAAGAATGCCTAATTTTGGTAATGGGACTAATTGCTATTAGACATTAGGATTTCAGTTCTGTGTTGGCCATTTTAACATCACAATTAGCTTCTTCAATTGTATGTGGTGAATTGATTTATTGGCTATGCATATGTGGTCAGTTGAAAGATTAGCTTTAGACTTTGTGTGATAAGTTGATTTTTGGCTATCTCGTCATTCTCATAGCCTTTTAAGTTCTCAACTAATATCCATGAGTAGATATATATGGTCAGATGTTATGAGGGATATGAGCTAATGGGTGTTCCACATTTCCTGAATTGTATCTGGACTTTTTGTTTCATTTTTTTTACTGTGCTAGACGAATGCTGGAAAAGACATTTTTCTTTGTCTTCAAGTAGATTTATCAAATATTCTTAATCTTTGTAACTTTTATTGTATTTGGTTAAGATATCTTTTCAATCTTTTGTCTTATATAAATGCATGCTGCACTGTTAGCAGAAAATTTCATGAATTTTTCGTTCTTTTTCTTGCAGAACATCATGCTCATGACCATTCCCACGACCATATTCATGATCCTGGTGTGTCCTCTGTGAGCATTGTTTGTGAAGGGAGCCTAGATCTTAACAAGGTCTTCTTTTAACTTATTATTAATGATTATTAGGTTGTATTCTGTGGATTCTTTTGAAATGTCTGATACAAATACTTTGAATAGGCTACCTTTGCCCTCTTTCTGATATTCTTTGACAAGTCAACAAAACAGGTTTACTGGCTCATCTTACAACGAAATATTCATCAGCCACAATCTGAAATAGTTTATTTATTTTTGCACATTGACTACAGGCTGGCATATCTTAATCTCCAATCAATTATTCTCACTCTTCCTGATATTTTCTGATTAATCATCCCTGTGGGATTGTCAACTCGTCTTAAGCATGCATTACTTGTTGGACATCAATTGAAATAGTTTCCTACATCTACTGCAGGCTAACATGTGGTTGGGTACATTATTATTGGAACGTAGTGATGATATATATAGGATGAAAGGGCTCCTCTCTGTTGAAGGAATGGATGAAAGATTTGTTTTTCAGGTTTGTCCTATCACTTTGATTCATGTTATTCGTCGTCATGGATTTGTGCTCCTCTTGGTACATTATCAGGATTAGTGCTGTCAGAACTGAAAATTGAAATGCTTGTTTCAATTTCTAATTTTTTCATGTCTGGATCTTTCTCTGGAACAGGGAGTACATGATATATTTCAAGGTTCCCCTGACAGGCCATGGCGCCCGGATGAACCGAGGGTCAACAAGATTGTTTTTATTGGGAAGAACTTGGATGCCCAGACCTTGGAGAAGGGATTCAAAGCTTGTTTATTGTGATCAAGGGACCTCATCAGTGATTCCTATTATTGATTTCCATGAAGTGCAAGAAAAGAAATAATGAGAGGTGGTTGCACCAATTTTTGCCCCCCTTTTATGTGGTACACATGAGTTATTGCTGTATTTCCTCTGAGAAAAATCCCCAAGCGCTTATCTGGTAATTTTGGTGACAACATGTTAAATATAATTACATAAATGATTAATTATAATTCAATAACACAATTTGTTTTATATAAAATTTAATTCCTTGTGAAAATAAAGAGAATATAGTGATGAAAAGAAAAGGAGATGGGGACCCGTGATTTAGAGAAAATTTCAGTTTTTTGAGAGAGCTCTTTTTTCTTTTTCATTTTTTATTTTGGTGCTTGAGAGAGCTCTTTTGATTCATGCTTTGCTTTGGTGTTTGACAAGCCTTCCTTTTATAGATGGGAAACTCAGAAATGGGTTTTTTTTATTTTTCTTAATGAAGTTTTTGTTGTTGATTGATCATGGAACTTATTAGATTGTTTTACATCAATGCAACTATCAATGTTTTTTTAAAATTTGTAAGACTCCGTATTTGCACATGCATAATAATTAATCTATCTATTATACTAAGCGAAAGTATTTAAATTTTCAGGTCTGTTCATTTGTAAAATTTTCATTTTTTGAATTTACTTTTAGTCTTTAATTATTTTTTATTTTAGATAAGGTGAAGAATAAAAAAATATTTTTATTAGTTTTATATTGGAATATGGATAAAAAAAATTTATCTATTTATATATGTGTATATATATAAATTGGATAATATCATATTCATATCTATCAAATTAATCTCAAATATTTAGATTGAGATAATCATGGAATATAGGTGATAAATAATTAATTTTGAGTCAAATTTAAGTTTCAATGTTTGTATCATTTTTTATTTGAAATTGTCATTTTTAGAAAAACCTATTTCATAATCATAAGTATATATCGAAAATTTCTTTCTACTGACATATTAATCACTTGAATTGGAGTTATACTTGAAAAAAATATGATTTTTAAAGAATTTCAAGAAAATATCATTCATATACACTAAATATTAATGATTTTTTTGGTATATATACCCTTAAAAATTACATTTTAACAAAATATCTATAATGATTTATTATTTCCAATAATACTATTCGAGAGGGTTTAAATTGTACATGAACGTTTTAGAGTTTCAAATGAGATATTTTTATAATAGAAGGTTGGTTGAGAGGTATATATATAAAAAAATTCATTTTCAGTTGTAACATATCCCATTTATGTGTAATTTCATAATAAATTATATGAAATATTTATTTAATCATTATTAACATTTTCATTATAACATTTATGTATATATAATATAACATGATATATTATATTGCACGTAAATAAATTAAAAAAATTGAGGGCATTGGTTGTATGTAATTTTTTTTATTAGCATGCACATCGTTCATGGAGAAGATTAGTATGTATACTAAATTACTTTATGTAAATGCAGCTAAAGGACGGGACCATGCATAACCACTATTGCATTTGCACATGAATAACTATTAAATAGTCCTCAATGGCTTTGGCCATTTGGTAAGTGATGCCCCTTTTCAAAGGGGATGCATTTCTAGCCTTGTTGATGACAAAGAAAACCAAAAAATGTTTTAAGCTATCTGGTGTGGGTTGATTTGTTTACTGTAAGCTTTGCACCCACAAGTTTATGGTCTATGAGCTAGTACTAATTGTAGACTTGTCATTGTATGTTAGGACTGTATCGCCTTATCTGGGTCTTTATATATATATATAAAAGTAAATAAAAAAAATTGAGGAATCAAAACCCTAGCAGGACTGAACCATCTCTGACTATCCCAAACAATCATAATTCATAACCCACCACCCTATTTTTAACTCATGCAGAACAATTATGGGTTTCTTTTTTCATCTCTATCCCTAAAAAGATTTTATTCTGTCAAACACCCCTAATAAATTATTATTTTCAATAATACTCCATACAAAATGATAACTATACATAAATGCTCTTTTGAGGGATATTTTTATAAAATTTAAAATATTTATAGTGCATAAAATACCTCTCAAAAGGGTATTCATGTATAATTCAATTTGAAATTCAAGAGTATTGGTAATAGCACGTGACGGTGGAAGATTGGACGGCTGGTGGGTAGATGCCCCATCATCCAGCGCCTCCATTGTTTCATTTTATGGCTTTGCTACTCTTACTTTTAATGTTTTAATTTTATATATTCTTTAGTTCTCTTATCCCTAATTCAAACTTGTATTAATCCATTTTCTATATGAAATCAGTTGGTTATAAGAGTCTATCTTTTTTTTAAAAATAAAATAAAATTGATAATAGAATTTAAAAACCGAACCCGAGCCACCACCTTTCCCTCTATACATATGGGCTCTCTCCGCGTCTCGTGTTCCTTCGTGTTTTGGGTGTCTCCGTGGACTGATAACTATTATAGGGGCAGTGGCGGAGCAAAAAATTATGCTTAGTGGGGGCACACTTGGACAACTTAAATAATTAAATTTTTAATCAATCAAATTATACATCTTTTAAAGTATTATTTTTAAATTGACATACAAGAAATTAAAAAATATGTCTTTGCAAGGGTAAAAAAGAATGATGTTAATTATCTCTTTTAAATCTATTTAGAAAAATAAGAAAAAATAATATATATTTTAATTTTCATTTACATTTGCTATTCAATAACAGAAAAAAAAAGAGAAAGCTAACCAAATAGATAGACAATGCTATTATGTACCTAAAAAATTTATCCACGGATCCATCAAAAGTTACAAAAACAAAAAATGAAAGATAATACGGTCTTTTTTACATTTTCAAATGTAGTATATACCTCATTAGCTATCCAGTTAAGTATATACATTTTTAGACGAGATATACACCTAGTTAAATTTTTTCTCATTTATTAAAAATGGGTTCATTCAACTCGAAGTGGAGCAATATATACTTTTCATCAAAGTATATACCTCATTAGATAATGCTTACTATTTTTGTAAAAAGTGTAACAATTTTCAAAATGATATAATAATGTACTACAATTATATATATAAATATAAATAATTTAATTCATAATCAAACTGCCTAATACATACACATATCATAACTAATTAAAATTTATTAATATTCTACCAAATTATAATGAATGTTGTTACACACATTTTTTATTCTAACTACCCTAATTTCAGTTCCATATGCATAGATAGAAAATTATCAGAGCATATAAAACTATGAGAGTATATATTCACCTTAGCAATGTATATGCTTCAACAAAAAAAAATCACATTTCTAGAGATGCATTTATGCAATTCATTAAAATATATATTTCAATTTTTATAAAAACACGTACATCATTAGATGAGGCATACTATTTTAAAAAAATTCAAAACACTTATAAACTGAATTTAGGCTTGAAAAATAGACTGGATGTAACATTATCTGATTACAATACATGATAATTAATTTTAAAATATACATATACATATGATATATGTATTTTTTGACAAAACTGAGTGGGGGCGGCCCCACATGGCTCCGCTTGTGTATAAGGGTGGCGTCATTATCATCAGTACCGAACTGCACATCACACAACCAATTGTTGGGTATATGTGTTACTCTCCCATTGAAAACCTATGCCTGAATGGATCCAATAGGAGAGCGACACATGTATCTAACAATTGGCTGTGCAGTTCGATTCATAGGATGTATAGTTTGATTCATAGGCTATGCAATTCGATACAAATAATACTTACCAAACTCAGGCCTAGTTGGATCTGGACTCTTACAATTTGTCTATGACAACGGATAAAATGCATTGTTGTGTCATTTAATTTTTTTTTTATCTCACTTAATACTTTCATACACATTTTTAAAAAATATCAAATCTATCATATCACACATACATTTCACACTTATTTTTAAGCATAAACAATTGTGCATAGACATAATTGTTATTAAACACAAACAATTATCCCAAACTTACCGGAGCGAAAAAAAAAACAATTATCCTGAAGATAAACACACACACACGCACATACCCAAAAAAAACAGGGTTGATATTATTTTCAGATATTTGCTGGTCTATTATCTGTGCAACAAAGGCAGGATGTGTGATGGATATATTTATCTGTGTAATTTTCCATGAACCTTTTTACATGGTTTTCAACTAAAAAAAAGTTTAATTGGTATTTGTCAGTTCATGTTATCATGTGTTTTGACCTGGAATATAAGATACTGTGAGTTTAATTGAGTTTTGTGTTTCTTATACAGTATTGTTTTATGTGTTCCTTCTTCATTAGGTTGTGAGAAATTTGTGCTGATTAGATTTTTTAAATTAAGAACCCAAGTTTGTTTTAAATTGCTCTCTTTTTATGGTAGTCAGTGCTGTCATTAGAAATTTGATTTGATGTGTTTTCACTCTTGAATGCTTACCACAAATCAAATGAGAAATTGCAGTTACTACCTCATACTTTCATGTGATTGTTGATGGTGGTGGCATTTCTTCCTTTTTTGATATGTTCTTGATCATGATATATTTTGTAGTTTAGGTCCTGCGAGCTGAGGGGCCATATCTTTCATCTGTGATGAGTAGTAAATCTTTGTGTTTGATTACAGAGGTTTTCATGGTAAGTGAGAATAGTGAGATATATGTAGATCTTAAAATGCAAAAAAACCATTGCAGTATTCTAAAAATAATATTGGTGGTATGTATCTGGAGTGATGATGCCACAGTCTACACCATGTGCCCCTGTCATGGGATTTATTTGTTCATATTTACTTATCCCCTCACGTTTAACATAGGTTTTCATGTCCTAAATGTTATCACTACAACCTGTAATTTCATTTCAGATGGGTGCATTGGCTGGTGAAATTGTGCAACCAGCAGAAAAGATTGATGTGAGGAAAGGGTAAGAACACACATTTTCAAACATTTGCTTGTATGTCTCTTAGGCAATGTTTAATTTTGAAAACGGGTGACCAAACCCGTTTTCAAACAAAAAAAACTGTAACTTAATTAAAAGTTGCAGCTATTATTTTATTAAAAAATTGTAAAAAGATAGCTTTTTCATAATCTTTGGAGAGGTAGTTTCTTTTGTAAACCTAATTTTAAACTCAGCTTTTAGAGAAAAACTAAGGTGATGTTTGGCAGCGGTGGAAAACGGATTTTAAGTACTGATTAATAAGTGCAGAAAGAGGTTATGATGATAATATTTAAGAGTTCAAGAAAAAAAGCGTTTCATTCAACGGAAAATATTAAACAGTATTTTAGATAAGTGTGTTTGGTTAACCACTTGACATATGTGCTTATGGAAGGATATTTTGGTCTATTTTATAAGTGCTGAATGTTATTTTGATGTTTGGTTGAAATGGAAAAAACATGTTTTTTTTTAGATATTAAAGATTTTTTTTTAACATGTTAAAAATATATCAACCACAATTTCCTTTAAAGAACCAAAACAATATAGTGCATGAATACTTACATGTTCAAAAACAATAGATTGTTTGTTTAATCCGTTGAAAACTCTGATATTTATATATTTTCACATATCTCATAGGATTGCAAAGACTTCTTAATTTGACTGCAAACACATCCAAATGCCATCATTAAAATCCAAAAGAGGACAACAAAAAATGTAATGGGCCCCTTTTGTAAGAGTTTGACAGTTACATAAATTTTACAAAACTGAAAACATAGAAATATTTCATTTTAACATAAAAAGTCCACATAGACAAGTAATAGTCAATCTAATTTCATTAGTTTGTCATAATAAGCAGTACTATTTGGATTTCAACAGTCCCACAGATGAGGTTTTCTCAAACCCGTTACAAAAGTGACTGTTCTTTTCTCAAAAACAATATACTGTTACAGACATGCATGAATTTCTCATTCAACCCATCAATTTTTAGGCAAAATCAAGAAAGAAAGATAGCTGCAATCCTTAACTCTTCTGGATTTTTTTTTCTTTTACTTGTATATCCCTTACTTTGGTCCTCTTTGAGATTTGCAATCCTAGAAATAAACATATTCTGATTTTTTTTATTGTTAAAGTTCCAATATTTAGTACACTACATTATTATAATTATTAATCCCTATTAATCCATGTGGGTGGGAGGTACTCACTTATGTCCTTGTTATTGTATCTATGATTATTTAGTTTTAATTGGACCAGGCCATGAAAAC
Organism: Acorus calamus; assembly: GCA_030737845.1. Classification (NCBI taxonomy): domain Eukaryota; kingdom Viridiplantae; phylum Streptophyta; class Magnoliopsida; order Acorales; family Acoraceae; genus Acorus; species Acorus calamus. The sequence goes on along the minus strand of CM060859.1, from coordinate 18,674,116 downwards.
ATCACCATATGAAATACTAAACAAGAGTTCAAAAAAACACCAATAAGCCTTTGCACCAAAATTGTAAATTTAACAATCAACCTAATGTGACCAAGTTCACAAAACAATATTGGGTACCCCACTGCTCCACAACCATTACAGACGTAAGGACATTGCAATGGTCCACAATGTTGTTTATTTTCAGTGGAATAAACATGTATCACATCACATATGAATCATATAAATCCATGGTGGTACTATATATTATAGGATTTTATTAATAGAACAGGTTTGCTAGAGCTGATTTGGTGTGAAGTGAATTTAATAATCATATTAAACACCTAAACAATAGACACAACTATTCAAGAATGTGAGTTTGAAATGTCAATGAAGGCTGAGCAATGCTTCAGGTGGTTTGGAAAAGAGCATTATAAACATCCATTCTGTACAAAACACACAATCAACCTTATTTGAACAATCACTGGAATTCCTAATGCACATGCACCTCTTCAAAAATCAACAAATGAATATCATATTTTTTTTCAATCAAGACCAACAAATTCTGATGCCATGGGATGATCCAACTAAGATATAGTACCATCAAAAAATTTGTTCATACACAAAAAGCCTAAAATCATGATTTACATACAATCCCAATGAAAGCAATCGGGTTTTGCAAGCAAAAAGTAAACAATCACCTATCCAGAAATTGATCTACCCACAAAAACACAAAACACACATGTCAGCCGACCTTCCAAGAGATCCATATCCAAGAAACCCTAAACAGTATAAAGAGGTTCAGATTTGAAGAACAAAAGCAAAAAAAGGAGATTTCATAGGTTTTACCTTGATCGTTGACTGGGGTGGAGATCCAAAGCAGCTACGAAGCGAATCAGACTCTCGGGACGTTTGTTGGAGAAGGTGAGAGGGAGATCGGAGTGTATTGACGCTCTGCGTGGTCTAGTGACTGCTCAAGAGGAAGGATCAGTGTACGATTTTGCAGGTCTTCGCAGGTCTTCTCTGAAAATGACTTCATTAATCCGTGATAGTTGATCTTTCGGAGTAGACGAACGAACAAAGATCGATGTTGGATCGGTAGTTCTTTTCTGGTATCAAATTAGGGTTTACATGGTGGGTGTATTTGGCGCTGTGAGGAGGAGGAGAGAGAAGAATTAAGTGAAATAGGTTTATATATCCTTTGTAAATAACAAGCATTGACGGGGGGATCCTCGTCTTTTTACACATGGGTTGAAATCACTGGATGCGATAGCCGAGTGTGTAAGTGCTCTACACCCAACTGAAAGTTTTCGGTAATTTTTGTCTTAATGAGGTTTCAAAATAGTGCTTATTTGAACACTCTCAAACACAATTAAAGAGGAATTTATGCTTTAATCTAAATAAGCACTGATTATCTGTGCAGCCAAACAACACCTAACTCTTAAACTTGTTTCTAAATGGGGCCTTAGAACCCAATAAAAAAATTCATTTTTGTTATGGACACAATTTTACTATCTATCTCCATTTCCTGATATAGGGTTGCAAGGCCGAGTTGCGAGAGGTGATGGTGACACCAATGATGAAGATGATGACGAGGACGGCGATTGTCAAGATGATGAGGATGAAGATGAGAATGAGGATGGGAACGAGGAAGACGATGATGATGATCCTGAGGCCAATGGAGAGGTTGAGAGAGACGACGATGTAGATGGTGACGATGATGTAGATGATGATGGGGAGGAAGATGAAGATGAAGAAGAGGAAGAAGAGGAAGATGACTAACCACCTGCCAAGAAAGAGAAAGTGAGTGATTAGGGGGATTATGATTTATGACATCATGATCTTCAAAATTGTTAGTTCACCCGGGTACTTTTTATTTTGTGTTGCAAGTGTTAGAAAGATTGGAGTGGATGGTTTGGGCTGTATTTCTGTTTTGGTGTTGCAATTTGATGATATCATATCATTTTTCAATAATAACATAAGGAACACACTCACACAGTGATACCTTATATTTGTCAATGTCATCCCAGCTGTCCCAGCTTTCTCATTTACATGTCTTAAATACTATTGTCTCATGAAATGCGACAGTGTGGATAGTGGTGGTTATTATGAAATGCTACTTTCCTCAAACAAAACTGTGTGCAGATGTGAATCTTATATGGATACTTTAATTTGTTTAATATGGCAGTTAATTATTCTTAATTTGTTTAATAAGGCAGTTAATTATTCTAGGGTAGCTTCTTCCATTGAATGGGAAAGTCGATTAAAAGCAACAATCAATTAATTTTTCAAAATTAAATCCAAACCTAACCCAAAATGTGACCAGAACCTGGTGTATCCCTATTAATTGACCAGTATAAAAAATGTAACAAACTTTGGTCGTGATCTGTATATTATACAGATGGCTAACGAAACATGTGAAAATGTAAATGAGCTTATTAAATTAATGGCGTGTAACAACTTAACATTCAAGAAAGTAAAAAAAAAAATGTTATACGCCGTCTTATTTCAGCCTCAAATATAATCTACTCTTTTTGTTATTTTTTAAAATTGTATATCTCATCATGTAATTTTATAAAAGATGCATGATGTACATGTTCAAATGAATTATGTAGACTTATTTACAGAGTTTGAAATAATTTTACACTTAGCTCATTTTACAGCTCATATGTCTTATTAGTCACTTGCACTCACCGTAACAAGATAAACATCTAGTTGAATTTTTTTTATATATCCTAAAAATCAATCTGTATATGCATATATTTCATCTTTTATATAAAAAAAACACATACATCATTAAATAATTTTTTTTTTAAATGTTCAAAACCGGTGGAATTGAATTGCCTTAAGGGGCATTTGATTTGGCGGAAAATAAACATTTTTTCTTATTTGAGTATTTGTTTTAAGTGTTTATTATAAGTATTTATTGATGAAAAAATATTGTTTTAATCAGTAAACAGTTTGACGCTTATTTATAAAGTATTTACTTATTTATTGTTGGAAGACCATTTTGCTCATAATCTTTCTAGTTTATAAAAAGTGATAAACCAAATATCAATAAAAAAATATTTAATAAAATTGACATAATATACTTCTATAAGTATAAAAACAAGAATTTATTTTTTCAATCAAACTAAACAGTTTTTCATTTAAAATCAGTAATCCGCTGAAGCAAACACCCCCTAAAATTGAAAATGTTAGACTCGGCTACATTTACCAACTAAAACTCAGATTTCATATGTTTTCATTTTAAAAAAACAGTAAACATCATTTAATGAGATATATGCTTTGATAAAAAGTGCATATCACTCCATTCAAGTTGAATGGACTCATTTTTAGTAAATGTATACAACATCTAAAGAGATATATGCTTCACTGAATTTTTAACGTGGTATATAAAACTGTGTTTTGGACTGAGAAAAAAATTGAGTGTAAAAACTTTAAAATTTTACAAAAGAAAAGATCCAATAAAAAAAGACCGACCCGACCCGAGCTGCAGTGGTCAAACAATTTTAAAAAAATTTGGGGCACACAAACCCTAACATCAAAGGAGCCGAGAAGATAGTGAGAGAGCGAGAGAAGCCCTAAATCCGAGCTTCCCCAATCCCCCCAACTCAAACCCTACTCTCTCTCTGTGGGGTTTCGCCATCTAGGGTTCTCTCTTGTTCTGGGTCTCTCGATTTTTTCGGTCTCTCTTCGTCTCTTTCTAGGGTTTTTGCGATGGAGGTCGAGGCGTTCTGCAGCACTGCCGCGGTCTCTTCGGCGGTGGAAGCTTCCCTGGCGGAGGCGGTTTTGGAGGCTCAGAAGTCTCTCTCTTTGCTTCTTCTCACTGTGAGGGTTCTATTTTTACTGGCTTTGGTGGTTTTTGCATCTACTGCTTCGGTTTTGGTTTGTGTGATTTGGTTGTGATGGCGGGCTGTTTTTATGGAAGTTTATGTTTTTAGGGTTTTTCGGATGGTTTTGGGGATTGGTATGTGGTTTTAGCATGTTTACTGTAGTAAAGGTTGAATTTTTTAACTAAATTTTGCATATTTTTTTGTTTCATGTGACAAGATATATATTTTTCCCCAGCTCTTGATGTTTTGGGGTTTTTATCTAGGTTTTGGTTGATGGTTCAGCGTATTTGTTTGTAAAAATGTGTTTTTTCCTCTGGTTTTTAGCATATTTGTTTCAGGTTGACTTGGATATTAAAGAAAAAAGAGAAGGTTTTTGATATTGTTTCAGGTAGAGTTTGGTTTAAAAATAGTCTTTCCCTTTTTAAAAAGAGGTTACTTTGATTCTGGATAAATTTATGGTCTTTCATAAGGTATGCGTTTGAAACCATGGCTGGGATGTCATTTTAACATGTCTCTTTAGAAGCTAGGTTTTGGATTAGTATTAGTGTCAGTGATTTGGTTTGTATTCTGAGTTTTGAGGGAAAAAAATTATGTTAGGATTTTCTTTAGGGCTTGCCATCTTCATTGTGCAACATTGCTCCTATTCTTTGTCGAATTAATCATGGTTTATTTCATTTAAAAGGTGTTCATAAAAATTGGTTATTTTTATTCTCTCTGTGGTATCAAAAGTAGATTTTTCTGTACAAGGTAATGGTTTTATAAAGGTATGTTTTCAAATCTATTGCTCTGATTTCTTTTCCATGTGGTTCTTGAGAAGTTAGGGAGTCCCCTAGTTCTTTGATAAAGGTCATTGTAGCCATTTGCTCAGTTTTGATCTGAGGGGTTTTAGAAGTTTAATATCTAAGTTTGGGTATTTTTGTTTTTTTGGGGTCTGGGCCATCATTTTAAGAGATAAAAGGGTTGAGAATATTTATATATTTTACTTTATTTGTGGCAAAATACGGATGTGTGATGGATATATTTATCTTCATGTAATTTACCATGACTCTTTTTATATAGTTTTCAATAATAAAAAATGAGTATATGGTGTTTGTAAGTTCATGATACTACAATGTTTTTGTTATGCAATTTAAGACACTGGGTTTGAATTTTATGTCTTCTTGTTTCTTACCACTATTATCTCCTTTTTTCCTTTGTTCATTTGATAACAAATTATGCGATTTTTTTTTCTGGTTAGATTTATTTTAGAAAATCAAATCTGTTTGTGAATTTGTATGCTGCTTTTAATGTTACTTGTTAAGGGGGTTAGGCTAGCTGTAACACATGGGTTCTTCCAGTTACCAAGTTTGTGCTAGATTGCTCTCTTTTTAGCAGTGGGATGTGGGTGCTGTCATTAAAATTTATTGTTGTTGTCTTCTCTTGAATGCTCATGGAAATCAAATAAAAAAATCCCATGTTGACTCATGGCAATCAAATGACAAATTGCCATGTTGAAGTTGGTACTTCATACTTTGATGCGCTAGTAGATGGTGTCATTTGTTTCTTTCTTGATATGTTCTTGATTGTAATATAATTTGAACCTGCAAATTTGTATGAACTGAGAGGCTATTTCTCTCCTCTATAAGGAGTCATAGTACTTCTTTAAGTCCAAAATCTTTTGTCTTTAATTACAAGGGTTTTGGTGATGATTGAAAATAGTGAGGCATATGTAGATCTTAAATGCACGATTATCTGTGATATTCTAAACAATATTGATTACTGCCTGGATCTGGAGTGATGATGCCACAGTTTTCACCCTCCGCCTCTTCTATGACAATGTATCCCCCCCCCCCCCTATTTGACACAACTCTTTATGATAGAATCTCACTTCATGCCCATCATGTTATCACCACACCCTTGAGATCATGGTTAATTGCATTTCAGATGGGTGCTCTGGCCGGTGAAATCATGCAACCAGCGGAAACAATTGACTTGAGGAAATGGTAAAGAATTTACTTTTGGAAAGATATGATTATATTCCTCTTGGAAACTGAATGATGAAATTGTTTTTCTTATGGACGTCATCTTACTTTATCTCTGTATTTTAGTGTTGCAAGAGTCCGAGTTGCGAGAGGTGATGGTGACACCACCGATGAAGATGATGACGGGGATGGCGATGATCAAGATGATGATGATGATGATGGTGGTGGTGAGGATGACCTGTCGGATGAGGATGGGAACGATGAAGATGGGGTTGATGATCCTGAGGCAAATGGAGAGGGTGGGAGTGATGATGACGAAGATGACGACGATGATGACGATGAGGAGGATGACGACGATGATGAGGAAGATGAAGATGACGAGGAGGATGAGGAGGAAGAAGACCAGCCACCAGCCAAGAAGAGAAAGTGAGTGATTGGGGTGGATTATGTAGATCTCTGAAATTGTGAGTTCATTTGGTGCTGTTAGAGAGAGAGGTGGTCAGATGGAAAGTTGGTGGTGGTTGTGAGGGCTGTCTTTCTTGATAGAGTAGGGAAGAACTTTTGGAGTCTATTTTGATGTATTTTTCGCTTCCTTTTTTTTAGTCACTGTTTAAGCTTTTCATATCTGGTGTTTCTATTTGGTGAAATCAAAGGGGCTCTCCTCTGCTTCTTCTTGTTTTTTGGCTTTTTTAAGTTATGGTTTACCATTGTGCTGCAGTAATCTAATTTTTTTGGTCAGTGTTTTTGAAAATCTCTACTTTTGAGCTGCATTAATGGTGATGATCCACATTTTTATCAAGGATAATGTTATGTGTTATGTATAATCCCGAATGCAGTGATTCATTTTTAATAAATGTAACAAAATTAAGAGCACCTTTTATCATTTATATACTTTGGATTTTTCTAAGGTACATGTATTTTTATGAGAAAAAAAAAACATATATTCTAATGAATCTTGTATACCTTTAACACCAAAAAAATATATAAAAAAAATCATTTATACTTTGTTTGCGAAATGGGTCTGCACCCAAGTTGCATGTAAGGACTGCTAGTATGTAGAATGGGTTTGCTTTTGCTTGAGGAACAGATTTTCTTTGCTTTTGGAAAAATGGGAATCACTTAATTTTCAGTAAATAATAAGTTTTATATTAAACCATTTCCATAAAATGCATTTCTCTGCCCATAATGACCCAGTAATCCTAAATGATGTGGCCACGCCATTCAAAATTGTTTATATTATTTTACTTAAAAAAATTTAGTCACGTTTTTAAATTAATTTGTTAGAGAATCTAGTAAAACTTAGAATTAGTTAAAATATTAATTAAAATCATATATTTATATAAATTTATTTTTAAAATTGAGGCATTTTTAAAATTTAATAAGATAGATTGAAGAATATCTCATATTATCTTTTTTAAATATACTTATATTAAAATTTTGAATATGATATAAATATGATTTTTGTCTGGTTTAAAGACTTGTCTTCAACCACGCTTGATGTGCGTGAAAATAAAGTTAATAAATAATTGTGGATTTTCTGTGTAGCCACGTATAGAAATCTCTATGACAACTAATGAGAAAATGTCATATAAATGATAAAAAATCATTCCAATAAAAAAGACCTGATCTGAATTCGTGTTTAATAAATCTCTAAGAAAACCCACCAATAAAAAATAAAGGAAAAATTAATTAGGGGTTTATGTGATCACTCATGAATTATTTTTAGGTCTATGAAAGTTTTTAAGTTTTATTTTATTTCTCTAAAACTATGAAAAATTATCTTTAGATCCTTCAAAATTGATGTAGTTAGTTTGTCCATAAGAAATATTGAAAATACCTCTCGTTGTTTGTTAACATTTTGTGCAGGTTAACAATGCATTGGAAAGTGTTAACAGTGTACTGAAAATATTTAACAATGTAATGTAGAGTGTTAACAGTGTATTGAAAAAATTGACCAAGGGGGTATTTTTGGTATTTTTGACAGACACACTAACGACATCCGGTTCTACAGATCTAAAGATAATTTTTCACCACCTTAGAAACTAAAAAAAACTTAAAAAGATTTCAAGGATCTAAAAATATTTCATGGAGTGATCACATAGACCTAATTAATTTTTCCCAAAAATAAATAAATAATTTTATGTTTAAATCCGTTAATTCGAATGAATTTTTTAAATAATAATAAAATAAAGGGAATTTTGCATCTATACCCTGAAAAATGCCTATTTTGGCGTTATACCCCCATAAAAAAGCTAATTGCATCTATACCCCTCTAAACTTCTTTTGTGTTTCAACTATGCCCTTGAGGTTAAGTTCTGTCAGATGGCAGTGGAATATTATGAGAATATTCGTCTAACGCCGTTAAGTCCATAGAAAAATGTCTAAATTGCCCTTTAAGACCGTTGGGGCTTTAAGATATTGCATCTATACCCCTGATGGCTATATAACCCTTCTTCAACCTCCAGACAATGTTCAGGAATTCTCCAACGGATTTTTTCGCTGCTCCAACATTCACCACTGCTCCAACGGCTGCCATCTAACATCCTGAAGCAACAACCTCTATAAGTCATCTTCAACCTCCAGTCCAACAAAGATGAGTGAAGCTTCTCAATCATCTTCTTCTGTCCGTACCAATCGTAACCCCAATTGTCGATGCGGGTCATCCACTATAGTGTTGACATCCAATAGAGAAGTTAGCAAAGGGAGAAAGTTCTACAAGTGTCGACAATGGAGGGTAGGTTCTCAGTGGGTTTATGTTTAATTTGGGTGTAGTGTTTATGTTGTCTAAATGTGTTTGAGTAGGGTTCTTAGCGGGTTTCATTTTAATTTGATTTATTTACATGTTGCAGACCTCAGAAGATTGCAATTTCTTTTGCTGGGTTAATGAATTTGATCCAGGAACATGTGCATTGAAACAACAAATCAACAAATTTGAAGAAAAAATGGATGAAAAGTTCGATGCAATGCGAAACATGATGGAAAAGAAGATTGATGAAATGCGTAGACAGATTTGGTTGTGTCTTTTCATTATAGGGCTCTTATTGATTGTAGTTTTATTTGTGAAGTAGTTGTGTCATCTATTTTCAAATGAGATGGATCATGCAATAAGCATGTATATGTATATAAATTTTCATGTTATGTAATATATGGCTGATTTTGTGTGTGAATGATATTTCTTTGAGGTCTGATTGTTCTTTGTTTTGATAAAGTATGAGAATCCATACTGGGTCTTAACAATTGCTACATATGGTGTTAGATATGGGAGTATAAGATGCAAACCTTCCTAATTTACATGATGAGCTGCTCAGACAGTGAATAGGTTCTGCAACATCAGCTCTTTTCAACTGTCACATTTTAGAAAAGTTAACATCTGGACATTAACTTTATACATATATGGCAATAGATATATGGACATTCACTTCATTCATATATGACAACACATTGCAGTTATTTTTGGACAACTGCTACTTCATTCATATATGGCAACAGATATCTGAAAATGCACTTCATTCATATATGACAACATTAAAACAGAATATTCTGGACATTCATAACATCACATCAAAACAGCATTTTGTTCAAACAAACATAACAAACACTGAATACAACAATTTGTTTTGTTTACACACACATACAGACCTTCAGGTCCATTAAACACACATAACTAACAAAGATATCGTTTCTTTTACATAGATCTCCCACCCCTACTGAACCACTCACTGCCTGATCCTCCTCTTCTTGGAATCTGTGGCTTTCCCCTTAATCCAAGTGACCATCTACTAGTTCCTCTGGTTGAATAATTAGATGGTGCATATAAGCCTCTACGAGTGTTACTTTGACCTCCTGTAATTGAATCTAAATTAGTTGTCGATGGTCGTGGTTCATTTTGAACTGCAATTGATCCTCTACCTTGACCTGAGCACATAAAACATGAGTATGCCATATTAGTAGTTAATACTTTTGAGTAAATTTTAGACACATAACAAGTAATGTCAGATTTCTCACCTATTGAAATCCCTCTACCAACTGAAAGAGGTCCTCTAACATGCTTCTTTGCTGGTCTTCCTGAAGGTCTTTTTTGAGAACTGTATATATAAAATCAAAGTTCATATTAGTAGTGTAAAGTGGTCTCTTTATTAAAAGTATAAACATGTATAACTGGTTTTTCTACCTTGAGTCTTGTTCTTCATTGGTTGTGATTGGATTTTTACATGTACTCTGATGATGACCACCTTGTCCACACCTTCTACACTTGTGAACCTTCTTCACTGTTGAGCTTCCACTGGTCTCTTTATCAAAAGGCCTAATCCTTTTCTTTTTTGGCCTACCAGGTGGTCTTGTGCATTTTGGTGGTACAACAGTATATGTCAGATCAACAGTCTCCCACATTGATTTGTCTGGTAATGGTGAAATGTCTAAGGCATAAGCTGCCTTATACCTGTCAATACAAATGAAATGTTTATTAGAATCAATGGTTCTAAATGAATATTTTCTATTTACAAGTGTGAACCTATGTATACCTGTCAACTGTGTAATAATTGTCCACAAAATCTTCCATTTCACACCTCTAATTGTTGAAATAACAGCAACAACATGCTTGCAAGGTATGCCTGTTATCTACCACTGCCTGCAGCTGCATTTTCTCTCATTCAGCGTCACATCAAACCTCCCTTCAGGTCCATCAACCTCAGCCCTCACATCAGTGGATCTCTGGACATCATACATGCCATTACCCTTGCTTAGCTCATTCAAGTGTTTTTGAACTTCTGGAACAAGAGTCCATGTCCAAATGAGTAACAAATAACACTTATTCATGATAAAATTACATAATTAACAATTAAGAATGTTAATAAGATTTAACACAACCAACCTGTCCATTTTTGAGCTTTCATTCTCCTGGTATGCATTGTTTTCATCAACTTCTGTCTGATAGTATCAATGCAATAAATTATTGGCTTGAATCTTGCATCTCCAACAAAAGAATTGAATGACTCTGACATGTTGTTGGTGAGGTAGTGGCATCTTGCAGTTTCTCCAAACATTGCCCTGCTACATGCATGATCTTTTTCAGACAGCAAATAATGGTATGCATCTTTTGAAACTGTCTCAATCTGTCTCATATGCTCTGCATGCCACTGTGGTGTATATGCCCTAGCAGCTGACCAAACCATTCTCTCCAAGTACTCTCCAGGATATTTTCTTTTGAAATTTTTGTATAAATGTCTCATGCATGCTCTATGTTCTGCCCTTGGGAATACAACCTTCACTGCATCATCAAGGCCTTTGCATCTATCAGGCATAAATACAAGGCCTTCTACATGTCCAATAGCCTCATGGAGGTACTCCAAGAACCACTGCCAGCTACCACTATTCTCCCCCTTCACAATTGCATATGCCACAGGAAACAATCCATTGTTCCCATCCATTGCAGTTGCTGCCAATAGTGAACCCAAATACTACTCTTTAAATGACATCCATCAAGGCCTATGAATGACCTGCAACCACTAGTGAAGCCTGAGCTACAAGCCTTGAAGCATACAAAGAACCTCTCAAAAGAATGATCTATATCATCAACTGTGTAATGAACAACACTGCCCTCATTTTGTTTCAACAATTCAGCTCTCAGTGAAGGCACCAATGCATATAGATCTTCATAGGACCCCCAAATCTTAAAATTTTCTTTATCCTTTCCCCTCCAATACCTATGATATGGTACATTATCAAGTCCATAAGTTCTCTGCAACCTTTTTTTAATTTGTGAAATGGGAATATCACCCTCATGCCTTAGCCAGTCAACTATTTTATTTGAAATCCACTCAGCTGATGCCATACTAGTACCCCTTCTGTTCATAGAGGAACATGTGTGTGTGGGGTTGAGGGTTTTGATCTGAAAGGTCACCTTGTCATGCAAAACAGATGCATGAATCCTCCAAGAACAGTATTATCTGAACACTTGGCTGTCACTCTGGATGGCTCACTTCTCAAATATTTTAATGAAAACTCCTTCCTAATAGCATGCTATCTCAGTTCATCCCGGAAAGCCCCTATGCTGTGGAATGTGATCCCTACATTGATGGTGGGATCCTCTACATCATGGTGATCAGCTGAAACATCATTTTCTGTCACACACTGTGCAGTGTCAGAGCTATACAATTCATGATAGCTTGACTCACTGCACACATTCCCATGACCATCTTCTACATCTGCCAATACTTCTGTCTCTCTATCATCCCCAAGATCTGTCTGCCTACATCCCCAAGATCTGTCTGCCTGACATTCTCAATATTTGTGTGTCTGTCTCCCCTGATCTCTGTCTGCCTATTACCCATTTCATTTTGAATTTCTTTTCCCTTCTCCTTCTGCATCTCACCCCCCTCAGTAGTTTCTATTTCATCTGCCCCCTGCAATGGTTCATCATCAGCATCAGATACTCAAACACATTGGGATTACAATCTCCCTTGCTACTGTCACTGTCATCCCCATTATCACTACTATCTGAACCATCCTCTATCACTCTTTTATGTCTTTCATTCTCCTCTGTTGTAGGTAAAACATCATAACCTCCCACATTCTTCTCCAATGTTATGTAAACATCTATTTTTTTACTTTTTTTATGAATAATAAACATTCTCATCAAATCAGCATCAGAATCAAGTAATGCATATTGATATGCATTTGGGAACTTGTATGACAAGATCATATGATCATGTGGAGCAGACTGCATGAATTTTTCAATATCCCCAAGTATATCATCCATGTTATAGCAATAATTATCTATCTTGACTTTTTTCTGTCTACCTAACCTATATGTTCTTTTTCCTGAGGGTTTATCAATATTTCAAAACCCTCCATATCTAAAAATTACATCAATATAGCTGTCCTCTTCTAACTGCAATACAAAACACCATAACATCTTCTCAAACATAACAATGCTACATAATCCACACAAATATTAATGCATTACATTTTATCCAAACATTATCACTAAGCATTATCACTAAGCATACATAATCTACACAGAAATCAATGCATAACAATTAACATACAAATCAATGCATAACAATTAACATACAAATCAATGTAGAACTAAGCATATATTAACAAATTCAACAATATCCACATTAACAAATTCCAAACAAATAACCCTAAACTCTAAATCTCACACCAAACATACATGAAGGCCAAATGTAGAGGATTTACTTACAATGTCTGTGTCCAGCATGATAGGATCTTCCATGCTCGTCTTCGGCAAGCGACTAGCTGGACCACGAGGAACCAAACGCCCATCAGGAGTCCTCACTACACTCCTCAACGAGTGTTTATGCCTCCACATTACCGTAATACGTGGGGTTTTGAAGTTTTAAGATATGATTTGATGTTTTGAAGAGAGGATTTTAGATTTGGAAGGGGGTTTTGCAGATTTTGGGGTTGGGGTTTTCGTGGAGGGTTTTCCGGTGGAAGGAGAAGGTGTGAGAGGGAGTGAGAGTGTTTTTGGGGATTTAGGGTTGAGTTAACACAGGGGTAAAATGGACATTTCATGGAGTAGAGTTAGGTTGATAACCATGGTTGATTCAGCCTTAGTAACGGATACAGATGGAGGGGTATAGTTGAAACACAAAAGAAGTTTAGAGGGGTATAGATGCAATTATCTTTTTATGGGGGTATAACACCAAAATAGGCATTTTTCAGAGGTATAGATGCAAAATTCCCTAAAATAAATGTACCCCACCCGTATCCTTATAACCCAGATGCGTTAATAAATCTCCATGAACAACCCCCAATAAAATAAAAAATAAATATTAATTTACTCAATTGAACAATATTTATCTAAAAAACATTATTTAAAACGTGTATTAAAACTATATTTTTTTAAAAAAATTAATAAAATTAGGTGAATATGCAATATAGATTCATTTTAATTAATTTGTTAGAGAATCTCATTATATATAAAATTTATAAAATATTAGATCAGGGAAGAAATAATGGTTTAACATAAGTTTCATGCACATGCTAAAATACATGGTATGATATTCTATATATTAACGTAGATAATATAATCATAATGATATAATTACATTTAAATGTAGAATTTAAAAAGTATCTCAACTAAATTATTGAGCTTGTTACTATTTTTAACTTCAAAACTTTATTTTATAATTTTTTTATTTAATACTATAAAATTCAATAAGATAGATTTGATGAAAATTTAACATTATTTTAGTATTTGTAGACTTTGTTATTATTTTTAACTAAAGAAAATATTTAGAAGAGTTTGTTATTAATTTTTTTATATTAAATTATCAAGTTTATTATTATTTTTAATTTTAAAAATACTTTTATAAATTTATTTTTAAATTAACATTATCTATTAATAGAATAGGAAAAAATTCAAATAACCCCATCTAAACTGTCTAAAATACATATAAACGCCTAACTTTTTTTTGAAGTTCATTACTCTCTTAAAAAATATATATAAATCCAAATAACCCTTTGAGTTAAACTTTTATTGACAGATAATGAATATTATATGAATATTCTATTTGGCTAAACCTCACTAAAATTACAATACATCAAAAACACCTACAATGTGATAAAAAAAATGTGAAAAAACCCGTTGTAATTTGTAAATGACTATTTTACTTAGGGCGCGGATATCGGCACCCCACATAGCAAGAAACCCACCCCTTAAAAAAATAAAAAAATAAGCACTGTAACAGTAGGAGTAAACCCACCCCGACGTCGGCGATCTCTCTAACGATGGTGATGAATTATGGTCGCCAGAGGTTCCGGCGAGTGTACCAACCCAAGTCGACATGCCTTCTAGCGACGGTGGTGAATTATGGTCGCCCGAAGGCCCGGCGAGCTAAATTCACATTTTTACAAGTTTCAAATCAAATAGACAAATTTCATATTTAAACACATATAACAGACAGTAATAACAGCATTTAAAACACATCAAAATATGATATTCGCATTCCAGAACCAACCATTCACATGATTACATAACAAAATACATGTTCAAATTCCACAACCATTTATGTGACTATATTGATTTTTTCATATATAAAAATAAATAACATATCAATAAAAATAATTACTCCTTTTTTTTCAAAAAATAAAATAAACATAAAAATAATTTGAACATGTATTTTGTTTTCTAAAAATGATTTGTTATGGAATGCTAAAATCGTATTTTGATGTGTTATAAATGCTAACATCATATTTTGATGTGTTTTAAATGCTGCTATGACTATCTGTTATATGTGTTTAAATGTGAAATTTGTCTATTTGGTTTAAATTTGTAAAAATGTGAATTTATTCTCTCTTACTTTAGCTTGTCGGGCCTTCGGGCGACCACACTTCACCACCATTGCCAGAGGGCATGCCGACCTAGGTTGGTACACTCGCCGGAATCTCTAGCGACCATGATTCATCACCATCGCTAGAGGGATCGCCGATCTCGGGGTGGGTTTACTGCTACCGCTACAATACCCAATTTCTTTATTTTATATATTTTTTTAGGGGTGGATTTCTTGCTATGTGGGGTGCCGATATCCGCACCCTTTTACTTATTCGAATAAATTATAAAATCATTTTTCAAGGGATAAAATTGTTATTTACATTAGATTTTTTGCAATCTCAACATTACAATGAGTTTTTTTATATTATGTTTTTTTGCTAAAATTAACTAAATAAAATATTTTTTATTTATAAATAAAAATTTAATTCAGTGAACTATTTAAATTTAGGGATTTTTAATTTTAAGTCCCCATAAACTATTAAATTTAGCTATCGATCCCTCACTTCTTCATATTTTGCTTTTAGTCCATGCATTTAAATGATAATTTAGGAATAGGTCCCTTCCAGGGACTAAAAAACAAACTTGATAATTTAGGAATAAGTCCATCCGAATGACTTATTCCTAAATTATCATTTAAATACAGGGACTAAAAGCAAAATATGAAGAAGTGGGAGATTGATAGTTAAATTCGATAGTATACGGAGACTTAAAACTAAAAATCCCTTAAATTTATACCATTGTTTTAAAAGGGTTTTATGGAAAAGTCAAATGTTTATAAGATTCCAGGCAGTTCACAAGTTACATGGATTTTTCCCTTTAAAAAAATTAAAATAAGATAAGATAAGATATTACAACCCAGCTTCAAATAAATTTGATTCGCGTCTTTACAGTTACATCTCCTGAAGATTGCAAGTATATTTTGACCTTAAACGGTTCCAGCGTTACATATAAGTCAGTCCCACGCACGTGTACGGAATGTGGTCGTCGGGATTGGATTATCGATTCCTTCCTTTTTTTTCTTTTTTGGCTCCGGGAGGTTTTTTTTTTTAGGGTTTCGTTTGGGAACCTCGTAGAGATTTCGAATTCGGTCTCCAAGTCGTCTCCTATCGATCTATCGATCGATCTGATCGATCATTTATTTGGAAGTGTTTTCGTCGAACAGAGCGACCATTTTGATCGACTTCTGTTCGGTTTTTCTCCCTTTCGATTGATCAGGTATGGTTTCGAGATCGAAATTCCCTTTTTTTAATTTGGGTTTTTATGTGGTGTTTTTTTTTTTTTTTTGTCGCGGCGTTGGATCGGATCTGGTTGGTTGCTTTGGTTGATTAAAAATCGTGTTTTTTTTTCATGTTAGGGTTTCATTTTGTAGATGTTTAAATTAAAATTTTGATTTTTTTTGTTGGTTTCTATGCATCTCTGGCTGATGAACTGTCAAGATCTGAGTTTTTTTTTTTTTTTTGCTCGGGATAATTAGGTTTTGGTTTTTGTGATCTCTGTTCTTTCTGATTTTTCCATGACGGGATTTGAGTTTGAATCACAATTGTTGTGTGTACCCTTTTTTTCATGCTATTTAAATTAATTATTGGATCAGCAGATATGTAGTAGAAATTCAAAATTCTCTCTTTATTAGATTTGATGGATTGTTCCAACTGATACGTGATCTATTCTAAAATTCATTTGATAAGGTCATAAGGATCAGGAAAAGATTAATCCCTTCTTTTATTCAATTTTGCTACATTTTTGTTGGTGTTATTACTAAATGTTAAAATGTGGGTTTTTGTAGGAATGGGTTTGTAAAATACTTTAGATATCTGTTTGATGGCATTGCGAGCTTATAGTTTTCCATGGTTTGGAATCTCAGGTAATTTGATCTGGTAGGCGAAGCAATGCTGAGCCACAGAAATGTAAGTAATTGGATGGAAAATCTTCTTATTCCCTCAATTTCACTCTCAAGAGGAAATTTAGTGTTTAATTACATTTCTTTCCCTTAGGCAATGCATCGAAGAGAAGATGAATATGATGGGTATGATGATTACGAGGATGAGGAAGAAGGTGAGGAAGAGGACGATTATGAGG
Organism: Acorus calamus; assembly: GCA_030737845.1. NCBI lineage: Eukaryota > Viridiplantae > Streptophyta > Magnoliopsida > Acorales > Acoraceae > Acorus > Acorus calamus. Next base: position 18,656,966 of record CM060859.1, on the reverse strand, counting down.
AAAAAGAGGAGGAGCGAAAGCCCACTAAAGAGGAGCTCGAGTATCTCTCCTTGAGAGAACGACTGAAAGAAAAATTCCGACAGCGCATGAAGAAAGAATGTTCTGATTCTGTTGGCAAATTGGTTCAATCCAAGGATAAGAAAAGAATGCCTAATGACAAGTGAGTGGGGTTTCTTTGTTTTCATGTTTATCATTTACGGTGGTTGTAGATGTGGAATCGGCTGTGGATTTGCTGGTCTCTATGAGATCATTATATTTTTCAACTGCTTGTTCAATGGAATTACATTGCAAATCAGATAATAACTTATTTTGTTGCTTGACTTAATCAGTAGAGGCATGAAATAATTATTTATCCATTGTCATGAGAGAGATTAAAGAGGAAAATATGTATTTTTTACAGTAAGTAGCTGTATGTTTAAATTGAACTGAATTGTAATTAATTTTTATCAGTTTCTATGACATTTCTACTAATATCAAAACATGCAATCCATGAATCCATGCGTGATTTTCCCTCTTCCATTTTATGGATTAATTGTGATTCTGACAATATCGCATCTTTAACCGGTTCTCAATATGTAGAGCTTCATCACATTGTCAGAAATGGCCATTTTATTCACATGGGAGCATGTGTTTTCGATGGAAAACATTTCATCTTTAGTAGCATCCAACTTTAATTTGGTGAATGCTGAATACATTACTATGCCCCCTATTTGTTTTGTGAATAGGATAAAAAACCAAATAATGGGTAATTTTTTTGATTGGGATATATGTATGGTAGTTATTCATTTTCTATTTAGTTATGAAAATTTTATCTTGATTAGGGCAATTGGTTTTCGAGGATAAAAATATGCATAGGTTAATCGTAGGGGGGAACCTAGGGATATATACAGGGTTTTGTTGGACCAGGGATAATTCTCATCCTACTTATTTTTACATAACTAAATGGGGTAACTCATGGACTTATTCCAGCTTTTAATCCTATCATGGGCTAGAGGAATATAGTATGTTGTACGCTTTAAGGCTCTATAAAATTGCTTTTCGATAACTAAAATCATAACCATAACTATAATTCCTTGTCTCATCAATTAGGGGTCTGTTTGAGGTAGGGTTTGAAAAAAGTTTTCCATCCATTCTTCTGCCCAAGGTCAAATTCCTAAGATATTATTACCATGTTTTGATTGAAGTTTAGTTGGCAGGTAGATGGTGGCTATCTCAGTGTAACAGTTTTAAATTTCTGGCCATAGCTAGTTGGCAGCTACAAAGCACGGTCACTTCACCCGGGTCTTTGTACCCGTGTCGGACACGGACACGCACCCGACACATCGGACACGGCCTCAGGCATGTCTCTCATGAATTGGGCCTGAATTCTGGTCTGGACACGGCCCATGACATGGGCCCAACCTGTTTCAGCCCAACAAATTAAAAAAAAAAGGAAGACCCAAACAGACACTTCCAGTCCATTTAAGACAGCCCCAATGCAACCCATTTAAACAAAACCTAAAACTGAAATGGTGGTGTATGGTGAAACATTTTGACTTCATATAGATATACATTATATATTTATTATATTAATTTCTTTGTTGCCGTGCCCCATGTCCTATTTTTTCAAAAATTATCATGTCTCCCTGTCCCCGTGTCCCTGTGTTCGTGTTTCATAGGTTGGCAGGAACAGTGCCATAATACTTGCAATGAAAGAATATGTGGATGGATGCTGTACGCATATAAAAATAGGTTCTAGAGTAACAATAAAGTAGACAATAAGGACGGTGTGAAATGAGGTAGTGGTCCTTTAATTTAGAAATATACATACTGTCATACTTCAACGGAATTGTGTGCCCCTCTATAATTATAATGTCTGTTGTGTGTTAGTATCTTGAGAATGCATTTTGGAAAACAGTGTATTTATGAATTTTATGCTATTCTTCCCTTGCAGTTTTGGCTCCTTTTTTGGCCCTTCTCAGCCAGTTATAGCATCACGAGTATTACAAGAAAGTCGTTCAGTCCTGGAAAACCAGCATTTGTCAACAAAGGTTCCGGGTTTGTCAACAAAGGTTACGAGTTTCCATTCTGGTGTATGTATCTTTGGCCGTCTTTTTGTGATATATTTTTAGTTATATTATATACCGGATGCCCTTATTAGATTGCCTGTTTATGCAGAACAAAAAGGTTCCTGTTTCCACTTCTGGAGAATTGAGTGCTAGTGCTCGTAATAAACCAGTAAAACCTGTTAACCAGGTAAGAGAGCATCTGAGAGGAAGCTCGCATTGTAGTCTGCTGAAAGAGCTGTATATATATATATATATATTTATTTATTCCTTGGAACTTTACTGCAATTACATTTCAGATTTACTATACCTTGGGTTACCTGGAATTTCATATATGGGATCAGAGACAACCTGGTGTAAAGTTGAATGAACTAAATGCATGTCTATAACTTTGTATATCTAGCTATGAGGCATTTGCTGATCTATTTTGTCTTTAAAACTGCAACATGAAAATTGTGTTCATTATGAAATTAATCACCTAAAAATTGCAGTTCAAAACGAAAGTAGAACATCTTAAGGACTCGCGGGACTATTCATTTCTACTATCAGATGATGCTGAGCCTCCTGTTCGAAAGGACCCTGCACCTCGAAAAGCTGTACTCCCAACTTCAGGTGTGTCAGTTGTATACTGCAGGAACATGGATTTTCATGGGTGTAAGTGTCTGTGCATGCTAAGTATTTTCATTGAGGAAACTGAATACAGGTTTCTACTGATGTAGCAGATGCCCGTTCAACGCAAGTGGTGCCAAAGGAGAAGTCAACTGCGAACAAGCCTGCAAGGCCAGCCATTAATGGTCGTGAAGTGAGGAACTCTGGCCCTACAGATCGGCATATACAGAGCAAAGTGGTTCAACCAAAGGCAGCTCTGATGAGCAAACCCAAGTTATCCTCGGGTGATCCAAGAAAAGTGCTTGGAAGCAATGTTGGTAAAGGGCCAGGTCGGCCAGTTTTACAAAAGGCCTTGCCCTCCAAGGTTCCGGTTAAGACTACAGATATGAAGAAAATTTCTTCAGTGAACCAAAACCGTCCCAACCCTGCTTCACAGAAAATGGCTTCATCAACAAAGCCACAGGCCTCCATCCAGAAACATTATCCTGAACAAAGAAGGGAAATCTCAGGAGTGGCTAAACCTAAAGTGGTTCCAAAACAGGCAGTATCTACCTCGAAACCACAGGTTAGATCATTTGATGCTTTCAATTGTATGATTAATTTAGAAATGATTCATTTGATGCATTCAATGGTTATACGTCATAAAGGGCTTTTTTTTTATCTACTTTATAATAAGAGCCTTATATTGTTGAGGGCTTAATTTACAACAGATGAAGCCGCCTAAGCAAATCCCACCCCGCAGTAGAATCGATGACCGCCCGAAGAAAAGACCATTGAATAGATATGCCGATGATGACGAAGATGGCGAAGATGCCATAAAAATGATTAGGCAAATGTTTGGGTATGTTTTCCTTTTTCTTTAGTTATTTAGCATTACAATGACAGATAACATTGTTAATGAGCTACATTTTTGAAATTGCGGTAGCCTGCCTACCTTTCATCTAGGGGTGGAAAACATTATTAATAAGTTGCTGGATATGATGACCCCACACTGACTTGGTATTAAAATTTAAATCTATAATTCCCATTGGGTGATGATAATTTGATCCAATGATGTATGTTTTTCTTTCTTTTCTGTATTGTAAAGGTTAATTGAACTTTTTTTTAAATATGTATGTTTTTTTTTTCTTTTTTTGTTTTGGATAAATTGATATAACGCTATAGAGGTAGGAAGTCTATCAAATCTATTTTTTTTTATATAAATCACGTGAACCAAGTTTTGAACATCTAAACCCTTTAATAATACAGTGTATGGCACTTACTGACTCATATGTTTTGGGTAAATTTGCAGGTATAATCCCAACAGATATGCAGGAAGGATGACTATGATGATGACAGTGACATGGAGGCTAACTTTGAGGACATCCAGAGAGAGGAGAGGAGGAGGTCAGATTTGATAAACTTCCACTTGACACCCCATTTGCCATTCCTTTATCATAGTTGTGATTTTTTTTTCATTCCATCACACGTGTACCCTTTTGTTTAATAAACACATGATGAATAATATAGCACGATTCCGTGGTGGCAATCTAGCATCGTTTTAGCTCTACTGATAGTTTTTTTTTCTATTGTTTGAACACAGTGCTAAGATCGCCAAACAGGAAGATGAAATTGAACTCCAACGGATTCTGGCGGAAGAGGAGGAAGAGGAGAGGAGGAGAAAGGCAAAGAAGCGCAAGTTAAGTGGCCATTAATTGTATATAAATGGTGGTCATAATTTCATGTTTATAGAGTCCCCTGGCATGGAAGGTTAAGGACTCCAGGTGATGGTTGTGATTGTTGTTATAGTGCTGGTGCTGATGTATTTTTAGGGATGTAGTTTTGGAGAGGGAAAGAAGACTAGATCTCTGATTAATAATTTACATTGAATGATTTGTTGTTTTTGTTCCTTTTTTTTTTGGGACTTTATGGGTATAAATCCAATTCAAGCAACTATGAGCATTTATTTTCAATTCTGGTTTACAATCTTAAAATAGGGTTTTGTTAACTGAGTGCCCTAAATACTTGTTTTAGCATAGAATATATCACATTATAACTTTTAAAAATATTTTGATGAGGCTCCATAAATAAAGACATTCACATGCATAACTTTCAAATCCCACAATTAAAGTTAACAAATCATATATTCTCAATGAAGTAAATAATAATATGCATAAGTATTTTTTTTGTGGGTTGAAAAAATAAGAATTTTTTTTTGCACCATATATCATAAACTTTATACGCATAGTGTAAGGCTGTAAAACGGATTAAATGTATCAGTACTCCCCGTTTGGATACCGGATAACCTCGGATAAATTTTTTTGTGTGTTTAGAAAGCTTGGATAAACCCAGATAAAATATGTCAATAAACTGGTATAAAGTGGTATATGGATTCCAATCAACCCCTAGAATAAACTTTATCTAGGTTATTCCACCCAAAGAATAAGTGGGCCCACTGTCAAATCAATTGTCATCACCTCTTATAAATTACTTGTCAAATCAATTATCATTACTTTTTTACATTTTATAAATCCTTATCCATACTTTATTCACATTTTACCCAAACAACAAAACATTTATTCTTATGATTCCCAGCGATAATAATTCAAAACACAATCAAACACAAAATCACTTTATCCTTATTTATACTCACTTATGCTCAGATAAATAAATACCCAATAATAAATCTTATTCTATATCCAAACGGGAGTTATCCATTTTTTAAATCCATGTGATCTGTTTTTACATCTTCATTAAAACAAAATCTTGAACAAATTATGTGTTGCCCTAATTGTTGTCCCAATGTAGTGTATACTTTTTTTAATTTAGACTATACTAGGTTAGACTAGGCCAAAAAAATATAAAAATTTATTTAATTTGTTAAAGTATATATATCTACAGAAAAATTTATAGCATGCTAAATTGCAAAATGGACTGAGAATAACATTTCTCTTTAAACAGTATTTATGATGCAAAAGAGAGGTAGACTCATTGCGAGTCATCACAGCATATGAAACATCCTCGTAATTCCATCACTGATTCTCCCATTGTACGCAATGTTACCTGGTGAGTGATGATGAGAACATAAATAGATAAATGGGCATGGACTGTGAAGCACCAATAAGAGGGAACAAAACCAATCTTTTTTATTAGATATTATTTTATTTTTTTCTGATTAAATCTTATAATATCAGCATAAATAAGACTTGAATATAGGGCAACCCCTCAGTGAAAAGGGGCATATCTGTCAACCTCTTAAGAGATGGTTTCATGATTTTCACTACGGTATCCCATTTTTTTAGTAAGCAAGTGTTAGATTCTATTTATACATCTTTATATTTAGGGAAAAATTCATATAACCCCCTGAAATCTGGCCTAAATTCATATAACCCCCTGTAATTTTCATAAATTCATATAACCCCCTGTAATCACACCTCTATATCCATAAAACCCCTTCCGTCTGCCTTCCATCTATCAAGTTAACGGCGATAAAAATTGCAGGGGGTTATATGGATTTAGGCCAGATTATAGAGGTTATATGGATTTTTCCCAAAATGGTTTTTTTATTAATTTTCTCTACATGTGGTTTAAAAATTGAGTCGTTTAACATTTACTTTTTAATTTTTTTTTCAAGATACCATGCACATTTAATTTTAATAAAAAAAATTATTCAAATCATAAATACATACAAGGTCACCCACCAAAGAGATAGAAATAAAAGAAATATATATTCTATCTCTTGGTATTTCAAAAAAAAAACTCAAAACTACTCCTCCACATACAGTTTATCCCCAACAAAACTCACTCTCATAACCAGTACCTCAACACATTAATAATGGAGTAAACTATATGTGGAGGAGTAGTTTTGAGTTCTTTTTTGAAATACTAAGAGATAGAGTATATATCTCTTTTGCTTCTATTTCTTGGTGGGTGATCTTGCATGTGTTTATGATTTAAATAATCTTTTTCTTTGATTAAAATTAAATGCACATGGTATCTTGAAAAAAAAAATCAAAAGTAAATGTTAAATAGCTCAATTTTTAAACCACATATAAAGAAATTTTTTAAAAAAAAAAAAAACCAAAAAGGGAAAAATCCATATAACCCCTTGTAATCTGACCTAAATCCATATAACCCCCTGCAATTTTCACCGCCGTTAACTAGATGGACGGAAGGCAGACGGAGGGGGTTTTATGGATACAGAGGTGTGATTACAAGGGGTTATATGAATTTATGAAAATTGCAAGGGGTTATATGAATTTAGGCCAGATTACAGGGGGTTATATAGATTTTTCCCTTGTATATGAATCCATATAGATATTTTACTTACTTGATTCTAAAGAACTCTCTATTACAGCAAAAGAAGATCAGTTTGGTGCAGTTTTCCCTTTACAAATTGCCACACAATCATTACAGGTTGAAACATAAAACTCCTCATTTTTCTAAATCCATAAGGATGATCAATTTTTCACTCTAAATCCAAAGATTATGATGGAATCCTTAGAGAAAACACTTACCCCCCGTTTGGGGTGAAGAATAAAGGGTGAATAGGGGAGAATACAGTAGAATAAGCCTCAAACAGCTGTTTGTTTGACAAGAATAAACTTTGATAGTTATGTCTGGATAAGCTAGGATAAGGTCTGATAACTATTCTAAGAAAATGGTGGAATTGTTTATTAGGGCTTATCTATGCCAATGGATAAAAATACTCTTCTCTGTCATTTTAAAATATTTATCTCACCTAACACTCTCTGCACACATTTCAAAAACTGTCACATCTATTAGATCACACTCATATCTCTTATACTTATTCCCAAACACAAATAATTTATGCAGGGGTATAATTGTCATTTAAAAAGTCATAAACTCTTATCCATCTCTTATCTACCATTTATCCATAATTTATTCAAGGTGAACCAAACAACAAGAATATCAATTTTACGTTTTCCAATGAGAATAACAAAAAAGACAACCAAACAAAAATTTACTTATTCAGCATGGATTGTTATCTATCCCAGTATAACTATCAAGGGCAAATGATCTTATGTCTCACCCCAAACGGGCCCTTAGCCCCTGTTTGTTTTGGGTATAAGCCCATGGATAACCCTGGATAAGCCCAAATAAGAATTTTGGTGTGTTTGTTTGTCCCGAATAACCCCTGATAAAGTATGTCAGAATAAACTGATATAAAGTGGTATATAAATTCCAATCAACTCCTGGAATTAAAATTTTCCTAGATTATTTCACACAAAGAATATGTTGGCCCATTATCAAATCAATTGTCATCACCTCTTATAAATCACATGTCAAATCAATTATCATTATTTTTTTACATTTTTAAATCCTTATACATACGTTATTCACATTTTATCCAAACAACAAAACATTTATTCTTACATTTACCCATGAGAATAATTCAAAACACAATCAAACACAAAATCACTTTATCCTTATTTATATTCACCTATGCTTAGATAAATGTATATCCTATCATAAATCCTATTCCTGTTCCAAACGGGGGCTTAGAGATTTTTCTACTCCATTTTTTCATACCTTCTCATGGAGAGATCTCAATCCCTTTTACAAGGGATTTTCTATAGCCGCCGCCGCAGGAGGAGGAGGAGGAGGAGGAGGAGGAGGGTACACACTACACAGATGTGGGGAGCAACCCCAACTTCTACATATCCATGTCCACGCATTCACACACACGCATATGTGCATTCGTGTGGATCAACGTCCCATAGTGGACGTTCACTAACATCAAGTCTCTTTTTTCTGGTTATATCTTTTCCTATCAACAAGATAAAGATTCAAGACCCCTCAGTGAATAAGGATACATCTAGGCCAAGGGGACCTTGGTCTCACTAGCAATCCATTGAACTATCAGAGTAGTAGAGTCAAACTCCACCCAAATGTAGGTGTATCCTCTCAACCTAGCCAACTCTAAGACCTCTCATAGCCAAGGCCTCCAACTGGTGGATAGGTAGATCTGCACTTTTAACAGAGAAGGCAAGCATGACACTTCCTTGCTGATTAAAAAAAGAAAAAATAAAAGAAAAGAATCATGGCTCACAAGAATTGAAGGACAACAGGAAGGTGGCCTCACAAGTGAATGTTTCAAACATGATCATTTAGTCAATCTTTTTTTCTTGGTTTTCCATTGCTTCTTCAAATGTGGTATTTGATTTTGTGTCTACTAAGATGCTTGTGTGGATCAGTTTCGATCAGGTTAAGCTGTACCAGTTAGATTTGTTGCTTGTATGTCAGTGCACATGACACTCTGCATAGCATTATGTGTTAACAGCAGATTTACTGGTTTAGCAAGATTGATTCATTGTATGACAGCCATCACAAAGAGGACTCAGAAACTCTGGCAGAACTACATCACTTCTATGACAAATATGTGAGGTAAGCCATTGATGTTGTAATAACATTCCCTTTTTTCTGATACAACCACATTTCTTTATTCATAGAGAGATTATGCTGATTGATAATTGCTTTATGTTGAATAAGAATGCTATACATTACTGGATAATATGATTTAAGGTTGCTGCCAGGGGGAAAAATCATAGTTCATATATATACCCCGGCAGTAGTGTTAAGAGAATTCAATGAAAGTTTTTAATTCATTAATTCTTTATTAAATTTATATGCTGGATAATTATTGCTTTATGTTGAAAACTGATGCTGCATGTTCTTATTCTGTTTTTTAACAGTACAGGTTCCGACAAGGCTTTTCTGACTGCCCCGTTCAGATGATAAGTGCTAATCAGTTGAATATTGAGGCAATCCAATTAAGGTTGCAAAGGAGAAAAAGATACTAAAACATTTTGTGTAAATAACCTAGGCAGTAGTTGCCAGAGAATTAAAGGTGAAATTGACTGCTTCAATTCATTATTTTGAGTTGATAATGACGAACATTAGCTGTCTGATCTGAATTGTATATCTGCAATACAATAATTTTGAATAGCAACAGCCTAATATTTTTCTTGAGTTCTTCACATTTTCAAACTAACATCCATCCATTTGTCCCCTCATTGACAGCTTCCTGTTATACCCCAAAGTTATTGCAAAGTTGGCATATCATACCAACAATTCTACTATATTATTAAGCACACTGTGTGCATTATGTTATATTGATCTTTTCCTGAATGCATGAAAGGTTTCAACATTGTGCATATCTTCAGTTGGATCCTTGGCATCATACGTGATGGGGTTATTTCGCGTGCCCCAAAGAAAAGGAAATTTGGTGGAGATATGCTACCCTATGGATTCATATAGCATAATATGTTCAAGGAAACTGAAGTTATAGATTTATAGCTCTTTGGAACCAGTTAAGGCTGTTTGGATGCTGGACATGCCATTTGTGCCTTGGAAGCAGATATTGATTTCAATGAGAGGAGGCAGTGGTAGTTGGAAACAATAGTGCTGATTTGTGTTACTCAATCCAACTAAAAGAAGGGAAGTATAGTGGGTATGCACTCAGACAATTTGGAATAGATAAGAACCTCTCATGAGTGCCTTTTTTTTTTCTAATTGATTATTGAATACGTGTTTTGGTAAGAGAATCAAGCCCTCAATTTCTATACTATCAGGTCATTGTTTTATAATAAGTGCTTATGAGTCTTTCATCCATCTTACAGACCCAGACGCAATGGACATTAAAGTTCATTGAAATTTCTTTCTGATTTTCTGCTTCAGATTCTGAAAGAGCTACCCCAATAACAAAAACTTTAAGAAATGACATATTCAGCGACTAATTGATCTCATATAATCCCAGGTTCTAATCTTAAATGTCATTTCTTACCCCTCTTCATCAGTGTTCTTTCTTTCTTTCTTGTGTTTTGTCTGTTCCTTTTTTTCTTTTCTTATAGGCACCATGATGGACATGATCTTGGTAGTACAGCCTTGTCGCAGTATATGCATACCACCTTTTTGAACTTGTCACCATCTCTTGTGAATAAAATCAAATGCGAGTCCATGACCCAAGTTGCTGTAGAATCTCATTCAGAGACTCCATAAATTGATAAAACATTGCATGACCAACAGCTGGAAGTCATAAACTTTTACTGATAGTGGTTGAAGGTGTTTAAAGTTTATCTGCTGGACCATAACATTTAAGCATGGACTCACAAATGATCAAACCTTCAAGCTCACCTTTTATCTATTTAGTAGTGCTGTAATTCGAGATGTTTTATGATTTATTATTCATCCTCTCTCACTACAGAGGATGGTCTCATGCAAAGGGATTGGACCATCAAAGATGGGATACTAAGAGGCTTATCATGGAATGCGGTATTTCGAACGATCAACTGGGCAGCATATGTATGAACCACGGCCTGAGAGCATGTAATATCTTGTGTATCTATGAAAGGGATCTTGTTTATGGCCCCAGTAACCATGTCATCACTTATGGTGTGGTGCTTTGAACTTGTTATCTTTTTTTGTTGCTGCTAATTATCCAAGTGGTTGAAGAAATAAGAAATAAGAAATAACTAAAAAGTTGTTCCCTCTTTTTCATTCACAAATCTCTAACAAAATATGAACTGTATAATTCAACCCAAAATTTGCAAAACCAATTCACAAGCAACCAAAATAAACAAAAACTCTGATAGATACAATACCGTTAAAGCATAAAAAGCTGCTAAATGATCAGTCCATCTACTGTCAAGCACTCACCGAGTCGAAGACATGCAGATCCAACAGTCTGTTGTACTGCCCCTCCTCCAGCATCTCCTCATCCACATTGTGCAGCAACAGAAGCTCGATCAAACAATCCTCCCAATCAATATCCCCCTCAATCACTCTCTCACCCCCATTCGTCACCCCATCAATCCTCGATTTCGCATTCACAATCTTCTCCCTCCTCCTCTTCCGGGCCTCCAAACCCGCGACAAATGCAGGAGGCATCGCATCGTAACCAACATCCCTCTCCACCACCTCCTCGAGCGAGAGTCCCCTCTTCGCACAACTCAATCTCTCACTCGGCCAAAACCACTCATCAAAAACCAATTCCCCCCTCTCTTCCTCTTCCTCTCATGCCCTTCTCTCGCAAACCCCGCCTCTGTCTTCACGACCATCGCCCTCCTGTAAACCTCTGACAGGCTCTCATTTGACAATATCTCAACAGACGACATCCGAGAATCCTCTCCATCCAAACTAAAGTACTTCGAATCCTCGCCATTGCTCGTGACCGCCTTGAGATCGAACTCGTACCCCACCGCCTCGGCTCGGGATGCAGAATTCGACTTCATTTCCATGCATTTGAGGATCAGAGGGGCGTGACGGACGATGTTCCTCGGGTTCACGTCGTTGCCCCACGGGAGGAGCGACTTCGCCGCCTTAATTAGGGTTCCGACGAGCTCCTTCCGACGTTTGGCCGCCGTCGCGGGCGCCGCGTCGAGCTCCCTCGCGATCCCCGCCACCGGCGCATCGCAGCCGTTGATCTCCGCCGCGAACGACGCCACCGCTGCCACCAGCGGCAGAGGCCGCCGCCCCGTCGAGAGGCACCACTTCTCGCAGCACTGCATCAGGAACCTCCCCTGCCTTATCACCGCCTCCTTCGTCTGATCATTGGCTTTTGCTAATGTCGGACTCGTCCGGACCGTCCGATCGATCGATCCAACGGCGTCGAATCGCGGGAGCTCCAAATCGAGGTGCCGCGACACGCGGTTCATCATCCAGCCGACCTCTCCGGCGCCCCCGGCGACCGAGGCCGCCACCGCCGCGTCAGTGAGGGAGAGAGGGAGGCCGCGCCGGCGTGCGACGGCGGTGGCGCAGGCGGCGACGAGGACGGGGAACCAGTCTCCGGAGCCCAGCTCGCCGGAGGTAACCTCCTCGACCATGCGTTGGACGTCGGCGGCCGTGGCGGCGGAGAGGCCGAGCTTGGAGGAGAGGCGGTCGATGAGGGTCTCGGCCTTGTAGCGCTTGAGGGCACGGTACTCGGATTGGCCGCCAGAGCCGGAGCCGAGGCGGACGAAGGTACCGGTCTGGCGACCGTCGACGGTGTAGGCGTCGTGGCGGAGGTCGACGGCGCCGGAGGTCTCCTGCTCGGTGCCGCAGGCGGCGCAGACGCGGTGGCCGGAATCAGGGTCGACGGCGATGTCCAGGTCGCCGCAATTGAAGCAGGAGGGACCGGATATCGCCATCGACGTCGATGGAAGGACGACAATAGAATTCGGAAGGGACGAATTAGGGTTTCGATGGTTTTTTAGTTTTTAGGGGATTTGTTTTTAGGGTTTGTTTTGAGGGGCTCAGCCGTATGACTCGATCGTTTGATTTAACAAATCCTAATTTAAAAATCGATTCACGTAATTAATTATTGTTAGTAAATGCACATGCTAAAATTACGTGGAGGAATGATAGAAGAACAAAGAATTATATACATAATAATAATAATAATAATAATAATAATAATAATAATATAAATTATTATTATTATTATTATTATTTACGACAAAAACCTTTCATGACTAATTTTCTAATATGTTAATATAAAATATGTTTTATAAATAAAATATTATAGAAAACAAATGCATAAAACTCCACTCGAATCAATTTGATTCCTCTTTACCGACAAAAACCCGTATTTGGAATATATCGAGTACGGGTTTTTCTGGTCAAAGTGTATCTTGTCTTTACCACGAGTTATTTTCCTTAGTTAACCTTAATTGTTGTTTTTTTCGATATCCGCAGGTTTTTCAATTTTCTGTTCTAGGGGTGATGATACCCGTCGGTACGGGATTCAAAGCATTATTACACCGGTCAAGAAAACCCAACAACATTCATTTAGAAATAAAAAAGAATAATCTATTTGAGGGGCAAGTGGGAGATGATATTTTGTTCTACCACAGAGAATTATTTGGTTCTTGCAGCCCAAATAATAATTTCCATGATACATCAGAATTGATATATGATTTATTTTTACTGCATTTAATACATATATAACGTGTGCATATATATTAAATAAATATCAACAAGTTATCATCAAAGAAAACTAAAATTTTTACGCATTATGAATCTAAACAAAGTTGGAATGTGTTATTGTTAAAGTAAGATTATAAATCTGAAATGGAATGTGAGAAGAGGAGAGACGTTATAGAGAGTTAGATATGCATTTAATTCTTTTGAATATCCATATAAAAAAAAATAATTCCAAGAATTTGTTTTTAATCTCTTCTTTTTAACACACAAAAACACGGTGTTTATGAACTTTATGCATCCAAGATTTTCAAATAAAAATATAAATAAAAAAACAAATTTGACCACAATGTAACATTTCAAGATAGCTTTTCTTTTATTTATTCAGAACACTGTTCTCCAGCTTGGCTTGAACATTCGAATGCACAAAGAAAATAATGAGATCCATCGCAAAAACTCTTCATTTTCATAGCATTTTCAGATTCAGTGCCCAAACTTCAACAATGGCGCATCCATATCCCTTAATCAAAAGACTACTTTTGTTCATTCCATCTTAATAAGCATTTCATATGATGACATAATATGATGACATACATATAGTTTCATCTGACCAAACCTTACAGTTTCAGATGAACATTCACTTGTCATTCTCTGATAATGTACAAACATTAAAAATAAAAAAAAAATCTGCTGAATCAGTATCTCCCCTCACATGGTTGAGTCATTTCTCACCTTCTCGACTGCTTCATCAACCAACCCCTAAAAACAGAGCATATAAAAACAGACGGTGAAATAAAATACAGAACCAGCAATTTTCGCGGTCCCTGTTTCAACATCCTCTTCAATGCACCTGCTGATTTTCTTGAGAGCCTCAATAGACTCAGCTGCAGCCTTCAGCAGACTTTGCAGCGCATCATGTACCTACCTACAAAAGAATTTTCAAAGGCCCCTGCCACACACCACCATCGGCGTGTTTCATAGTTACAATGTTTCAATGTACATACATGACAAGGTAAAGATATTCTGTGACCGTATCAGGCTGAAAGGTTAAATTATCAGCCAGTGCACCCATCCATACAGTGCTCAATCATCGACCTTCCCCCCTCTAGTATTCCCCAGTTTATCTTAGAAGGCCTACCGACAAATATTACATAAAGACATTGACTCCCAAAATAATGTACATGTATGTTTCATTGCCCTTCACTTAACCGCTGACCCACCTCCTTTTTCGAGCCGGCCGCTCCTGTTTGATCTCAAAATCTGTGCCCACCGCATCAGTTTGTATGGGCAACGAAACCTCAGTCTCCAGCTTCTTGTTTGATGTGTTATCCTTCTCGATGGGCATGGGAAGCTTGAACCGCTCGCTCCGCTTCTTCAGCTTCTCAAATGTGTCCAGGTGACAGTCCCCTGGGATTTTGTCAGTGACTGGACCTGTGTCAGCATCCCTGGTTTCGGAATCAATGACCCCAACAGCATTGTCGGTGGATTCATCGATGCATGCCTCCTTTGCTCTTGTTGAAGAGGGTGATGACTCGACATTGGCGATGTAGTCTCTCTCCTTTTGGCTTGTCCAGCGTTCCAATTTTGATCGTCCACGATTTGCGCTGTCATCATCCAAGGCAACTTCACCGTCTTCTTCCTATAGGGGAATGCTGTTGTTCAGGACGCTCATGCTGCTCTTTGTCGTGGCGGTTGTGGTGGCGGTGGTGACTGGTCTTTTTGGTGGTAGAAGATGATCTTGTCTGTCCATGGTCATGAGAATTCACAGTTGTTTATTGATTCACTGACACACTTAGACAATCTGCACCCAGTTATACAAAATCTATTTTTTCTTTCCTTCTCATTTCTGTGTGCCCATGCACCTATGAATGTCATAGAGAGCCACTTAAAGAGAATATTACACCATAATAGTTAGTCATGGGAACTCGCAAGTTTCTTCAGTGGTGATGAAGAAATATTAGCTGGAACTGCATGAATTTCACTTGCACATATTGACAATTTCATGCTTTAAAACTTTTATGTTATTAGCTTAGACATAGGACTGTACAGTAGTGCAAATCAGAACTAAAATAAGAAAAATGATAGCATGCCTATCAATCAACAGAAACACCATAGCTCCAAACAACATGATATGATGATTGTGAAAATATGTTTGCATAAGAAAAGAAATGACATGATTTGGTCACTGATTTTAATTGACAAAAAAATGATTTATATGTAAAATATTACATTGTTTTCCAACCAGTAATGTGAATCTTATCACAACTTCTATCTATCAACTACAACAATATAGCTCCCATCAAACGGAAGTGAAAATTGTAAGAGAACTATTGACACATAATGTATTGAGTTGGTTGCTTTTACTGACAAGGGATGGCTCCACCAAATTCATTTATATATGCAGAAGACTGGTGGAATTTTCCTCCATGTATAAAGATAATCTTAGGGCACATTGGGTAAATGAGCTCCAAACCAACAATGAAAACCAAACCTAAAATCCCAAATTCCTCCATCATGCAACACCCAAGAAAATAGCCCATTTAATGACCGGGCAACATGCATATTTAATTGCTCCCCACCCCCTTCATCCATTCAAAATTACCATCCCGTTCCCCTCCTTCCATATCTTCCAACACCCTGCAAAAAAATAAATTCTTTACATTTATACTTTTTCACCCATTCACACTCATCCCCAACTTCTAAACAAGGCATAAATAGATAAAGGATTGTGCGACTAGACTCACATTAAAATGTCACTCCCATATATGCTGGCAAACCCTCAATTCATAAACAGATGATCAGTTGACTCTCCCTCTGAGTCACACATATGACAAATACACTATTCCTTGGCATGAATTTATGGAGAATCTCACACAAACCGTGCATTTGTAGTGAATCAGAATCCAAGCAGAAATTGAAGCCTTCAAGGAAATCTTCGAGTTTCCTCCTATTTCACATGACAGAAACCGAAACTCCCATCAGTTAAGAAGACCACACTGAAAAACCCTCCACACCTATGTGCCCATCTCCAGATCTTACTATTCATTTTCCTAAAATTTCAATCCCATTCAAGACCTCCAATAGTTCAACAAGCTTCAGAGCTTCTCGTCCAACAAATCTTTTTAGAGTTAAGCAACAATTTCCTGATTAACTCACTGGATCCTAAACTTGGCCTTTTTATTCGGTTCTCATGAATTCTGAAAAATCTGGAGCATAAGGTCATCAGCCATATCATCTAAATAATCCAGAATCTGCGGTATTACCATCTCTGATCAATGTACGGATCTCCATCAAATGTCTATCACCACTTCCCATACCAGAAAGGTCTCTGAGAAGACTAACATTTACATATCCCATTATCCTATCTGGAGTAGCAAAAACTGACAATTCTGATCCACAAATCTTCCACACTAGATCCAATATTCAAAAATCATTTATGAGTTGTATTTGCATTGCATTACTTTTATAAACCACCAAAGTTAATCTACCCAAACATCATGTAGACGTCCAAAGAAGATTCCAAGAAAAGCAAAGAAACAAACAGCATATGAATGTCCCACCAAATCATGGCATGTCTCCAATTGGACCAAAGACCTAAGAGTGATTCCTCACCCACCCCTCATTTACTACATCATGTTGCAATCTGCTATAGCCAAAGATGTGCAGCCACAACATCATAGTTAATATATTTAATGAGGTGCAATCAAAATCCATTATCTCCAACAAAAAAAAAATACAACTATAACCCCCTGTTTGTGGTGGAGAATTAACAGGGAATAAGGGTGAATACTGGAGAATAGCCTGTATTCGTTGTTTGTTTTTCTAGATAAATCTTGATAGCTATGTGTAGATAAGCTAAGATAAGGCCTGATAACTATTATAAGGAAATGCTAGAATTGCTTATCAGGGTTTTGCTAATGGATAAAAATATTCTTCTCTGTCATTTTAAAGAATTTATCTCACCTACTAGTCTCACTCACACATTCAAAAAACTGTCACATCTATCAAATCAGTTACACTTCTCTCATATTTATTCAAGGGTATACTTGTCATTTAAAAAGTCATAAACTATTATTCATCCATTATATACCACTTATCATCACTTTATCTAAGGTGAACCAAACAACAAAAATGTAACTTTTACGTTTCTGAATGAGAATAAAAGAAAAGGCAACCAAACAAAAATTTGCTTATTTAGCATGGATTATTACATATTCCAGTATAGCTATCAAAGGTGAATAAGCCTATGTCACACCCTATACGGGCCCTAAAAGCACAGTTATAAGAAAGAAACTTGTTTTTTTACAAACATCATAGTTAGAAAAAGTGTGAGATATTCGTAGGAGAAGAAATCGTCATAAAAGGGGGATTTCCAGCTATTTGATAAGCAGAACTTCCAGATTCCAACATAGACCTCATATATCATCGCCAAAGAGCTTATCTCACATAGTTCAAGTCATCAAACTGGTCATCAACCAAACTTCAATAAGTTGACATCAGCCTCGAAATCTTTTTTCAATACTAGATCTAATCTATGTTCATTTCCATTGTATTTTTAAGAATGTTCATATCCTCACAACTCCATCCAGGTCCCTATGAGACATCCTTTCAACTGCCTCTAAATTATCATCCTAATCTTATATCCCTTCTTTGCTTATGTCAACTATGGATATGTTAGTTTTCAGTAGGTCCATCTTCTTTTTCTCTCTTTTTACTTTTTTTTTCCTGATTAACTCTTATCCCATTAACCAGTAAATACTAGCACACCTCGATGAAGAGGTATGGTTGCATTTTCCCTATAACATTTTATCCATCAATCAAGTATGCATTCATAGAAAAACTACAAAAAAATAATACAACCACCGGAATGGTTTTCAGTGCAACATAATCATTAAGATCTCACATCAACAGGATACTACTGCCAAATAGGTCCAACTGTTGTGGAATACAAGTGACGCATTGACCTATTTTCTCACTATCTTCATCTTGAAATCTTTGAGCATCTCAAACATCAGCCTCCAGTATCTTTGAAAAAGAAGAAAGCTGCTGTAAATCCAGGTTTGGCAAATTTCAAGTCTCTGTGATGTCATTCAATTGTTGCAGACCCACCAATGATTTTTTTACATATGGAAAAGGTGGGAGGTACCAACTCAATAGTCCCTTCAAAGATGACTTTTTTTCTAAAAGAAATCTAGTGCGTACCCAATTAAATTGAAACCCCCGGATAGGAGACTGCCTCTCATAGATGACTGCCCCATTATTTTCGAAGATGACTGTTGCCTCTCATAGTTAATTATCTACTATGGAACTGCGCGTTATACCATCAGTTTCTAAATTGAAACCCCCGGATAGGAGACTGCCTCTCATAGATGACTGCCCCATTATTTTCGAAGATGACTGTTGCCTCTCATAGTTAATTATCTACTATGGAACTGCGCGTTATACCATCAGTTTCTACGCCATGCATTCATCAATGACTGCCCTATTATATCACATCAAACCCCCTCAATCTCCCTCATCAAAATCAGTTTGAACTTAACCTTCCATGTTTTTTACATGAGCCATTTACAAAATTCAATATTTTTTCACAAAAATTCAACTCCTCCAACTTCAAAAAATTGCAATTCCATTACAGTAATATGAAATGCTGCTTAAAAATAATTATGCAATGAAGATGGCTGATCAATAGGAACATATAGGTTGATAATTAATCACACATTAGGCACAATGGCAAGGAAAAAGGGAGCTTTCTCTTCAAAGATATATAAAGGGTATTTTGCTTAGAAGGTGTGTTTCCGTCACTTTTGGGGATATAGTTTATTGAATTTGTTAAAACTCAATCCTTTAAGCTAAAAAAAAAAACAAAAAAAGACTTTGTAATCAATTCTTTCCATTTATTGAATACTCTCATTTTCTGAGAAATAACATATTATACCTTCTCCAGTTGGTCCTCTTGTTTTCTTCTGCTAGATACCAAGGCGCTGTGACTACCATCTTCAGTTTCTTTAGCCTTTCTTGCATTCCCTCTATGTCTCCCCCTGTTTGTCTGCTGACCATCAGAACCAGCAGATAAACGACCATTGTGAGCAGTTGACTTTTCATGCCTTGAGTTTCTCTCCTGCTGACTGGACTGACTGTCACGTGTATGCATGTCCTCACGCCCTTTATATTGTGAAAGATGGTCTTCCTCAACTCGATCCCTCCTCTTGAGTTGTTCATTTTGTCTCCTCTTCTCTCTGTGTTGATAATCCTTATCTGACTCAGAGTCTCTGGACTCCTTGATCCTGGCACTCCCAGCCTGTGGCTTCTCTTCAAGGACTCGCCCATTTCTCGCTGCTCCTCTTCCTTCTTCTCTTTTACTGTTGATTAACATATCATCATGAGTCGGTTTAAGCCTCGGCCTATCTTCCCTCTCCCTCTGCCGCCAGCTATCATCCCTATGCCTAACAGAATGGTGATCATCAGACTTTCCTCTCAGTCTTGCAATATTGTCCCTCCTCCTCGGATCAATTGTATCATCCCTTCCTCTTCTTCTTTGGCTAACATCTTCCCTGCCCCTATATCCATGCAAGACATCATCCTTGTCAGCACGTTCCCTCCTCTGTGATTCTTCTTCTTTCCTCTTGACACGAAGATCATTCAAGTTTTCATGACGCCCAACATCTTTATCATAACGTCCTCTCCAATCAACATCGTCAACTCGTTTTCTCAATTGAATATCCTCATCTTTGTCATTCCTATTATATAGCCGAACATTGTCCATGTTCCTCAATCCTGGTTCCTCAAAACGTTCCCGCCTTGTGTCATCATCCCTTGGCCTTCTTCCACGTGCATCCTCCTCCCTCCTATTCCAAGATCCAATATCCCTCTCCTTATCACGTGAATCCAGATCTTTGTGTGGATAAGAATGAGAAATATCATCTCTTCCTTTCAAGGTAGCACGGCTTCTGATTAACTCTTGTTTACTATCTTGATCAAAATCATCCTTCCGTCGATCACCATGTTCATCTTCATCACGGTGCCTCTTCAAATCTCCTATCTTTCTTGACCTGGAATCTTGCATGACTTCATCTTGACCACCTTCATGACGCTTTTGATAATCCCTGCTACTTCCTGACTTTCCTTTGCTAGTATCACTTTGTGTAGTTCTTAAATCATCGCTATTGGCAGTATCTTGGACAGCAGGTTCAACTTGAGAACCTAGCTTTGGCTTTTTGACAAAATTTGTCTCACTTGGAAGGCCAGCATCAGAACCTATTTCTTCTCCTCCTACTTCAATACTATCATCGTCTTCATGCAAATCATCAACTTGATCTAGACTCAGGTCCACCATAGTATCATCTGCCATGGGAGATGATACTTCTGACGTTCGAATTTCTTCAATGCTGTCCCCTGATTTGTCCTTTGGAAGATCATCCTCTCTGTCCCCCCTGGATATTTGGCTAGATGTCGTATCAAAACTTATGATAGGATGCCTTTCATATTCAACCCCTTGCGGCCACCTGAAAGATAATGGCAGTACAAATCAGTACACAGAAACTGTAATCATGTGAAAGTGTTATTGAAAATGACTTGCTAGGATAATCGATAGAAAATAGTAAAAACCATATTTACTATTGATGAATATTTACCAACAAAAGAAAAGTTCAAAACATTTTTTAAGATTATAAAAGAAATTTTTTTAAGACTTTATTAGCATCATTTTCATCCAAGGAACTGCAATTTATACCGATGACTTCATGATCCCCCTTGGGAACAGGTTAGGTATTTCTAATTCAGGTGAAAAACATCTATTGTGGTATAGCCTAGTAGGATATAACATAAATTAATGCACATATTTGCATGTATACAAACATATGTTGTCAAGCTATGAATTTATCTATGAAAAGGTAGGGAATGCAATTTGGTTCAAAGCACCATAAACAACTCAACATGTGATCCCACCAAAGGAACCTCAACAAGAGCAGAAAATTTAATCAACAAAATGAGAAAACATGACAATATTTCAATCAATGTCCTTACTATCCTGGAAGGACCAAGGTGACTGCCAAATTCGAGTAAATCAATTAAAACACTGCAGATTTTTAGACATTTCTGACCAAAAAAAAAAAATCAGATGTCAGGGTAGCCACAAATCAATTGGAACAATTATTACATTTGAGATAGTGTTATTAAGTTACTGAATTGTGTATAAGATAAACTAAATAACATAATTAGGATGTTGGGTAAGCTCCAATGGCAACTGAAACACAAAGATGATATGAGTTTGATACCCTTAGTAGTATGTGCCACAGACAGATCAATGTGAAATCCTTGTTAAGTAAAAAACAGGGATTAGAAGATATTCATTTCAAGGAAAAGATCGTTTAAAAGCAGTCCAATGAGTACCACTTACCTTCCTCTATGAGGACTGCTAAATGTACCCCCCGAGTCTGCTGAGGTCCGGGACCTTGGGTTAGAGTGATGAGGGAGAGATTCCCCTGAAGTAAAAGAGCAAGATATCACACCTTCAGTACGATAACATGAAAAAAAAGAAACACGAAAGGAGCCTTCTGAATCACTATTACACTCTTCCTACCATCATGAGCTGTACATATCTGTCAGGGTATTTAGGATCAGGTTTTGCATCATCTTCTTCAAATTCATCACCTCCACCATCAAAATCTTCTTTCTGTGAACCATTCTCAGGTTGCTCCAATGCACCATTCGAGGTGATTGAGTCATCAACAGAACCTTGTAAAACAATCTGTTCAACACAATACCTTAGTTATTAGGCTTCCCGCTTCTGATAGTTTGCAGATAGCAGAATCATACAAATTTGCTTGATAGATATGGATAATAATTAGAAGTTATATTACCTCTATTACTGCATCTGAATCACGCATACGTGGTGGCCTGGTATCAATGGAAGGAACCCGCTCATAACCAGAACCGCTTTCAACTTGTATTGCCCTCCCCGTTGGCTGGTCATCAAATGCAAATTACTATATGAGATGGTTGGTGCTATTATTGGAGGTAAATACGGGTCCCAATGGATTCAAATTCAAGGCACATAGGAAAATAGATGGAATCAGTATCCCACCAATTTGGTTGGATTTGGTAGATCATCATGTATTATCATTTTAATGGTCATTATGCCCATCAATAATAATATAATTAAAAAAAAACATTTTTTTTAAGAATGGTGCTCCCCAGGATTTGATCCTTGACCTCTTTCACAGAAGTGGGGGTGCTTACCAACTTAACCAAAGCTTGATTCACTTTTAAAAAAATTAAGATTCATATCAGTCACTAATTACAATTTTATTATCATCATTATATTATCCATTTTAATATTTAAATATTATGTAACATACAAGGGAGATTACACTCATTTTATATTTAATTATATATGCGATTGTTTTATTTATTTTATTGATTTAAGTATTTTGTTGTGTTAGTATTACTCACTTTTTTATTATTGTGATATAGGTAAAGAGTTAGATTTTTCGAATGTATGTACAAGCAAGCCAGTACTGGTATTTTAGGTACTTAAACCAAATTTTCATATCATTCATGCATGAACCAAATTTTAGTAAATTTGGGTAGGAACCCATTTGGCAAACCAAACAATCTAATGAAATTTGAATTCCTAGTAAAACAATTACTGGTAAAGAGAATCCATCCCAAATAATGACATGAACCAAACAGGGCCTATGGGAGAAAAAACAAGTTACCAGCTGTGGACGTATCCATGTAGTTCCTCTTCCTTGTCCATTCATATCTACCTGTGCACCATCTTCCTTTACTATATGTGTAGTTTCAGCAGACATGTCTTGAAGTCCTGCTGCAGCTGCAAGCTCGGGAGGCAAATCTGGATCATAGTCCTGAAACATCAGCGGTAAGGGAGAACATCAGAAAGGTAAAGATAATCCCTACATAGCATCAAAAGAATCCTAACTTCTTTTTTCCCTTTTTATTTCTTTCTTCATTAAGCAAGATTAGGGCATTATATAAAATAATAAAAATGAAGCCCCTGGAACAAAATGGAGACGAGGGATCTCCTATTACCAAAAAGAAGAGAAAAACAAATGGGATCCCTCAAGAATTGAAATACTCTGCTCACAAGAGCTCTAGTCAACTACCCTCTCCAAAGGATGCTTACCTGCTCAGATCTTCCACTCTCATAAACCCGGATTCTGCTCTGCATGGTGGCCTCTAGGCGGAGTTGTTCCTACACAAATATAATCAAATTTTAATGATGGACATTAATCAAATGAGAATGGCCATCAAAAGTTATCTATATAAGAAAACTCGTCACATGCCAGTCGCTTGCAATAATCTTTCCAATTGTCTTCATCCAAACCAAAGTTGAAAAAATCAGATATATCAACTCCAGGATATCTCCAAGGCTTGTCCTCAAAGCTGTCGATATCAATGTCAAACACAGTCCTGAAACAGAATTAAATTTGAAACCATTGTCAAAAAATGGAATCCAGATTAACCTACATACAAGAGCATTATGTCCAAGACTAAGCAACCACATTCAAATACTGGCTAGTGAAGAAAAAAGGAAGTGATGTAATGCATCAATGTCCATAATAGTCACTGTTATACTATCTCACAAAACTATTGCTTGACTTTACCTAGTATCCAATTAACTCTTCTAACATGCCCAATGTGCAATTACACCAGTAATATGAGTTTTCAAATTCTTGATCTATCAGGCAACAACAAAATTGACATATATCAAAAGAGGGGTTAGGACCCACATAGGCAGGCACACCACCACTAAGTGGTGCTTGCAGCATACATTCCATTGTGTGTGCTGCAGGCACCACTTAGTGGTGGTGTGCCCGCCTACATGGCACACACCAGGTGGGTCACAGGGGAATCCGATCCCTCAACCAACCTTTCCAGTCCCTCACAATTAAGCCTGTCAATTATAAGAAAAAATATCCGCATCCAATCCGAATCCGTATCCGAAAATGCAGAAAATATCCGATATCCGAAAAATCCGTATCCGTATCCGAAAAAATAATCCGTATCCGAAAATTTTCGGATCGGATACGGATATACCCCTATCCGATCTGAAAAATATCCGTATCCGATGGCATTAAATAAATGTTAATATTAGTATTTAATATCTACCATTGGATTTTGATCAAGTGGCTCACATTATTTCTAATAGTTGTAAAGTTAGGACTTGTGTTTGTGAATTTTTTATTTTAAGTCAATTTTTGAACTTTAAATGAAAATTTGTTATGTTTAATTATTTATTTATTCTTTCTAATAGTTGTAAAGTTAGGACTTGTGTTTGTGAATTTTTAATTTTAAGTCAATTTTTAAACTTTAAATGAAAATTTGTTATATTTAATTATTTATTTATTTATTTCGGATATTTCGGATAATTATCCGAATCCGTATCCGAAATTTCGGATCGGATACGGATACTCTTTTTAAATATCCGTCAGATACGGATACGGATATATAAAAAAAAATTCGGATACGGATACGGATATGACCATATCCGCTCCGTATCCGGTCCGTTGACAGGCTTACCTCACATAGATGGACCAAATCCTTATGGTACTATGTCTTCAAAACTAGATTATTCTTGTTCTACGCAAACACATACCTGATAGTAAAGATGATGAATGTGCTAGAAAGGAATCCACTTAAAAATCAAAATATTATATAAACAAATCCACTGAACATATTTCCACTGATCTGGAATGAAACTCCACTGGCATTATGAACATTGCAATGGTTAGATGATGAAACAAAACAAACGGACAGTGAAATTGGATAAAATATCTCATCATTAAGACAGGAGAGGAGTGTACAGCTGAACAGGGTTCTTATCCTTTCTTCCGGAAAGGAAGCTTGCAATACAAAATCAGATGTAGTTTAAATTCATTTCTTAAGGAAGTCTAATAAACAACAGCCGGACAACACTATCAAGCATTACGCAACAACGATGATAAGGCTTCTTTTGGAGGTGTTAACTCGTCAATTCAGACCGAGAATATTGCAGTCTCGTTCATTAAGCTAATTGGTTCCTTGGGGTTAACTTAGATGATTGAAGGACAACCAATTTTAAATGGTATACAAAACACTTTACACATATTGCAAGCTGTGTGTGTTTACTACAATAAGTTTTATTGTTTTTGCACTCAATCATATTTCAATATCTCAAGTCTATTATTAAAAATATGTATGGTTTTATAAATTGTTAGTAGTTTTTCGTTAAATCATCTTGAAGTTGTATTTTCATTATACCAAAGTGTTCTTCTCTAAAATTTTACAGTGTTGAAAAGTTGGGCGAACACTTTGACGACTGACAAACTTGTTCCATGCCAAGTTACCATTGCTTCTGGGTGCAGAGGATCATTTATGAGAATCACATGCCTTCTTACAGCATAAACACAAAATCTATAATTGTGTAAGTGTATGTTTGCTAGACTTACTGGCATGTAGCCTCCAATACATATGACCTTTTCCATAACACGTTGGAAATACAAACAATTACATAGAACCTGATGTTGTGGATATGAGCACAAAGAATACGTGTACTTATGATGATAAGAAGCCAATCGCCCTTCAAATTAATTTAAAACCCTAACTTACTTGTGAGAGGGAAGAGTAAAGTCCATTCCACCACCAAATCCGCGCCCTGAAGAATTATTTCCCCAGGCAGGAGCTCCAAATCCTGAATGAAAATTTTTCTGCATGTATGGGATATTCTTGGGACCCATGGGTCTCCAATCACCTCTCCCACGACCAGCAACAAGGCCCATTGCAGGAGGACGGACCTGTCCTGGAGCATCTCCAGCACCAGTTGCAGCGCCACCAGGTGCAGCTGCTGGAGCAGGTCTCACATACTGCATGCAATGAAAGAAGATCAACACGGAGTCATCACATGATGTTTCCAGAGAAAGAAAAGGACAGAAGATGAATTAAGGAAAAAAGACAGAAACAAATGCAGCTTCATGCAACCTTTCCAGACATTGAAAGAGAAGAAAAAAACACTATCTATGTCTAATTCAAGGGAAGAAAAGGGTGTAATCAGGCATACTCAAAGTCTAGAGCATCTAATGAGGAAAACTTCCAAAAAGTGTATTCATAACTTTCAGACATAACAAGTGCAGCTGAAAATAAAAGTCATGGGCGCTCCCACCCCGCCCACGCACCCCCCCCCCAAGAGAGAGAGAGACTGAGAGAGAGCTTTTAGAAGTACACTCTAAACAAGATTGTGGCATAGAATTGATAAAATTTCAAACAGCTTTTGTCTAAAAGTTGCTCTCAACTAGCATTTTCATCAAAGTACTCTCAACTAGTTTTTTCATTAAAATTGATTTGTTGACTTTTAATACATAAAAAACAATAAGGAAACCAAAAGCAAAGCTTAAGGAAAAAAACAGTTGGAACCGATGATCCAAAAACTGATTTTGCAAAGCAAAATCATTGGTTCCAAATGGGCCTAAATGAAACTATAATGACTATTAGCCCTGATATTGATGATTATAATCGGATCTCGTAGTTCCAACTATGACAATTCCCAAATGGAGGATACTTTGGTGAGTTATTATATTCTTCAATTATTTTAATGGATACACGCTTTGTATCACTTGGAATAAAGATGGGCACAGGTGTGAAATAACAAAACTGCACAAGTTAATTCCACCTCTTTTCCTTAGAATAATCATTCACCAATTCTTCGTTTTTATATTTGAATAGCTATCAAGCATACTTCCACAAACAACAGGACTCACTACTATCTACTGTCCCCTGGAACCATTTTAGGATGTCAATTTGTCATTTTTACAAGAATCATTATTCTTTCCTGTGGGTGGGCCTTGTAGGAGAAGAGTCCACATTATTTCCAATCATGCCCACAAAATTAGTCCGACAATTTGTTCCTAACAAGGCCTAAATAAAACTCTAATGACTTTTAGCCCAACATGTGACGATTATGATTGGGTCTCATAGAAGCAGAGTCCACATTAATCCCAATCATGCTTCATGTACTTCATCACAAATTCAATGTGTAACACATAACAAATTTATTTCATTAAAAATAAGAGCTAAGCAATAAGCAATAAGCAATACACCCAGTAACATAAAGAAATATCCTAAGAACAATGGTATAATCAATTTCTCCTATGATGCACAAGCCACAAAGTTCTAATATATAAACAAAGACAAATTTCCAAGTCTTTTTAGAAAGAATGACATGAACTTCAAGTCAAATATTCAACCTTCCCAATATCATAAACTTTATAATTTTAGTATATATCCATGCGATATATCTAAATAGTGACAAACATAAAGACATGATCTAATCTTTGGAATTCAAACTACTAAAAGGGCAGACATCAGTAGCAAATATAGTGCATTAATTTGAGTCATTAAATTGTATAAGAAAGCATATCATGAATATTGCATGCAAGTCCACGCACACATAAATTGCAGAGCAACTTGTTCTGCCCTTTTAAAACCAGAAGATGTCTTTTTCTCCTCCATTCCAGTTATCAGACAGGATCAATTTCATCGATCACAACCCTCTTGGATCTTGGTGATTTGTGAAATTTTCCAGCAGGAAATTCAAATTACCTATCATTCTTCAGTACAAAATGAGCCTCTACACATTACGAAAAAGGGACCAAATTAATAGGTGCCAAAAGTTTTCCTTTTACCTATTTTATCTCAAGGTCAAAATGTTTTTAGATATGATGCTGAAGATGCCACAATTCCTTGGATAGTTCACAATTGTTTATAAAACCTTCTAGACTACAATAGTATCCCACTCCCACACGCTCTCCATCTCACCTATCAACATGATCTTTCACATGGTGTCACCCTGAGTGAAGAAAAATCCTGCTCAATCATGATAGATCACATAAGTGTGAGCTATTTCCAGGTGGAAGGAAGTAGACTCCTGATCTTTTCCTTTCCACACATCGATCCAGTTAGAAGTCTCATTAGGTCACATCTCTTCAGATTGTATTCGAAAGCATCATTCTTTTTTTTTAATTAAAAAAAAATCCTTTTTTTGATGAAAGGAGGATGTCCCAACAAATTTAATTTTTATAAACATCGTAAAAAGAAAAGTTTTTGAGAAATTTGTAGGAATTGTAATCCTCAAATTCATTAGAAAATTGGGGTACAATTCCAGAGCAAAAAAAGAAAAGATGAGTAATATACTGCCAAAAGAAGAAAAAGATTACAGCCCCTGCACAATTGACAGCCCAATCCTTAATAAATCAACCAGTACTCTCCCATATATTTTCAGCCTGACCAATTTGAAAATTGCCTTATTCTTCTTCAGCCAGATAGCCCAACATCCCACAAGAAATAAGATCAGCGATACTTTGCTTTTATGCTTTGGCACCCCTTTTTCTTATGTTTCTTATCAGCTTCCCACAATTGTTCCAGACTGTTTGAAGAACAACCCAAACCAGTTGCATTCCCTAATTGATCCCATACCACTCATGAAAGAAGGCATAAGCAGAATAGGTGTTTCACTGTTTCATCTGCTTGGACATATAATGGACATGTAGCAGATTCTCCCAGCACCCACTTTCATCTTTATACTCTTATCACCAACTTTTCTTTGAGTGCTAACCACATAAAGCATTGCACCTCTGCAAGGTCTTTAATCCCCCAAATTTTCTCCACAATTCAAGGTTGTATTCACTTGAATTGGGCACTCTATTCTCAGCCAATCATGACAGTTCTTCAGAGTAATTTTCTTTTGCATTTGGCTTTCAACTCACACTATCTTCCTGTTCCTTCATAATCTGAATGCTGTGCAACAGTTGAAATAAGATTAGAAGTTTTTAAACCACTGGATCCCGAAGGTTTCTTCCAAAAATGGGATTCCACACGAATCGATCTTCTGTTGTTTCCATGTAAACACAAAACCATATTAATTTGTTGACGCTGAAAACATTCTAGGAAAAGTAACTTCTTCACCGCAGTAGACACCACCCCAAATGACAATACCACCAACTACAAAGTATAAACACTATCAAATATAAAAAACAAAGAAAGAAAATATATAATAACAAGTTCCCAAATTACTAGCGTAAGAACAGTTTTGGCAACTACCTTTTTAGTAGAAAAAAGATTTTGACAACTTGTGTCCAAAACTTGACAGCTAACACCAAATGTATCATGCAAGTCTAAAAAATTTTATTTTTTAAATAATCATTTACTCAATGATAGAGTCTAAAATTTAAGGCAGACAATGGTGAAAGAAAAATTATACTCAACCATCATTTTGAAGAGTCTAGAAGATTTATTGTTCCCGAAGGTCTAAGGTTCTCATAGTTTGTGTGGCCAAACACCAAAAAAACCTCATATTTTTTTTAAAGAAAGATAGATTGTCCATGACTAAGTAGATCATAGGGTAAGAAAAAACTTTGTTAGACATGGATGATGGGCATCTTATCTAAGCTTTTTCAATGCCTTTGATTTGGATGGCATATAAACTGATGCATTCCTCTAGACCTAAAGTTTGCTTAGACAATGAACCCATATATGCAATTGATGATTTGATTTTGCTTTATTCAAGAAGTCCAGTAGTACACATTCTTCTCCTTCTTTTTTGAAAGAAACAATAGTGAACAAAGCTAATGTCGTGCATCCAGGTTTTTCCCAATATGAAGGGGAAAAAAATCTTGCAGAGAGCGAGTTCAAAGAAAGCAAGCTTTCATGCAAGCAGCATACTTCCACTTCAAAGCCTACTCTGTACTCCACAGAACCTCAAGATACTTTTCCTTCTTTACTCCGATCTCAGACTTCTCCAAAACAATTCCCTTCAACCATGAACAAATCCTTTGAAGCCCATCAATACCCATTCCTGAATTCCCATGAATACCAGCAAATAAACAAAATAAAAGCAAAGCACAGCCCACAAAAAGCACATGAAACCAAACCACTGCTTTAGCCACAAAAAAAAAGGCAATACATACATGTATGACAGCCAAAAACCACAAATTTCATCACTTCCTCCCACATATCACACACCTCAATTACCATACAACCTCGATAACCCAAAATCTTAATAGCCAATAATTTCTCAAGAATTCAAAAGAAAAAACCTGACAGAACAGACACTGACCTTATACTGCATATGAACAGAGTGATACCCGTGACCACTATATCCACTCCTCGCCCCAACCCCGACCGGCCCATTCATTTTTGGGGCCTCCGCCCCATCCTTCCTCTCACCATCCATCCCCGGCTGCGGCGCCACCTCCTCTCCCCACTCCTGCTCCTCCATCATGGGTGGACGGGGCTGATCCCCATCGTCAGCCACAATAACCAGATCCTCCCCATCCTCATCATCATCGTCATCGTCCTCTTCATCACTCCCCCCAATCCGTCCGTTCCTCTGCAACCCCCCTCCAATCGGCCCCCGAGTCTCGTTCAGCACGATCCGCAGATCGTCCTCGCTATCGCTCTCCCAATCATCCCCACCGGCTCCCCCCAAATCCTCTTCTTTATCCAAAACATCCGCCGCCACCTTCGCATCAGCCTCAAGCGGGGATCTTGAGAGGCCGGGGATGACCGGCTCCTCTTCAGCCTCTTCTACATCCTCCAAAACCTTGATTTCTCCTCCGCCGCCGAGAGGGGGAGAATCCGAAGCAGCAGCAGCTACTGCCACCGAAACCCTAGCCTCCTCGTCCTTTAAAATCCCCGTCCGATCCCCTCCCCCGTCTCCGTCACCGACGAGAATCCAGTCGTTCCCACCACCGCTGATGACGTCATCACCGCCGCCATCGTCCTCGGCGGGGGGGACTCTGGATGGGGGTGCATCGAAGAGGATCTCGTCGTTGTCGGCGTCGACGGTGGGGAGGAGGGGAGGGTTGGCGGAGGAGGAGGGGGGAGGGGGCGCGGGAGGAGGTGGAGCGGAGGAGATGGGGAGGAGGACGTCCGTGTAGAGATCTCCGAACTCGTCGTCGTCGTCGATGTCCATTGAAAATAGAGGGGACTGTCTCTCTTTCTCTCTGTCTCTCTTTCTTTCGAGGTTGTGTTGTGTTTTGGGAGAGACGAGTGCGAGTGTCGCAGACATTAACCCTCGTTTCGTTTGGGTGAGGCATAACTTGGTAATAAAGTAAATAGAGGTGAATAAAGATTTTTTTTTTTCAAGATTGGTGCACGAGAGTTGGGGCTGTTTGGTTCGACCTCTTTTAAGCACTTATTCAACTTAAAACTGAATCAATGCTTATTAGGCTATATGAATGTTTGATTCAAGCTCAAATAAGTGCTGAGAAATTTCTGCTTTTAGAACGTATATACCGAACTTGGAAGTCACTTTTTTTTTCCTCAGTCGCCTTACGCCGATTGGAATCCGACGTGAAAAGACCATACTACCCCAGCTACTTTCATCTATTTACAAGCAATATGTATCCTGTGTTTTCAACTTCCTCTCTCTCCTCACCCTTTTTTGCAATGCTAGCGAAACAAGCCCCCTAAACCCTAATCACAAGATTTCGCCCAGACAGTCGTCGAACACCCAATCAAACACCATTTTCACTCTCCCTCGTCGTCTCTCCTTCGCATAGGCCCCAGTCACCGTCTCTTTTGCCTTGGGACACTCTGATCTCCTTCCTCCTCTTTGGATCTCCTCTCCGACCAACGCTTTGATCTTTTGATCTCAAAAATAAAATTATTGATTGTTTTAGAAGAATAATATTTGATTGTTTATACCTGAATAAATTTAAAATAATAACAAATAATTTTAGAGGCTCTAAAAATATATATGGGGATTTATCTATGTGAATAGACATTCACATTCCTGCAAATATGGATAATCACATTAATTTCTTCTCGAAGCTGGGGCAGACTTACAAGTATTTGAAAACTCATAAAATCTCATATATTTTCATGTGGTCAATATATGTTAATCTTGACCCAACAACCAACCCTAGTTAACTCTAACTCATGTTATGTAATTGTTAAATTATCCCTAACTTTTCTATCCCTTGCGAACCGAGCTTTGGTTATATCGTAAAAGAGATCAAATGATCAAATCCTGGGAGCATCATTCTCCAAAAAACTTTTCTGCCCCTCAAACTGTGCCTCTATGGAAAATGAAGAAATATAAAAGTCCTACAAGAATAATTTGGTATTTTATAGAGACTAATTTGTCTTTATGGTTATTTATAAGGACTGTGAATATGTGGTGTCTATATAATTGCATAATGATGGAATATTCTAGGAATATTCGATCAAGTTTGGATGAAAATTTTAATTTAGTTATGAGAATTAAATTTTTGTAAGTTTTGAGAGACTTGTATACATAGTTGTATATCGGTCAACTTTAATAGGAACTTATATGAGATTATCTATTTTTGCAAGAATATAGATGTTTTTTTACTTTATAAAAAAATTCTCACATAATAGTCTCACACATCCCAAAACCATGTTACATATATCATATCACACACACATCTCTCACACAAACAATATATGTAGGAGTATAGTCATCATTTAAAAGTTATGAACTCTTATTTATCTCTTATCCATTATTTATCATTATTTTATCAAATGTGAATTAAACAACAAAAATGTCACTTTTACATTTCTAGAATAACAAAAAAGGTAACAAAGAAAAAAATTATTTATTATACAGGAATTGTTATCCATAAAAATATATTTATTCTATTGGTTCAAATAATTCTATCACACCTTCAACGGGTTAGGATTCCCCAAAAAGGTGCCCAAATCAGTGGTAAAATTTTTTAATTACAGCTATTTTTGAACTTAATTTTTTCCGATCCCTCATTTTAGTGTACCAAAGCTTCACATGTTAGCGGTTATATATTTTAAAGAATACAATTTGGGCGGATTAAATTAGACTCAACCCAATTTTTCGTGTTGGTCTGGATTATAATTTTAACATTTTGGTTCAATTGGAGTCCGAACAAGAGTTAACCCGAACATGATTTGAGTTGAATTTGGGTTGAGGGTTCATGTTACCATCCAACATGAACATGGAATAGTGATATTTTTTTTTTTTTAGTGATAAAGTTAAATATTCAAAGTCAAATTTTAATTGATTAATTTGTGAGATAAAGTTGAATTATCTAATTTATTTTTATTTTAAATCTATGAATTCTACATTTTCATTTACTTATTTTCTCAGTGACATTGTTCTTTATTATTATCTTTCATATTTCTTTCATATGGAGCATTGACTTTTAGAGCATCAATTATTTAAAGAAACATGTTCGATATAGTCCGCTCATGTTTTATATTTTTTAAAATAGTAAATCTCATTTATTGAGATATATATTTTGATGAAAAATATGTATCACTTAATTTTAAATTGAATATAACTAATTTTAACAAATGTAAATATTAAAAAAATTTCAAAGATCTAAAAAAATAGATGAATGAAAAAATATCAGTAATTACTAATTAATTTATCATTTTTTAACTTAAAAAATAAGTTAGGGAAAAAATAGTTAGCGGACTTGTTGGCTAACACCCCCCCCCCCTCCTTCCCGACCCCTCGCGTTACTTGACATGGTCTAGGCCGATCAATTGGGTTGGACTGTCACAACACGGACATCATAGGAAATGATATGTCCAACCCCAATTACAGCCCTATTTACAATCGTTTTTCTTTTTTTTTCTAAAATTTATACTCTCCCATCAAAGTACATGGTATTATCGGTTGCCAACCTCCAAAGCAAAGGCAAGCCCTTCAAAACGATTACCTCCTTACATCCGTTTTCTAGCATAAGCATCGGCCTTTAGCTCACAATCGAAGAAAGAAGCTCTCCCCAAGGGGAGGTGCAACTCCTTTTCACTGAGTAGTAGATCCTTTACCGAGAGACTAGGGAGCATGATGATGGATTTTCGGCCACTCAGCACCCAGAGCTAAAAAGGGGGAAGTTCCTTCCATTGCCCACAAAATGACCATTTCCACATCCCCCCAATTGGCCCGTTGTTTACCCTTCCATGCTACCAGTATACTCCTGCTGAACCGCTCCTACATGTTCGCCAGGGCCGGAGACCAAGATATAAGAACCTCTGACATCATAACTGACACCCCGGAGAAAGAACCCACATGGGTTACCTTCGCACTTCGAACCACCCTCATTCTGGACTCCAGCCACACCCTTGACAAGATTGCTTCACAGTCACAATTTATGTGGCCTCATTTTCCACACCTCCAACATTTAGGTGGGTCCCTGCATTCTGTTGCACAATGACCCATCCCAAGCACCAGAAACATCTGACTATGTCTCTCATGCGGTAACCCCCTTGAGAGCTAGGAGAAACCTTTCGCTTCCTTGATACGACAACCCACGCTGCCTCCTTCCCTTTTGCCACGCCTCTGCCTCCAACAAAACCACTCCATCCTCCGCCCCGAGAACACATAAAAAAGGATGGTTACATGAGAAAGAAAATCATCATGCCAACTTGAAAGTGAAGAGCCTTCTTTCTGAAAGAAATCTTTGAAGTGGTTTACAATGTGATTTTCAATCTCACCTTGAGCCTCTAATGTTGAATCCCCACTCTTAATTGAGGTGGTGAGATTTTGTTGTCTTTTAGAATTAGCCACCCAATGAAAACATTGTGTTCTCATCTCCAGATTTGAGCCAAATTGCCCTCAATCTTTTGGTGCCAAGATTCCTCCTCTTGCCAGAGGATGACTAATAACTCCTCTTTGGCCTTCTTCCTTCCTTCTAGGTCCGTGAAGAATAAAGGTCCATCTTCTTCCAATTTCCCAATAACATTCTTTTAGGGATGCTTTCTGAACATGGAGGTTAAGCTATGCTTGTTTGCTCCACAATAAGTCTACTTTTTGATGAACTTCATTTTACATGTTAATTTTGCTTACCTTTTCCAAACACAACAATTGAATCCCATACTACGCAATCATATCATGGTATCCATCTTCAAGGAGCCACCAATTATTAGGGGTATACATGCAAATCACTCATTTTCTTTTGTGGTTGATGGAGGACATTTTAGTCATTTAAAAGGTCTTATCGATTTTTTTTAAAATCTCATAATGTTTATGTGGATAAATGCATTTGTAACACGTTTAGATCAATATAATATATCAAGAATATTAATTAATTTGACAGAAAACTAACTTATGGGCCTAAATCATTATCCATTAGAAAAATATAGGAGGTTATATAGATATTTAGAAAAATGAGATGCCAATATGGATATTCGCAAACTTCATGGGGGTTATATGCATTTTTCCCCTTAGGTATGGGTGAAAATGATGAGGGTAAAAATGTAATTTAATTATGTGTGATTAAATTAACTGCACTCCAGTTTCAATGTGTTAATAACATGGGGATATATCAATATAACCCAAATAATCAGGGGGTTTATATGGATTTAAAAAAAAAGAGGGGTCGATTCCATGACCATGAGCTGTAGTAGCAGCAACAGATGATGGATAAAGTGGTGGTGGAGCAGCTAAACCCCTAGCTTTTGAAGCAGCATTCTCTTCTCTGAAGGAAGTTAGGACAGTTCAGTTTAGTGGTGCAAGCAGATTTCCCGTGAAGAAGCCTGGGAGTTTCTCTCGCCCAACCTATAAGAAGCTTTGCTCGTAGGAAGGTTTTTGGCCATAAGTTACCGCTGCTTTGTCTTTGACTAAAGTCCTTCTCCACTGACTAAATCTATTCGATGAGTCGTATAGAAAGAAATACCAGCTCCTTCGTCGCTCCTTCGTCCCCCTTCCAGCATCACCCTCCAAAGTTGTAGTTGTAGGAAAAGCCGGTAGACCGGGAAGAAGCGTAGCCAGTTGTAGGAACGAAAAGATCTATAGAAGTTTACGCCTCAACCTGATTCTCAAACGTCATGTTGGAGTGGAGGAGCAGCCGTTTATAATAAAACTATTGAGGGGCTATATGTATGTCCAAAAAATCTGTTTTTTTTTCATATGAACAGTTATATTCACCTATTTTATTGCTATCCCACCCCGTTTTCAAACCCACCCCACTCAAATCTAACAGACTACAACCCCACCCCTATGTATATATCAACTTTTACACTGTGTAACCCCATCATTAAATTTTTCCTCTCTCGTCCTCTTTTCTTCTTCCATCTGAATCTCAATCTCTCCCTCCACCGGTTACACCTCTTCCTCCGTAGTGGAGGTGACAGATGTTGAAGGCGCCGGTAGCGAAGGTCGACGATGATAGTGGAGATGTGGGTAGTGGCGGAGCCACCTAAAGTCGGTGGGGGGGGGGGGGGGGGGCACAGGACACCCCTGAATTTTTTTTATTTACCTTTAAGCCCTTTTATTTTTTGGGTGATTGAATTTTAATTAGGACTATAGGTTATGGGCCCCAACTATATATGAATAAACAACCTAACACATCAATTTGGAACATCCACGTGTATGGTGTACCATCACCCCTTCTTTTAATTAGCCCTCCTATCCACATAAAACAAAAGTCTATTTTGATTATACCTTTTCATTGACCCTCAAGCCTCCTTCAATATACATATCTCACACACAGGCATGGACTCTGCTCCTCAGCGTCCACACCCAAGCGCCCATCTTGAAGAAAAAAAATTTAATCTTTTTTTTTTGTATCTCAATTGTTCATAATATCAATCCTTGTCTCTAAAAAAATCCTTAATTTTTACCTTTTGTTCCATTAATCGTCCCACAATTGGGAATATGCAATTAATAATCCTCTCCTCTCATCCATCATCACTTCGAATGTATATAATTTTTCCCTTTTAACTTATTATCATTGTTATTAATTTATTTAAAGTTTAAAATATTTGTGTAAAGATCTAAAATAATCAAATCATTAAACATTTTCAGAATATGAAACCTTATTGAAGTCAAATTTAAAGGTATGTATTATTTTTTAAATTTAGATTTTGACATCTTTTTTCATGAATCATCAATACGAAATTTGACAAATCATTTTAAAATATGATAATTATATTTTAAAATTATTCAGAGATATGTTTTATGTAAGTATTTTTATTTTATTTCATACAAATTCATTTGTTAAGTTATGCTATTGAAATTGAAAAAAATATATAATAATATAATTATAAAAAACATTTACATAAGTCATATTAGACCCCTCTTCATAAAAATCCTGGCTCCGCCACTGTATATTGGTGTTGGCGGTGAGGGAGGGGAGGACGTGGAGGAGGGAGTGGAGGACATGGAGGAGGGAGTGGAGGGAGAGGGAGATGAGGGTCAATCCTGACGTCGGAGGGGACGTCGTCGAGGGGGGAAGGAGGGAGGGAGAGGGAAGGGGGAGAAGAGAGGATGAACTGCTTGGCTTTGATGGAGGAGGAGATGGTGACGGAGATGTTTGTGGTGCAGGGTGAGAGGATGAGGGGGATCACTATGTGTAGTGGTGGTGGTGCTTCCATGGTTGCCTTTGTGGTTTTCACCATTTTTGTTTTTTTTTTTTCTTTAGTTGTATGATTGATTCATTGAATGGTTGCCAAGGTGGAAGAGCTGGTCGGCGGGGAGGAGGACGAGCTGGGAGATGGAGGAGGTGGTCCGCTCTAGTGAAGACGAGGGATAGGGTCTGCTCCAGTTAAGCCTGTCAGCGGGTTGGGTCTGGACCCGACCTGGACCCGATTACACGTGTAATATACCCAATCTGATTTGGACCCGATCCGGTGGACCCAAACATACAAACAGGTCAGGTCCAGGTCCATCCCGTCCCGACCCATTGGACCCGATTATTTTATTAATATATGCTCATATATTACAAGACTATTAGTATTAGTTGACCCATAATTTATTTCTTACTTAACTCATTTTTGTATCCATAAGTTTATAATAACCAACTAAGCCCACAATGACACAATCACAATTCACAAGTCCTCCATCAAAAAAAAAACCCAAGCCCACCAGTTTAAAATTAACCAAGGCCCACGAAATGAAAATGTGATGTCCTAAGTGGCTAAGGGCCCGTTTGGCAATGCAGTTTGCCCGCGTTTACGGTTGCAAATCTGTGAAATTTTGAAACCCGGATCCAAACAGACACGGGTGGTTGGAACTCGATCTCCTCGCGTTCACATTTACAGTGTATTTTGGCAGACTTCAGAAATGCCCCAAAAGAATGCTTTCCAAACTCGGCCATCCAAACTCAATCATTTCCCCTTGTAAAATTACACATATGACCTCCACCTTTTTGAAAATCATCGAATGCCCCCCCCCAAAAGGTTTTGGACTCCTCGGTTTTATGTGTGTGATGGGAAGGGTTGTTTGGTCATAGAGGATATCCCAAAAGCTAAACACTGCAAACTAGCCAAACATATGTCCAAAACACAATGGAAAATCTATAACACCAATTAGCTTTTCAACACAATCCCAAACATGATTTCACAACGTGACCTTATTAATTGACCCCCCCAAAAAGCTACGTTTGAGAATTCTCGCAGTTCGGTTTGCATTTGCCAAACGGGTCCTAAGTGAAAATGTCAATGTGATGCCCTAACTTTTTCTTTTTCTCTCTGCGAGCCATCTTCATCTCTTCTGCGAGCCGCCCCTCGACCACTCTTCGCCTTCATCTCTTCCTCTGCCCGGGCAATGCGAGTCTTCATCTCTTCTCCATCCGGACCGCGCGAGCAACACCGCCGTCTGCGCCTTTGTCTCCGCCTCCACTCGGCCCCTCTCATGTCTTCGCCCCCACTCGGCCCCTCTCATGTCTCCGCCCCCACTTTTTTTTACTAATCATTCGGGTCGGGTCTGACGGGTCTGAGTCCACATTTTTCCGGACCCATCGGGTCCTCACGGGTTGGGTCCAGGTCCACCCTGACCCGACCCGTTGACAGGCCTAGCTCCAGTGAAGACGGACGATTTTCATGTTTTTTTTAACGGGGTGGGGTGAAGTAATGGGGTGGAAATAGTGACTC
Source organism: Acorus calamus (assembly GCA_030737845.1). Lineage (NCBI taxonomy): Eukaryota > Viridiplantae > Streptophyta > Magnoliopsida > Acorales > Acoraceae > Acorus > Acorus calamus. The sequence goes on along the minus strand of CM060859.1, from coordinate 18,617,544 downwards.
CCTTTTTTCTATCTCGGGCCTGGGCGAGGATCATGGGCTGGCTCCAATCCCTGAGTCGGGCTTACACACGTGCGGCCCAACCCACCGTGTAAACACACGTATCATATAAGAACCCCAAAAAACTGAAAAGCGAAGCCCTCCCCCCACCCTGTTAAACCCTAAACCCAACCAGGGAAAAAATAAAACGAGAAGCCGTGACGGGTTCCATGGATTTGAAGGTGTCGGAGCTCCTGAACGACGTCCGTCTGGACCCCAAGACGACCTCCTCCGTCGATTCAGCCGTTCTCCGCCGTCCGAGACGCCGTTGGCGGCATTCCCGACCAAGTCGTCGGCGCGGACGCCGCTCCGGGTTTCATCAGAGACCTCGGCGTTCCCCCCGACAAGGTCGAGTTCACTTTTCGACGGCCCGGGATCGATCGTTGTCGGCGGGAGCTACTCGATAGGCTCCGCCGCCAAGCCCGGCTTCAATGTCGATCTGCTGGTCCGAATGCCCAAGGTAGTCCCTTCAATTTGTCTTCTGGTTCTGGTTCTTATTCAAAATTTGATTTTGTTTTCTTCAAATGTCGGTTCTTTTTTCGTTTATTGGGTAGGAGTGCTTTAGGGAGAAAGACTTCTTGAACCATCGGTACCACGCAAAGCGGTGCCTTTACCTTACAGTGATCAAGAAGCAGTTGGAGTCCTGCCAGGATGTCCGCAGGATCGAATGGTCCACGTTTCAGAATGAGGCGCGGAAGCCCGTCTTGCTTGTCCACCCGGGTTCGATTTTTGGTTCTCTTTGTTATTTTTTTTAATGTGAGATAATTATTTAAAGGGAAGTGTTGGCTCAGTTTGTTTTATGTGTTTTGTGTGCAGTGAATGTCGTCGAAGGTTCTGAGTTTTTTATCAGGATAATCCCAACAGCGACATTGATGTTCGATGCGGGGAGACTTAACTTGTCTCGGAGCAATGTTCGATCGTTAAATGAGGGTATGTTGTAAATGCATTGGATTTGATAGATATTCTAATGCCAAATTGAATGTGTTGATAAAACGTGTTTTGAAAGTTCAAAGAGCCAAGAAACATATCTTAAAAATTTGAAGAGAATTGCCTCCCAAGTTTTTATGTATGCTTTAATTTCTCATAGATGTGAGTGTGTCCTGCAATTTTTCTGCTAATCTGTTTTACTGGACTTCTTGAGAAGAGGGTGCCTCTCAAACTACACCAAAGTACAATAACAGCATACTGGAAGATATGCTGTTAGAAGAAAATATGGAATTTATTAAGAAAGCTTTTCTTGGAAGGAAAGAATTAGCGGAGGCCTTACTTCTACTTAACGTAAGTCTTTAATTACCATAAAGCTGATTTCTTTTTATAATCCAAATACAAATTATTCTCTTACATATACTATCAGCCCCGTTAAATATTGTGATTAGAGAGCAGCAGCAGCGTTAGTACCTGTGGTGTTTTTTTTGCCTGTAGATTTCTGCTGCTTTTTATTCTTTTCATTCATTATCAATAGAATTTTGGTGGTAGGACTCCTACCTATTCTTTAAAAAAGCCCAGATAAGTTTGTTTAAATTCCACACAAGATTCTTTTTTTTTTCTGATGAATTCCACACAAGATTCTTACTGGTAATTATATTATGAGCACTTGAATGATGTGATGTTTTTTTTTGTTTTCAGTGTTGTGCCGGATCAAGTAACTAGGGTGAAACTATATTGTTTGCTTTCTAAAGTCTATATTATTCTCTATAATATTCATTAATCATGGAAAATGTAAAAGAATTTTTCACCTGAACCAGCTAAAGCATGACATGCTAGAATATAGTTGGTTATTTATTTGTAAACTCTTTTTCGGTTGGAGTTCCTAACTTCCTATTTCTCTTTATCTTATTTCGTCTAAAAATGAAAAACCTAAATCAATTTGTGATAGAAACCTGGCAGTTTACAATTCCACCAGGCAATATGGTTCCCAAATAATTAGTCTCACTCTTAAATGTTGGTGCTTTGGCCTTAGTTGATTGTAGAGTTACACTTCTGCTGCATCACCCTTGTGGTTGATTTAGTCTGTGAGTTAGTTTGCTTCTTCTAATTGGAGATTTACTCTTGATTTTCCTATTTGATATTCCACAATATTGTTATCTTTTGTGATGTCTCTGTTCTTTTTATTGTGATGCCGTATGCTATATGTGGACCACCATAAATCATTACTTGTAAATGCAGATATGGGCTCGGCAAAGAAGCTCCATTTACACGCATGATTGCTTAAATGGATTCATATTGTCTGCCATAGTGGCATACCTTGCGACTGGATCTGGAGGAAATCGGATTGATACATCAATGAACAGAATGCAGATTTTTCGCATCACCTTAAAATTTATTGGTACCCATTTCTGTTATTTTCCCTTATACACAACATTTCTTTTCTCTCTCTCTCTATATATACACACACACACACACACTATATATATATATATATATATGAATAAAGATATGAACTTTTACTAATTAAAAGCCCCCGAACAAGAGGAGACGGAAGATCTCCAGACTAAGCAAAAAAAATAAAAGATTCGATTAGGATAAAACTCCCAATCAAAAAGATACAATGAACTAGTTCCTCAAACTAAGAATGACCCATTATCATTGAAGGATTATCCACTTGGAGAATCATCTTCACCCAATCCATTCTTTTCTATATTAATGGGGATTGAACTATCTAATAAACAGATGATGCATTGTATACTAGTGTTCTTCTGTCAAATTAAGAGTTGTGTGAAATTTATTTTTTAATAATCACTGAAATTTAAAAAGTCAAAGCTGCTCGCAAGGAAGACACAGTGGCAGACCATCTAACAGAATTATATTGATCAGGTCTAAACAGGTGCAAACATTTATGATAATTACATGCATTCACACATCTGAAGATCCTTATAAGTGCATTTTAGTGGTTAATTTTCCCAAGTAATGTTAGCCAAATGCTTCAACCCAGCGTTTTATTGATAAAGATTAAAGAAGCCCCCAAACAAAACAGCAGCAATGTATCTCCTAATAACAAAAAATGGGAAGAAAAATGAAAATGAGATAATAGGCCCCATCAGGTCATACCCCTCTTTGGTGGATCTTTTGTTTTATACTGAATTGTGAATTTTTGTCCTTGCTGAATTATTCATGAATTTGATCTGGTGACAGGGGCAGTTTCTGCTGGAATCCAGTTTTCCAGGGTGGTTCATAATATTTTTTTTCTTGACATTTCTATTGTCGAGACATAGTACTTTCCTCTGCTTGGTGGTATTCTCCCACCTTATGTAAAGAAAGAGACGCCTTCCTTTCTTGTTATGTTCGGTGCTTGATTCATTTTTGTTTCAACTACTCCATACATCTACTTTCATCTTATTGAATTTTGATTTGTTCTTGTTGGTGGCATTTGAGTCTAGCCACATCTCTACCTTAAAACCTTTTTTGAAGCGTAGAATATGCTTTATTGAATTTTATCATCATCCTTGTTGCAGCCACTTCGAATTTATTGGATAAAGGCATTTCCCTCCAAGCTCTAAGTCGTCATAATGTTTCAGAAGAGGTTTACTACTCATTCACCTTTACTTGTTTTGTCTGATTTTTGCGGTACCTATTTTCAATCCTGTTTTCATAAACTTAAAGCCTATTATCAAAATCCTTTTTATTGTGAATTGTGATTCTACTATTCCAAATACTTCTGTTGTGGTTCCCTTGTATATTTCTGAAGAACTTGAACTGAAAATAATATCATCTTCTCATGTTGTGATGACTTGGTCTTTTTCATCTTATATGGTATGGGAACTTTATGTAGAGGAAGCTTTTCCGGGATATGAACAAATTTCGGCAATCCTTTGATGTGGTGCTACGTGATTCATCTGGCCAATATAACTTGGCATTCCGGATGACGAGGGCTGCTTTTTTGCAGGTACTTCCTATCGCCAATTGTCTTTTGTTTTTTCCCTTTGGACGTCCATTTTATTTCTATCTCATGTACAAAGAGCATAGCATTTATTTGATTGTGTACAAATCAAAATTCAGCTTCGAGACGAGGTTTCATGCACGCTTGACTGCATGGAGAAATGTAAAGATGGTGGATTTGAGGAAATTTTCATTACTACGATTGATTTTGCTGCTAAATTTGATTTCTGCATGAGGTACTTCCATTTCATAGTTTTTTAGTTGAAAATATTCATCTTCATGAACTAGTCAATCACAAAATTAAGGAAAAAAGACCTCGCGTTTTCAATGATTTATTTTATGTTGTTCCATTGGATGTTCTTACTTGTATTCCTTTAGACAGAATTCTTTCCTGAACATGACTGTTTCACTTATATATTGTTATCTTTTGTCCTTTGTCTGAACCCTAATTGGGACATTGACTGCATGCTCTTTAGTGGATCAGATGTCTTAGACATTTCTTTCTTTAGATCACTCTGATTGTAACAATTGCTTGGAAGTCTGAAAAACACATTCATAAAAAAAAGACAGATCAATATACAGATGTTCATTTATTGTGTGTTCTCTTTTCTAGAGTGAACCTGAAGGGTAATAGTAAGGTTTACACTTCAGGCTTTTGCATGGATGCTGAGTGTTGGAGCACATACAAAGAAGAGGTCCGTTGTCTTCTGGAAAGGGGACTGACAGACAGGGCGAACTCTATTCGTGTTATATGGAACAGCACACCTTCACAGTGGAATGTGGAAGATGTATGTGCAATGTGCTGTCACTCTAGTTTGTTTTTATATATTTAATTTTGATGACTCGTTGGGAATGATATGTGTATGACTTGTAGGGATTCACTGGTTTTGGTAATGAGCCCCTGCTTATTGGTATATTAGCCAGCTCTCATGAGAAGATTTTTCGAGTTGTTGATATCGGACCAGATGCGGAGGACAAACTGGAGGTATATTTTCCTTTTCCTACTTATATTGTGTCTCTAATCTCTGAAATTACACCCATGTATTTTAACAGGTCATCAAATTTAGAAAATTCTGGGGAGAGAAAGCAGAGCTTAGAAGATTTAAAGATGGGGTTATTGCGGAAAGCACAGGTTTTTAATCTACCTTAATATTTGTATGTCTTATCAAAAGATTATTCTTGGGGATTAATCTATATTATGCCATCTTGGTAGTATGGGAATCTTTACAGTGGGAGAGGCATCTCATTATTCAGAGAATTACGGAGCACGTGCTTACTCGGCATTTATCCATATTAAAAGAAGATATAGTGCACATTGCAGGTCAACTCGATTTTTGTCTTTGTCTCGGAGCTGAAGGTAATATAATGCATTTTGTTTATAAGACCTCGATAATACTCTCTCATCTCTCCCCCCCCCCCCCCCCCCAATGCAACTATAGTGAAAAAATAAGTTGTTTTTGTAATTGAAGATCCAATATCATTCTCTGGAGGTTTGCTTGAGGCATTTGAAGTGCTGTCCAAACGGCTACGTAGTGTGGAGGATATTCCCTTGAAGATTTCAAGTGTGCAGCCTTTAGATTCAGGTATCTTTTTCCTTCAAACTGCAATGAAAACCACATATGATGTTCTCTTAGTCTTACTACTATGTTTTGTAGTAGCTATTATCCATCTATATCCCTATTGCACTTTGTGAAATTAAAATGTAGTATTTAATTCAATGAATCATCTGCTTTAATGATTTCTGTGAGCCTGATGCTTGAATTGCTTTCAAATTGAAGGCAAAGTTTTCATTCTCTTCTCACTCCTGACAAGTTAAGTCACCCCAGCCCCAACCATCGGAAATTCATCGGAAAGTTTGCCAGAGAAAGTTCTATTGAGAAATAATGAAATCTAGAGAGAGAAATTTAGGGAAAGAAACACGTGGGTGGCTATCTCCTCTCTCTTAGTAATTGGGTTGCAATCATCTTGGGAGTGGATATGCCTTCAACCATTATAGGGAATCTTTGGTATGGGAGGTGAATCTTGGGAGCAAATTTGATGGGGGTTCCCACAATTTTTTTAATTTATTCCAATTCCTCCACTCGCTCTCTTTTGTAAGGAGATCCCTCATCTCCTTCTATCCGAGGTTTCTTTTTAATAAGGTGCTCCTATCTTTCTTTAAAAAAGATAAGAAATTGAGGGCAAGCAATGGAGAGGATGAGAACTGTTAGAGAAAGATGTATTCAGAGCGAGAGTGATCTATGGAGGGAATGAGAGGGAGAGATGGTATTTCCCCAAAAATGCCATCATGGGGGGAGAGAAGTTGAGGGGGAGAGAGAGGTATGCTGTTAGGGTGGCATGGTACGAGGTTATGGGGGCAGAGAAATGTGTACTTGCAAGGGAAATTGGTGGGGGGCATGGGCTGACATGCTATGCAAACAGATACTTAACCTATCCCACAAAATAAAATATAACAAAATTTATAAAAAAAGTCACAGACTTAACATGTAGGCAAATATATGGATTGAGGAGATATTCTCTTTTTTTCCTTGATTTTTTTGGTTGAATAATATTTGGTGGGCATCCCACCCATGTTGGGATTTTTTTTGGATTGTTAAAGGGCTTCGTCGTTGACCTAGTATCCCAACCTTAAAATGAAAGGCAAATGCTGCAAATATGCAAACTTAAAGTTGGAATCAGATTTCATGAGCGCTTATTCATTTATGTCATTCTTATAACTTCTTTATCAACTATTCTTGAACACCCAAACTCCTGAATTCTGAGATATTATCGTTATTATTCTTTAATTCCATGGAAGAGTCTTTTTAATTTGGTTACAGAGTGGGCAGTGAGCGAGCCTGTGACATGTGCGTGAGAAAGCGAGACAGTTATTCATCTGTTTTGTTATATCCCATTTGCGGTTCAGCTGTGGAACTGTTTGAGGGCCGCCGGGGTTTATGGTAGACATGAGAAATCTGAACGGACTGTGGAGAATGGGAAAAATGTTGAAAAAGAAAAAGGGATCACAGCGTCAGGGGCAAGGTTTCCCATATCCTTATCCTTGTAGGCTGCTGGGGCATATGGCTTTGTGATATTCAAAGGGGCAACTCCCAAACATCTGGAAGAGTACCATGGTTTTTGTGAAAGACTGGGCTAAATGATGTGTGGGGACCCAAAAAGGGGACTTTTTATCTGTTTTGCTCTATCTTATATTTCTTTACTTTTTAAAATGTTGGGAGATCCCACATCTCCGGTTTTTGTTCGAGGGGTATCATTTATCTTTAATATGAAGCTCCAACCTTCTCTCAAGGCGGTTAGTTTTGAGGCTTATTGCTGGCTACAGCAGTGGAGTCTGGTTGCTGCCTGGAAGGTTTTGGGTTGCTCTGGTTTGGATAGGGTCACACGATTAGACTGCTCAATTTCTGTTTGGACTGTCATCCGGCTTCCCAGACCTCTCCTGTGTTTATTTTTTAGCTTCTTTTTTTCATTTTGTTTTTCCTTTTCTTTGTTTTTCTTTCGGTTTGATTTTCATCTGGAATCATACTCCTTATATTCATCATGAATGAATATGGTACCTACCAGTTTTTTTAGAAGTTTACAAGTTTGACACAGTGCATTGGTTTTGTTTTTGCACACAGCCTTCAGGAGCATGGCTGTGTTTCCTCCTCAACCCCATCTTCTGGCTGAAGGAAAATCCAATGACGGTCGAAGATCTACAAAGTACATTTCAACTTGCATCAAGTCACTGGAAGTTATGATTCAGGTGAAGCACTCTTCAATTTGTGCAACTATACTTTTTCTGCATGTCATATTAATTAATACGTCTTAAAGTGGATCTTTGTTTTCTTAGTTAGAGGGTTCAGGGAGTTGGCCGATGGATGAAGTGGCCATTGAGAAAACCAAAACTGCTTTCCTTCTCAAAATTGGAGAAAGGTGTAGATCAAAGGTTTTATTAAATTTGAATATATCTATCAATATAAACATTATTGACTAATTAATTGGGTGATTTTAACATGGCAGTCTCCAGAACAAATGGGGCATGAATTGCATTGCCAGTGAGGATGAGGTCAACATCCTTATGTCTGGATATGCATTTTGTCTTAGAATTATGCATGAGAGGGGCCTTACAGTTCTCAGAAAGCACAGTGGTAATTTTCAGCTTATCATGTTATTTATGCTATGCTACATTGAATCCATACTTCCAAATTTTAAGGTGATTCAATATTATTTTTATCTAAACCTGCAGTTGGTAATGATCAGAAGAAGCCTGTCCTTTCTTCTGATAAGGAACTATTTGTTCAGGGTCAACATTCCAGCATGACTAATGGTCTATATGGGCGTTTTATCACATATGGTCCTGTTGTCCGGTAAGTGCCTGACATCCTGACTCCTTATATCTGTTTTTAAATTTCTGATCTTTCCTTATTTCTTTCCTTGTTGATTAGGCTTGCAAAGCGATGGGTCACTTCACATCTATTTTCCGATTTTCTGGATGAGGAGGCAATTGAGTTATTAGTGGCTTGCACCTTTCTGAACCCTTTCCCATTTCACGCCACCTTGTTCACGGAATTACTGGATTTTTGAGGTATCATGTTTTCTTAATTTGGTTTGTTTTATTTGTAGATGACTATCTTAAGCATTTACTTATTGATGATGCTTACATCCCTTGTTACTTATATATCTTGAGCTAACTTATGGCCTGTTTGGATTGAGGAATAGAGGGGGAATAGGGGTGGATAAGGTGAATAAGAAATTTTATATTGTTTAAATAACAGGTATTGCTATGTTAAATAAGTATGAAATAAGGTGGTATAACTATTCCCAAGAACCCCCTTGAATTAGATTATTCCACCCAATTTATTCCACTGGTATAGGGGAGGCTCATATGTCAAATCACCCCTCTTATAAATCAAGGGGGCATAGATCAAATCATTTTTCACTTTTTATGAATCCTTATCTACATCTTATTTATCTTTTAAGCATTACTTCTCCATATGGTCAACCAAACAACATGAAAACTTCATTATTATGTTTCCCAACGAGAATAACTAAAAATATAACCAAACAAAAAATGGCTTATTCCACTAGTATGTTATATATTCCCATATAATTATCTATCCCAAATAACCTAATTCCTCCATTCCTAACGGGGCTTAGTATATATGGCTGCTGAAATCCTCTTCTTCACATAACCTGTGCTTGTATTCTTATAGCTGGAAAACATTAACAAACCCCCTTTCTATTTATGGAAAGATAGGAGCTTCATTAGTGTAAAATGATGCTCCTCGAACAAATTCGGATGAGGGGTCTCCTCAGATAACAAATATTCGTTTAAAGAAAGAAAATGAGGAAGCGGAATAAAATCAACAAGAATTATGCAAGATCCCACCGATGCCAAGGAGCATGGTCTACCTAGCCCTCCACAATCAAAATCTATTGCTCTGTCCCTATAATAGCTGTTAACCATTAATGAGCCTTGGCATCCAAAAAAGAGTGCATCACCTCCTTGATAAAATCTTTGTATCAACAATCATTACAAAGTTTTTCCTTTATTTAATTTTTCAAGGTATGATTATGTGTGTCGATAATACTAAACTTTCAAGGTAATTACCATGCTTGATCTTCCTTACATTCTAATTGACAGATTCTTGCGGCTACTATCAGATTATGATTGGAACTTTTCTCCATTGATTGTTGACATCAACAATGATTTTACTTTGAAAGATAAACAAGAGATCAATGTAAGGAATATTTTCATCATGTTTTCTCATATCCTGCTGGCTGAGTATAACTTTGTCATCCCATTTTGATCATGTTTTTGACAGTGATATCCATGAACTTTATTTCACAGGAAATATTTATTATCAGTAGAAAAACAAATGAAGTAAAAGCTAAAGAAATGGAGCCAGCAATGTTCTTGGCGACCTCATATGATAAGAGATCTCAAGCCTGGACCAAATTCTCGCCAAGCTCATGGGTGAGTTGTCTTTCCTTGCCGATGATTTTTTTTCCCAGCATTTCACTCGAGTTTCAGTGTGATTTCTGCCTATAATAAAAGGGATTTGTCTTTGAGAGAACATCAAATGCTCTGTTTTTTAAAACATAATGCATGTATCACTGGTAGGATTAAACTACTCCATGTGACCTTTTTTTTTTTTTGAAAATTGGTGCCTTCCTGGGTTTGAACCCCCTGACCACCTTTGGGGGGGGGGGGGGGGGGGGGGGTGACACTCCACGTGACTTATGCGCATAAACACCAATGCTTCAGGCAAGTCCTGCATTGCTTAAGGATATCACTGTGTCTCTTGGTGTAGTCAATTTCTTATATTGTAGACTTGAAAATATAGAAGTTGAATTTTATTCGTAGGATGTGAATATAAGCAGACAATTAAATATAAAAATGCTTGCTGGCAACGGTTGGCAAACCAAAAACTTTAATGTTTTAACAAGGTTTTCCTGTCCAGTATGCTAGAACGTTGGTTGGTTGTTTCGGTTGCTTCGAACCTTGTGTTTGGGTTTGTCTCATCATTCACTTTCATTAGAGGAATACTGGAGAGGTATGCTCCAAACACAGAAAATTTAAATCAAAATGGTAGAATAAAAATGGTATGGGTATCATATTGACATGACATAATTTTAATATGCACTTTCTATGTTCCTTAAATAATGGTGCACTTTCTATGTTCCTTTAATAATGGTGCACTTTCTATGTTCCTTGAGGGCTGGAAAATGAGGATTTTATGACATAAATAATTCCTGCTTTGGCATTGGGTGTATAAGGGTGGAACGTAATTGAGTGGGTCTCATTGTTAAGATTGGTGCATCTGTCAATGGGCATTGTAAAATTTGAGCCTGGAAAGTAATTCCCTTCCTAAATTTATCTTGACATTAAATTGTTTGATTGGTGGTACTGCCTACATCTCCCTATCCCCCCCCCCTTCAAAAGGAGGAAGAAAGAAAAGAAAAACTGGTATTCTTCAAAGGATCGAGTTTCTGGGATTATTGCTCTTAATGACCGATGAAATTATTCTGAAAAGGAATCATGCCATAAGATTTTTCTGAAATGGAAACAATTATCAACGTCATTGCAGAATTTTCATGCAATTCATGATCTGTGTGGTCCTGTTAGATTCTTCCTCGGATCACAATATAATCATTATTTGCATGCATAGTTGTCTAGGCGGCCAGGTGAGCCTAGGCGGTGGCCATGCGCCTAGGCATATCTAGGCGGTGCTTGATTATACATGTATTTTTGAAGATTGCATGTGATTTTATTAGTGTTAATTCGCCAACTATTCATGTATTATTTTTCTGTACAAGTGAATTTAAATGAGAACGTATATTTATATAATGAAAGTACATCATTAGAATGTGATGTGTGTTGGAGGAAGGGGGACAAACCTACCATTGAGCTCCTACTTCTACATGATGTTACTTCCTCTATTTAATGATTTGTTGTAACGTAAAACAAATAAAGGAAAAATCAATACCGTCATGACCATATGGCTACTAATCGTTTGAGGAATATATTTTAAATGATTATTTTGATTTTCTTTTGTTTTGAGTCAATATATGATATATAGAAAAGTTTAGGTTAGCTTTTATAAGTAAAACAATCAGGTTAGTTGTCTATTAATGTTGTTTTGATTAAATCACAACTCTTGTTTTAATCTCAATCATTCATTAAAGATAAGTCATATCCATTAAGTGTCCAACCCATTTTTTACGCCTAGGCAGGAAAGATGACGCTTGGGCGTGTATACAAACCTAGGCGCTCGCCTAATGTACAAGCTGATTAGGGTGATGAAGGCCTAGGCCTAGATGGAACACCTAGCTGCCTAAGCGTTGCCTGGGCGCCCGCCCAGACAACTATGTTTGCATGCTAACAAATTATGAAAATCTTCAGTTGCATTATGATTTTATCCATTTTGTGCGCTACACTTCTGGACATTATATTACATTATATTATATCTCAATATATATATATATTATATCTCATAAACAGTTGGTTTTCTATCTCGGCATTATATTTATAATATATATTATACTAATAAGCAGTGATATTCATTGTTTAATTTCAAGTTGGTTTTCCTAACATTCTGAGCTCGTTCATGTAGGTGCTTAAACGTATTGTATCTTATGCTCGAAGCAGCGCGGCCTTTTTGACAAACCTCATTTTACGTGGACAATCGGGTCCTTACACATGGGAGGTGAGTCAAAATCAATCAGTATTAGTTGCTGTAACCAGGTCTTCATATTGAGTGCTGCATTTGATGCTTTGGGCTTGCAGTGTCTGTTTCGGACTCCTCTGAACAACTATGATGCTGTAATCCTTCTCCACAAGGAGAAGCTTCCCTTCCCTCAACGCCTTCTTTTTCCTGCTGAGATGACCCAAGGTAGGAATTTACTTTCCTTACTGATAATAAATGTATGAAAAGCTAAAGAAATGATGCTACCATCATTCTGATTATTAAAATATGTAGTAAACTTCAAGAACGCCATCTTAAGGAAAATGTTATACGTCATTTCTGCCGTTAGTTTTGGAGGCTGCACACATTTTGACAATTTTTTGAAGTCTATACTTTTCTAATGAAATACATTCTTTTACAAAAAAAGGTACATATGAATTGAATGCATTCATTTTTTCATACATTTTTCTTTGTAGAATATGTACTGATATAGTGGAGTATATACTGCGTTAGATGATTTCTATATTACATTATTGACGTGACGTCTGCAATAATGGTTTTAGGAGTGTTCGAGTGTACCAGCACCCTATTTGTAAAATATTAACAAAGAATCACATTGATTGCCTTATGCAAATCTTGCCATTCCTTTGGGTTGGCAGGGAAAAAAGTGATACAAGGAAAAGCAAGCAAGGATTTCCAGCCCTACATGTCGGTTTGGAGGACAAATGAGAGTCTTGAAGAAGCAAGAAATAAACTGATGGTAAACTTTGATCCAACAAGATGCTTCTTGGAAGATCTCCAGGTAAGAATTCCGAATTGAATAAAAAAAAGGCTCTGTTAAGCTAATATCAAATAAATGACACTGCATAAAATGACTTGAGCATTTTTAACTGCAGACGGAGTTCCCTGACACCTTCAATGTATGGTATGACTCTCTTGGAGGCGACATGGTAGGACTCACATGGGAGAAACAAGGATCCAAGGTAACTAATCTAATGAATGGTGCTTCAAGTCAGAAAAGAAAAAAGAAAATGTTAGGCACAGCCCCGCATGCAGTTTGCACACGTTTTGATTTTTGTTAGATACTTTTATAAGAATGAAGTATATACTTAACGATTTGAAAATGTGCAAAATTTCTAATGAGGTGTATACCTTGTCTAAGAGGTATGTATGTTGTTGGACGATTATCGAGGTAATGAAACTAACTGGGAATGGGACTATATAATAATGTCCAAAGAAAAAAAGATTCACCTTTTTTTTTCTCACAGAAGCGACAACGGGGAGAAGAGGAAGTTGATGAGCCGAGGAGAGATCCCACAGATGTACTAAAAGAGGTTGGTTTAGTGGGAAAAGGCCTTGTCAAGAGTGTTCATCTTCTCAAAGCTCCGAGACATTGAGGTTTTAGTATCTGGAGGTTAATAGTTCAATTTTGTCAGATGTAGTAATTTATGTCATCATGATTATTTAAAAGGGACTTTTTCTTGAATTCACTAGATGGAATAGTTGAGAGAAAGAGGTGGTGGAGTTTGATGTAAATTGTTGTATTCTATGTTTGGAGGAACAGTTTCTAATTTAAACATTAGAACAAAAGATCTTTATTGTATTCTATATATTTCTAAGAATAGTTTCTACATTGAGTTTTTATTTTAGATTAAAAGAGGCAAATGAAAATAATCCATCAGCCATAAATTATGCACTGTATGCAGTATGAACACAGTTTCGTTTTTTTTATTATGTGAACGAGTACGTTCAATTAATTGGAGTATGCATTTAACTATTTATAAAGATATATGCATTTAATACATGAATGTTCATGGTTATGTTGTGTTTATTTTGAGAGCTGTGTGTTGAAAAGAAAAAGGAGTTATTTGTTTGATCTGATGGAGAAGAATCCATCATGCTAGATAGTGACCAACAGTGAACAAATGATTTACCTCTTCTATTTTGATAACCATTCATGCCTGTTTGTCTTGGGTACTAATCTTTTGATAAGAATTATGGAATCAAAATATATACGATGATTTAAAAAAAACATTTTTTTTATGTGGGACTAAGACAATTGAAACATCTTTTTGAATGATAAATTCAGATCTTTAATATATTATTTTTTATGGACAAAAACATACAATCCCATGTTTGGTTCGAGTTTTTTGAGGTTTATAACTATTTTAGTATAAATAAAGATAAAGTGATTTTTTGTTTCATTGTATTTTGAATTATCTTCATTGGGAAACGCAATAATAAAGTTTTTGTTGTTTCGATAAAATGAGAATAAAGTGTAGATAATGATTTATAAATGGTGAAAAAGTTATGACAATTTATTTGACAGTTGATTTATAAGAGATGATGACAATTGATATGACAGTGGACTCATATATTCTTTTGGATTCAATAACCTGAAATAACTTAATTCCAGGAGTTGACTAGAATCTATATACCACTTTATACCAATTAATTCTAACATATTCTGAGCCTAGAATCAAATATGGGCATTAACGCGTCACACCCATGAATTTCAACTTTTCCACTTTAACAGTCCATGAGCAAATTTTTTTAATTAATTAAAATTTTAGTTGTAAAATATTTTAATTAATAAAAAAATTAATTCAAAATTGTAATATTGGATATTGTTATTCAGGCGGATTATATCGCCGAGTTAACTGAGAAATCAGTGATATGATAACAGATAAATTGGTTCACTGTATGAAAAATTTGTCAATGTATGTCAATGAATCAATACGATCAAGAAATGAATCGATATTAGGCTTCATTTGAAAATGAGTTTGGAGTTTTTTTGGGTTCCTAAGAAGTTGAGTTCTTCAAACCCATTTTTAAACATGAAAAAAAGGTTGCAAACACATTATTATAAAAAATGTCCAAAAACTAGTTTTTTAATAATCTTTGGAGAGATGGCTTCTTGCAAACTTACTTTTAAACCTAGTTTTTAGGGAAAAGTCAACTTCCAAACTTGTGTTCCAAATGGTGCTTTAGTCACTAACCTTTTAAACACAAGATTACTATAAGGTGATTTGCAGGTTAAACGTCCACATGGCCTTGACTGAGTGGTGTGGGATGTTGCCCTTTATTGCCCAAGCCATGCATATGTAGGCGTAGTAAAACTGTTTCATAGCTTTACGCGCTATGAAAATGAGGATGGTGGGATCATTTGTTTGCGCCCTTTGTGGAGAGGAAGCAGAGTCGGCGGATCATTTGTTTACTTCCTGTCAATTGGTGAGGTGGGTTTGGGATCGTATGAAGGAGGCGTCAGGGTTGGATGTACTGTTCAAGGATTTGGAGGGCATGTGATTGGCAGGTAAGCAAATGAGGATGGTGGGAGATCGGTCGATGAAGGCTAAAATGTCCCAGCTTTTGATGCCCGCGACGGTTTGGGCGATATGGCTTAGCCGTAATCAGGTTATTTTCAGGGGTAAAGACCGTATGCGGAAAACATTTGGGAGTTATCTAAAAGTCTAATCATCGACTGGGGGAATTATTGTGTAGGGGCAAGGGGTATCAGTTTTCAGACTGATAAACTTGTAATTTCTTAGTGGTTTGTAGTCCAACGGCGAGCGGAAATGGGTAGAGATCTCCTCTCCTAAATTTCCAAGAGCTTGTATTGGATTTTATGCTTTGTATTGCTTTACTTTTGGACAATGTCCCTTAATATATTAAGGCCAGAGCTTACCATTTCAGTAAAAAAAAAAAGCTTTACGCGCTGACTTATAATGGGTTTGATCCACCATCTGTTTTGGCCCAAGTTGATAATGTCCGTCAAAATAATGGAAAATAATATATGTAGTCTCATGTGCAGTCTTATCCACAGTCTTCAATTGTTTTGGTTTCCGAGTGGAATGTAACACTCCAAAGTAATAGTAGTGAGTTTGCTCTGTTTGGTTGGGACTTAGGACGCTATCGCCCTATCCAAGAATGGGGAGGGTTAACAAAACCTCACCCTCTGTATTTGTCTTTTTTGAACTGAGATTTCTATTTCAACAAAAAAAAGGAGTGGTATCGGGAGTGGCTGAGATGGGCAGAGGGTGGTGGAGGTGGCGGAGGTGAGCAGAGGAGGTGGCGGCGATGGGAGAGGACGCGACGAGGGAGGGAGAAAGAGAGAGATAGAGAGAGAGGGAGGGGAATGGCGAAGCCACGGAGGTGGCGGGTGGCAGCGGTGACAGGTGTTGGCGGGTGAGGGGGCAGTCGGAGTAGTAGGTGAAGAGAAAAAGAGAAAGAGAAGTGATCAACCACCATCGCTACCTGCCATCATCATTGTCGCGGCCTCCACCCTACACCTCCCTCTGAAACCCCCCCCCCCTCTCTTTCTTTCTCCCTTTCTTTATTTCTCTTTCTTTCTTTCCCTCTCCTTTTTTTTCTTTTTAAGAAGCACCCCCCTTTTTCTTTTTCTGGGGTGGGATTCTCACCCAATGAGTCTGTTTTAGTTGTCCTCTTTGAGAATTTATATCAAAATTACGCATTTAACCCATTCAACTGTATTATACATGGCAAAAGAGGTGATACATAAACACTGGAGTAGTACGCTCTAGCCTTTAGGAGACTAGTATTAGGACACCCTCCCTTATTGGGAGACGTAATATCAAACATTCAAACCTCTTTTAAGTGTAGCGGGAGGCTGAATTTTTTTTTTGGTAAAAGCACCCGAATGGGCTGGTGCTATTAGGCTTTGGGGCCAGGTCAATTCATAGGGTCCACATGCTGAGTTTCTAGTGAGTTAGTCTCACTATTCTAGTAGACCCATGTTGGCCCCTTTCTATCAGGTATTTGTAAGTGAATGTTCACTATGTTTCGATCATGCTGTCAGTTTTTGGAAAAAATAAATAAATTCATATAATCCATGTAATCTTGTTAAAATCCATATACTCCCTTGTGTTTTTTTTTAAATCCATGCAACTCCCTAAGAACCTTACCTAAATTCAAATATGTCCTTTGTGAAATTATCATTATACCCCCAGCTTAAATCACACACCGTCGATCATCCTCGTCGTCCCCCTCCACTGCTGTTCTCGACCCCAGCAAAAACCCTAAAACTCTCACTCTCTCTCTCCCTTTGAATTCGTGATCTGGTCCACGCGAAATCATGGCGGGTTGGCAGAGGCACTTGCGATCCGTTCTCCGCCAAGTCGAGGCGACGCGGAAGCAAATCTGCGCCTCGCATGTTCACTCTTACAGCTCCCTCGCTCGCTTGAACCCTCTCTCAGGTAATGCAAAACCCTAAATCCTTTCTTCGCATGCTCCCTCGCTCGCTCGAATTATTTGAAATTTCTGGTCTTTCAACAAATATCGATCTCTGCTTTGCTTCTTAGGGTGCGTTTGGTTGCGCGATTGCGTTGCGATTGCGATTACAGGAAGCTGCGTTTGCAATCGTGCAACCAAACAGTTTTGTACTCGCAGTTTTAAACCCAGCGATTGCAGGCAAATAGTGCCCAAAAGCTGCGATTTCAAAAAGCTGAGAAAGTGAGCTTCCTGCAGAATTAGGTTTGCAATCGCAGATTCCTGCAAAATCAATTTTGCAATCGTGCAACCAAACGCACCCTTAGAAACCTCATTTGAGGAGTTTGTGTTCACTTGAATGCTTTTAGAACTTTGTTATCAATTCGAATTAAGTTGATGTTTTAGGGTTTTGGTAGTCTGCATTTAGCATGTGTTGGATGCTTTGAGGTTTTTGGAAGGTAAACCTGGGTCTCCTTGCAGGGGAAGTCTTTTCTTCAGCAATGGCAGTGAACGCCTCTTGTAAAACCATTCAAGGCCCTCTTCATCAGTATCTGCAGCGTTTGGTAATGCCTTCTGATCTTCTAAAACCATTACACACTGATATAATATATATGGATATGTGCGTCTAGGCTTATGATAGTGGGTATTCATTCTAATGTAAAACCATTATAAGTTCTCAACAGATAGGCAAATGACTTTTAAAATCGTAAAACACTGAAAATGTGTTCAAACAAATTTTGATGTAGGGGATTTCAAGTTCCCGAAATATGTTATCTAAGTCTGATGATCTGGTGCCTGTCTCTTCTCCATCGACACCTGTTTTGCCATCGGATGGTGGGAAAACTGAAGGCCAGACTGTGGTCTCAAAGCCTTCGAAAGTGCAAGCAATCTTAAAGAAAATAAGACAGGTACACGTGTATTTTTATGAGCATATATCCTTTGTTTGTATTGCAGTGGCTTAGCAAGTTAATTGGCTTGAAGATGAGCATCTATAATGAATGGTTGATTGTGAAATATTTGATGTGTGTTTGAGAGAAGTACTATGTGTGTGGGTTAGTAAGTGACATCATGATGGGCAACAAGCCTGTTTATAGCTTTCTGTTTTTTCCTCAGAGTTTGTGAGAGTTTTATCGGGAGTCAAAATTTGATGATGGATTTCCAGGAACTCCTAAAAATTTAAGCATCTGAGTAGTGAGATTTTTTTTGAAATGAGATATGGTTGGATTAGATAAAGAAGACAAGCCTGAAGCATAATCAGAATAAAGCAAAACAGAAAAATCAGGAAAAAAGGAAAAAGGAAGAAGGGCTGTAAATAGTATACAAGCTATGTATTGAGTTAGGAGATTTTGTATTGTAACAACTTGCGTTTTCTGTGGCGTCGGTGAGGAATCGGTTACTCACTTGATGGTGGATTGCTCGTTGGCTAGATTGATATGGGGTCTCCTTGGTTTGGCGACGGGCATCTCCACAAATTTTTCCAACTTGCAGGAGTTCTGGGATGCGGGTAAAAGATTGCGGGTGAGAGGTGATAGGAGCGTCAAGGCAAAGGTCTCGCAATCTAATTGTTTTGGTGGTCATTTGGGCTATTTGGTTGTTGCGAAACCATTGTATTTTTCGTAATGAGTTAGTATATCCCGAAATGTGTGGGAAATGGATTGTCACTTTATCAAATACTGGGGTCTTGCCTGTGCGCTTGTGCGGGGGCGAGTAATGTGTCCATTCGAGAGGGTGTCATTGTATTTGAGGGGTAGGTTTTGTATCTTTCTTGGTAGACCCCCCATCTACCCGTTTTACTTGCTTTGGGCATGCTTTGCCTTAATTAATATAACTAAGGCTCACGCCTACCTTCCATAAAAAAAAAAAGCTTACCATGAGGACGATGAAGATTCAGGGTGGTGAGAAAGGATTTCTGCCATTGGTTTGTTTTGCATATCACTAAGCATTGTTTTCTTAGTAACTTGTTTGGTTAATATGTCCCTCCAAAAAAAAAAAGCGTTCAACTACTGGATTTAATTACAATTGACAATAAGACTCTCAACCGTCTGTCCACTCCCTTTATTTACTCGGAAATTGTGTGCTGCCATGATTGTTCCATAGTGAGGATGGATAGGAGGGTGCGCAATGTTGCAGCCAGTATGCATAACAAGAATTCATACCTAACTAGCTGGCTATAACATTCATTGTTCAAGGTAACTACGCTCATCCTGTCTCTCAACTAAAGTTCTTTTCCTGTGCAGAACGGTCGATTATGTAGGAGAGCCATCTCAATGAGAATTCATAATCTATAATTTATGGAATTTATTTTTTTGAAGAGGGCTAGGAGCTATATTATTATAAAGCCCCTCAAACAAAGGATAAAAAGAGCTCCAAAAAAACCACAAAAAAGGCTAAGCAAAATGAAGAAAACAAAAGAAAAGGAGAGGTCCTTAGGTAAAGGAAACACCAATACTACACCAAAAAAATATTACCACCCGTTCCAATTTGCACACGTATAGAGCTATATAGAAAGTTAATTTAGTTTTGTTTCCAATAGTTTGATGACTGTTTTTGACTTTTATAATAATTATTTGTGGATGGACTCCCTCATGTGCTTTATGTGTTTTTGTTTTGGGGACATCCAACTCATTTAGTGGAAGGGTTTGTTTTATCAAATAACCAAAAAAAAAAAAGCTTTAGTTGCAAGATGTGAAGCGTTATTTGGTTAATATGTAACTCTTGTAGTTTTTGGAAGTTGGTAGGACCCTGCCACCATAATGTCCCTTGGGGTAAAGTTCCAAGAAGTAATGCTTTGGACTGGTATCTGGATTTAGTCAATTAATCATGGTAGTGAGTCTACCATTTCCTTCCAGAAAATTTTTTTTCCAAGAAGTAACTCTTGAAAAAAAAATTATGGGAAGGTTAGAACATTTCATTAAGAGAAAATTCCTTGAAACAAATGGAGGCGAATGATCTCCGATTTATACAAAATAATGACAAGAAAATAAAAAAGAACAAAAAACCATCAAAGGGGCTGCAAACAGCCCAACAAAGAGAAAATCCCTTGAAACAAATGGAGGCGAAGGATCTCCGATTTATACAAAATAATGAAAAGAAAATAAAAAAGAAAATCCCTTCCCCTAGGAGCACTTTTCACCCATGAGCGAAGGTTTGGCGTAATGATCACTTATGCATTCTCCACTGTGTTCTTTTTTGATTGAAGAAGCATTCATTTCAAGGAAGCCATATCCCCCAACATACCACATGGGGAATAAGCCCTTTGAACTTGGCACCATTACTTCGATCTCCTTTTTTGCATATAGTTGGAATGTGCATAATCTTGTAGTTGACTGACACTACTTTTTTTTGTTACTTATTTTCTTATTTTAATTGTGGAATACTTGGAAATCAGTCTATATCCTAATATGTCTATTGTTTTTATATATGGTTTCACTTCTGGTTGTTTTCAACATTGAAGAGCAAGAAACTGGGATTGGTTGTTTTTGCCTCTCTCTCTCTCTGTCTGTCTCTCTTTATTTTTTTTTAAATTTCTATTGCCTTTTGGAGATTCCTCATCTCCTTTTTGTTCGAGGGGCAATTTCATAATATAATTGTTCCTATCTTTCAATCTAAAAAAGAAACTTGGGTGACATTCTTTGAAGTTCCAGTAGCTTTATTCTTTCCTATCAGCAGTTCAGCACATCTCTTTTTGTTTCTATTTTTTTATTGGAAAGGTGGGATGTCGACCAAACAGAATTAATTGTTAAATTGCCATGGGGGTGAGAAAAGTTTCTCATTAGTACAAAAGAAGAAAAAACAAACAGAGAAAGGGGTCCCCTTAAGCCATGTTACACGAACATCCTATCAGCATGCCTCTTGCTCCCAAAATTTGAATTCCATCCTGCTTGTGTGTCTATGCTGAGATTTTGAAAATATACTTTTGGCTCTTCAAATATCTCTTGTTCTCCTGTTGCCTCACCCTTCATGCAACCAATGTTGCACTTGTTGGATATGGTTCTGCCTTTTGGATGCCCATAAACTGACAATGTTGGGATCTTGAGTGAGTGAATGATGAAGTTACAGGAAGAAATGGAGGTAATCTTATTTGTAAATAAAATGGATCTTTCTTTTTCTTTTTTGAGTAAATGAAGTTATTGACTTTGATCTGGCTACTCATTTATTATGACGTTAAGGTTTTAATTTATATCAAATCAATCAAATCACGATCAAAATTAGCTGTGAATATGGAAAGTTACATGCTTCTTAGCATATAAGTGGCAGTGATGTTCTCTTAATAGTGTAGAAAAAAGGTTGATCAAATATAGTCATTTGTGATTCCTCTCCTCTCTTCTTTTCTTTCTCTGTCATCTCCATCTCCACTTTTTTTATTTATATTTATTTACATTCTCTACAGTACATAGAAACCGTCTGCCTATAAGTTTTGCAGTTAGAGTTTGGCCGGTTTTAACAACTGTCTGAATCCAAACTTTTAGCAATTTCAGGTAATTGGGTGTCTATGGGGGGGTCTGGATCCTTTGCTTGACTGTAATTGTGTTATGATCTGCTTGACTTTTGTTCTAAGGCTGCCACATCTAATTCTTTTACATCATACGGTTAGAAAAAAATTTAAATATTTTAGTGCGTTTAACTATAGTGGGTCCCACTTCCATTTTTTTTATAGGGCTGACAGAAACATTCTATCATAGGTCCCTTTTTTTTTGTTTGGCTTTTTCGGCTAACACCGCCTAGTCCCTTTATTTTATTTTTTTTGTTAAGGATGTTGCACCTCTCTTTTTTGAGATCATAAGATTTGTAGATTTAGGAATAAGATTAATAATACCTTGAGGACTTGTACAAATTTAGACGACTTGTACAAAACTTGGAGGACTTGTACAAAAGAATTAAAATTTTTTTTGGCTTCCCAAGCCCCCGTTTGTTTTGTGAATAAGCCCTCGGATAACCCCGGAAAGGGTTTTGGTGTGTTTGGAAACCCCGGATAACCCTGATAAAGTATGCTAGAATAAACTGGTATAAAATGGTGTATGGATTCCAACCAACCCCTGGAATTAAAGTTATCATAGGTTATTCCACCCAAAGAATATGTGGGCCCATTGTCAAATCAACTGTCATTACCTTTTATAAATCACATGTCAAATCAACTATCATTATTTTTTTACCTTTTATAAATCCTTATCCATACTTTATTCACATTTTACCCAAACAACAAAACATTTATTCTTACATTTATCAATGAGAATAATTCAAAACACAACGAAACACAAAATCACTTTATCCTTATTTATACTCACTTATGCTTGGATAAATGTATACTATGTCATAAATCCTATCCCCATTCTAAATGAGGGCCAAAGGTGTAAGGTTCAGCCTCCTTACAAAAAAAATAAAAATAAAAATAACAACCTCCTTAACCCAAAAAAATAAAAAAGACTAGGTGGTGTCAGCCGAAAAAGCCAAAAAGAAAAGAAAAGAAGGGACCCACGATGGAAAGTTTGTGTCAGACCTAAAAAAAAAAATGGAAGTGGGACCCATTATAGTTTAACCCACTAAAATTTCTAAATTTTTTTTCTGACCGTAATCACCATATGATGTAAAAGAATTAGACGTGGCAGCCTGAAAGTCAAACAGATCTTAGCACAATGAGAGTCAAGCAGAGGAACCGGATTCGTCTGCAGCTGCTACTTTATCCAATCAGAGTCCTTACTTTGGACGGGCAAGTAAATGTCTTGAGAGGAGGTTGTTTCTAAAAGTTATAGAATACGTGTTTCTTGGTGGACAATGTGTAAGGAATCAGTTATGAGTTATGACCTCGACTACATTGACAAGATAAAACATAGATGGGACATGAAAGTATTACGTTGGACAAGGATAGGCCAGGCCGATAAATTTTTTATGTGCCTGAGTATTTTCAAAGCATGTTGAGTTGAATTGGGTGTGTTTTGTTTCTCCTCTCTATGTTTCTTTCTTCATTGTATGTATCTCTTCTCAAGTGACAGTAGATCACCATGGAATGTAAACATTGATGTATTTGTATAATAATTTTTTTATGTGTAATATGCAGTATAAAGAAGAGGAAATAAGGTAATATGTCATTCATGCGTGGGAGTCAAAGTGGCATTTGAGAGGTGATGAAATGGACTGGAATATTATAAATGTCTCAAGATAGTATATTTTGGATTTTTCTTTCATGCAGTATATCCAGTGCAAGAGCAAACAGAAATTGATTGTCCTGACCATCTTCTTTCAAATGTAGTTTTAATTGTTTGCTGGTTTGGTTCTGTCTTTTACCTTTGCTCTCAACTTTTTCCCCTAGTTTTTAAAATTTCCGTCAACTGTATTTGTAAAGCATCCTTGCTGATTTCCTTTTTCATGTTTCATGGTCGCTTTAGAGTCCCAAAAAAGTCAATTTAGTGGCAGCCCTGGTGCGTGGCATGCGTGTTGAAGATGCTCTGTTGCAATTGCAAGTATCAGTAAAACGAGCTGCGAAGACTGTCTATAAGGTCTTGTTAATTATCATGCAAATGCTTCCTCTCTTACTTTTTTTTTTTTTGGTTGTGGAGGATTTTTCCGTATCAGTATTGTAGGCTTCCACAATCAGAATGGGGAGGATCTTCACTGTACATCCATTGTTTTGTTCCAAATCTTATATATGGTGCAGGTCATACACTCAGCTCGTGCAAATGCGACTCACAACCATGGGTTGGATCCAGATCGCCTCATTGTTGGTGAGCCAATTTGCTTAATTTTTCTCCCAACAGCTTTTCACAATATTCTTGCAATTGGAAAGGTTTACTAATCTGTTTCTGTTTTTTTTTAATGGAAAAAATTAACCAGATGAAGCTTTTGTTGGAAAGGGAGTCTTCTTGAAACGAATCTCTTACCATGCGAAGATGAGGCATGGGATCATGGAAAGGCCACACTGTAGACTGACAGTTGTGTTAAGGGAGATTACACCAGAAGAGGAGGCTAAGATTGCTAAACTGAGAGTCTGCAACTACATTAAGATGACAAAGAAGGAGAAACGCCTTGTTCCCCACCGACTCATTGAGGTTACTCCTAGATGGGGTCACAAGCGTAGAACAAATGATGCTGCACCAGATGCTGCTGTGGCTTGAGCCCCCATCGTTCAGTACATCTGTTGACTGAAAGGTAACATGATTGAAATAGATAAAATCAACCCATATATACAGATTATATACTATGCGATTAAGTAGCCCTGTACATGGAATTCAGATTGCTAATTATTCAATCAATGCAGGTTTCATATGGGGTGACGAAGTGGTTATAGAGGAAACATCACGCTGTTTCCCCCATTTGATTCTGTATTAGGAATAGCATAGGATATAAATAATTGTTATGTCCGACACAATGTTCGCTCTTTGGCCAGAGTCATGGGGTATTAAGTTTTGACCCCCCTGACATACCTGATGTATGCAATACTTGAATCATTGACTAATGATATATGATCGGGAAACCTAAACTCTTGAGCGGGAAACCGAAACTCTGAGCGGGAAACTTGCGCAGATCACCGGCGATCCCCTCCTGATGGCGGCATCGGGGGAGGAGCCCACTCCACCCTCTCCGACGCGGGATCCTTCGGGCACTGGTCAGTCATCCTCTTCAAGTCCAGCTGTAAAAACCCATCTTCCACATAAGGTAGGGACCATTGAAAGCATATTCAAAGCTTTTAATATGAAAGTAAATGTTCCTGTCTCCACCTCTCCAGCAAATCCAGTCTCGACAGATCCGCCCACCACTTCAACAAAGGCCCAAATCCCACCATCTTTTCCCTCTCAAATCCCTGCACCCAAACCCATTTCTAATGTCCCGTCTTCTTCTTCCACAAAGCCTTCACCCCCTACATCTTCTACTAACTATCCACCAACCTTAACATCAAAATCCCATCCCACAAATGGTCTTTCTGTCACTCCTGCATCCTTTCCACCGCTGCCACCTTCAGGGGCCCCTGTTCGTGGAGGAGCTCATCTAAACAAAACAAGAAAGGCAGTCTCAGTACCTCCTCCTACATCCTCACAGCAAATCAAGAGCTGGGGTGCTCTATTTCAAGGGGAGAACATTAAACCAAAGTTTGGATCTTTGCGATTCATAGAGCCAATGACGGACTGTTCAATCACCGTGGCATCCTTGCAGCCGGAGGCCTATGCAAAAAACATTCGTCGATGGAATCATGCAGTCGTGGGCTACATTATAGGTAAACTTCCTGTTTACACTCCTTCCTCCAATTTTTGAAGAAATTGTGGAACCCAAAGGGGGAAATGCAGCTTCTTCTCCATGAAAACGGATTTTTCACTGTCAAATTTGATCTAGAAGAGGATATCAATGGGATCCTTGAAGGAGGCCCATGGACAATGGACCATCGCCCATTCATCCTCCGCAAATGGACACCGCAAGTACGTATGGAGCAAGAACACTTGAGTAGCATTCCCATATGAATCAGGCTCCCGAATCTTCCCCTTCACCTCTGGGAGGAGGATTGTCTAAGCCGTATTGGTAGCCTTATTGGAACTCCATTATATGCTGATTCAGCCACAATGAGATGCAGTAGAGCATCATATGCTCGTATATGTGTGGAAGTCCAAGCGATTCAGCCACAATGAGCGACAAAGGTCCTTCCAGATTCAATCTTAGTAGAAAGCTCTCCAGGTGTTCGGGAAACTTTCAAAGTTGATTATGACCGGAAGCCGCTGGCCTGTAAATTCTGCCAGACATTCGGGCATGATGAATCATGTTGTATAATGAAGCCAGCCACGTCAACCTTGACCATCGGAAAAAGCAGTAAACCTGTCAGCAATACTACCCAAGCAAAAGGGAAGGAAAAAATTGTTTCACAATGGCAGGAGGTAACTAAAACCACAGGCAAAGCCCAAGGGAAATTGATGTCTGATGCAATGAAAGATGGAACTTCACCCCCCAACAATAGCAATACTAAAGTAGCTAAGCAATTAAATCAATTCTCCTCTCTTCAGTCACTGCCCGAGGAGCAGGAAATTGAACCCACTTCTGCAGTTGCAACCATTGGGGTGCAGACCCATGAGTCTCTCTCTATTGAATGGGTAACTAAGGTTCAGCATTCAAAGCAAGCATCTTCTTCAGTGTACAAGGACCAGGTTACTACTGGGCATACTCAAGAGGTATTCCCACAATCAAATGCAGTAGATGCTTCTAGAGGGGTGCAAACTCATGAGATTGAATGATGGGCATATCAAGAATAATTCTTCAAGTACAGATGAGTCCAGGGCTCAAGTGCAAACAGAAAAAGGGGATGGTTCTATTATTGATGACGAAGATCAACAACATGTTTCTGAGGGGGAGTGTAGGGATCTGGTTCTTCCATCAGATTGTTCTGCACTTTCCGTTGGTAATTTAGTACTCCTTGAGCCGGTTCAAGTGAAGGACAGAGTTGTCACCAAGACTGAAGTTAGGAGGGCTGTAGGACCCAAGAATAATAAACAAGCCTCATCCACAAAAAAGAATGGTGCGGGATCAAAGAAAAGTAAATCTCAAAAAAGTGATTTAATCAAAGACTTTTTCCGCGATATGGATGATGAGCCTGCCTTAGTGGACGATGCAAACAACACCAAAGTCCCTCGAAGTCCCTCTTTGAAAGGGACTGAGAGGTCCACCCTATAATGCCTCGAACACCCCCCCCCCCCTCTCAATTGTTTTTATGGAGAGCATCTTCTGGAATGTAAGGGGCTCTAATAGTGTTGCGAAGCAACTAGAAATATGCAGATTTTTAAGGAATCACAAGCCCTCCTTTGTGAGTCTTCTAGAAACCAAACTTGATGACCATAGTTTTCGAGCTTTGCAAGATAAACTAGACTATCTCAACTCCTCTTTCCTCTCTGTGGAAGGTCGCGTCTGCATACTATGGAACAGTGAATTAGTGGATGTGCAAATATTGGAACAATCTCCACAACATGTGCATTGTTCTGTTCATTGCAAGAAGACCCAGCGGACCTTCTATTCTACTTCTATTTATGCTTCAAATTTATATGTTGAGCGATTGATCTTGTGGAACTCTATTACTCAACTATCAGCAAGAATTGCAAGTAATCCGTGGATTGTTGGGGGTGATTTCAATGAGGTCCGATATAGCAATGAAAAATCGGGTGGGAGGCCGGTTCATGCAAGGAGGCTGCGAAAATTCAATTCATGCATTGAACAGTCCAGCCTTCAAGACCTAAAGGCATTTGGACACACTCTCTCCTGAACAAATCGGCAGGAATCAAGAATCATGTGCAGGCTCGATCGGGCTTTGGTAAATTCTCCTTTCACAAATGCCTATCCTCATTCTTTGGTGGAGTATTTAGCACCAGGTATCTCCGATCACTCTCCTCTAAAGATAACTTTTCATCCTTCTATACCATCTGGACCACGGCCTTTTAAATATTACGAAATGTGGGAGGCTGATCCCACCTTCAAGACCATTGTGGAGGAGGCATGGACTCTGGAGGTGAGGGGTTCTCCTATGTTCAAGTTAGTCAATAAATTATCTGCCACCAAATTTGTACTTAAAAAGTGGAACAAGGAAGTATTTGGGCCTGTCCAGCAAGCTCTATCTCGTAGCCGCATGGAACTTGATAATGCCCAAGCCCTTCTTCAGCAATGTCCTCATGATCTAGCTCTCATATCTCTCGAACAAACTGCTCGAGACATTTATACAAAGAATCTCTCTCAGGAGGAATGCTTCTTGAGGCAAAAATCTCGACAGTTGCGGCTATCATCTGGAGACTCAAACGACAAGTTCTTTTATGACTCCTTAAAGTCTCGGTTTGCTGTTAACACCATTTCTAGATTGAAAGCAGGCAATGGCACTTCTCTATCCACTCCGACTGAGATTAAAGATCATATTGTGCAATTCTATAAAGACTCGCTAATCGTGACAGTGGCACCCCTATCTCTTCACTGAAGGTTCACGGTTCTTTGTCTGAGGATGAAAACTCCTCTCTTCTTTCCCCAATCTCAGCTGAAGAAATTCATAAGGCTGTTTTCAGCTTGAAGTCTCTCAGTTCCCCTGGTCCTGATGGGTTTCCTACAAGATTCTTTCAACTATTCTGGGGTACTGTTCACCTTGATCTTGTGGAGGCCATTCAACATTTTTTTGTTACGGGTCGTCTACTGAAGCAGGTCAGCAACTCCTTTATTGCATTAGTCCCTAAATCTCCTAACGCTCATACTATTGATAATTACAGACCTATCTCTCTCTGTAATACATTATACAAAATCATCACAAAAGTCATGGCCACTAGGCTGCAGCCCATTCTTCTTCATCTTGTCAGTGAGCATCAGTCTGCATTTATAAAAGGCAGAAGTATTCGTCACAACATCTTGCTAGCGCATGAAATGGTCAAGTATCTCAGTAGCAAGGGGAAGTCAAGGGCTTGTATTAAAGTGGACCTCCGCAAAGCATTTGACAATGTTAGGTGGGGCTTTCTCGAACGTGTCCTTGGGAGTCACAACCTCAACCATCACTGGATAACATTATGTATGGAATGTGTCTCCTCGGCCAGATATTCAACTCTGATTAATGGCTCCCCGGAAGGTTTCTTTTCATCTAATTGTGGCATCAGGCAGGGTGACCTTCTATCTCCCTTGTTATTCACATTAATCATTCAGGCTTTTTCCACTCAGCTCAATCGTTTGGTGAAGAATGGTTCCGTAGGTGAATCTATTCAGGGCAGGCTGAATATATCCTACTTGGCTTTTGCTGATGATCTTCTTGTTTTCACGGATTCATCATCTAGTTCAGCTCATGCTATTCATGCCCCTTTTCAACACTTTGCGGACCAATCTGGCCTTCATCTCAATGCTGCAAAGAGTCAAATTTATTCCAATGGTGATCCACCCCCACTGCAGTTCTCACAAATTTTGAATATCGGTCTCTCCTCTTTGCCTGTCAAATATCTTGGTTTACCTCTCTTCAATGGTTCACTTTCTCATCGATTGTGCTATCCGATCTTAGATAAGGTTCGAAAAAAATTATCTTTTTGGACAGGGCATTCACTATCAAAGGCTGGAAGGGTTGAATTGATCAAATCGGTATTATCTTCATTTCACATATTCTGGACTTCTGCATTTCGACTCCCTCGTCGGACCCAACAAGACATTGAAAGAATGTTTAGGAATTTTCTTTGGCAAGGCCATTCCCCTTCTCGTAAGTCTCATTAAGTCAGCTGGGACACAATATGTAAGCCTTTTGCTGAAGGTGGTCTTGGCATTAAATCCATCAAGAATTGGTCAAATGGTGCCGTAGGGGTTCGGTTTTGGGACATTGCAAAGAGTCGCCAATCCATGTGGGCTCAATGGATGCGAGATAGATATCTTAGAAAAGAAAACTTATGGATTGCAAAGGTTCACTCATGCAGCTCTACAACATGGCTCTCGATCCTGCATGCTAGAGAATGGATTGCTCCAAAGGTCAGGTACTTGATCTTTGAGGGCAAGTCTATTAATCTCTGGTATGATTCTTGGCTGAATGGTAAAGGCCTGCAACAAATCATGGGGAGGGTAACCTATGACTGGGGGCCTCCGCAAGACACTACTGTGGCAGTCTTTATAAGAAATGGCCAATGGAGGAAACCAATGCGGAGTCCAGCCGAGATAAGCTCCCTTTGGGATGAAATTCAGCAAATTGAGGTGGGAGGTACTAGAAAAGATATTCTGATATGGCCTTCGAGCAAATCTGGAAGACTAAACCTTACTGAAGCTTGGAAAGCTGTGCAAGCAAGGGGGGAGGACTGTCAGTGGCCCAAATGGATTTGGCACCCCATTCAAACCCCAAAACACTGTTTTTGTGTTTGGCAAGCTTTCCATAATAAGCTTCCCACTCTTACCAGACTGCAAAAATGGGGTCTTGTACAAGTGATCATCTGCCCATTATGTTCTTCAGGTATTGAAGATGCTGACCACCTCCTCTTGGGTTGCTCTTTTTCCAGATATATCTGGATTCATCTCTTTCGGGATCTTCACATCAAGTCTATCCTTCCTAGAAGCCTTGTTCTTCTCCCATCCTGGTTGGAGTCCCATGTATCTGACCCCTTTAGAAAGGACATGGTCTACCTTATTCTCTCAACCACCACTTGATATCTTTGGATTGAGAAGAACAATAGACTATTCTTGAAAAATCCCCAACACAAATCTTTTGTGCTCAAACGAATTAAGGACAACATTAAGATGAGGACCTTGCATAAGATATTTTCGGTGCCTTCTATTCTTGATTTCAACAGTATTGCACAAGCTTTTGGGCTGTCATTGAGAGAGAAAGAAAAGACTACATCCATTGTTACATGGCTGGACCCTCCTAGTGGCTGGTTCAAGCTAAATATAGATGGATCTCTGTCTGATGATCGGGGAGGTTATGGTGCCCTTCTAAGGAACAACAATGCAGATTTTATTGTTGGGTTGGCAGGGAGACTTGACCTTCATTCCATCAATCTTCTAGAGCTCAAGGCTATTGAGCGGGGGATACAATTGGGACTGTTCAATGCAGTCATGAACTTATGGATTGATTCAGATTCTATCACAGCAATTGCTTGGGTACATGGTAGGGGATGTATTCCTTGGACTGCCCTTCGATCTATTTGTCAAATCCATCAAGGACTGCACCAATTGAAATGTTGGAAGGCAACGCACATTCATAGGGAGGATAACTCTCCTGCTGACTTGCTTGCTGCTCATCGCTCCTCTCGAGGTGAAACACTCCTTCGATCTCAGCAACTCTGGATTGAGATCAGAACAGCTATTGAGGAGGACAAGCTTATGCGAGGTTATGAACGCAATCAGTTGACCACTGCAATGTTTAAAATTGAATATGACAAGGCTGAACAGGGAGGCCAGAGCCTCCTGCAACTCTTCCCTATCTATGGACCTGTTTTGTGGATGAGGGGAGATGGATGATTGTGCAGTCTGTCATGGATTTTGTGAACTTGGCATACTTGACAAAGGGGGTAGTTGATAGCTTGTTATCTTTATTCCCATTTTGAAGCTCTTTTTATCTTACTTTGTTTTTTCGTAAAAGGGCTGTGAATATGTACAAAGTTCAAAGGTATAGTAATACAAAGTCTTGATTACCAATAAAAAAAAGAAAGATATATGATCGATTTGAGTCACAGGCAGTTATCAATGTAGATGCTATGTAATTGGTTCTTATCGTTGAGAGACTACTAGTGTAATAAGAACATCCACCATAAAAAAAATCACCCTAATATGATCATTGCATGGCTATTGAGAACAAATCAAATTAGATGGTTCTATTTCTGAATCTCTGTGACTTGCTCCTATGGAACCAAAGTAAAAAAGATTACATGGTTTGTGAATGATTTCATATATCTAGAGTTTCTTCAACTAATATTGGGGATCATTATCACCAAAAAAGGATTTGGCTATGGAATGGATATTCCAATTTGTGTTTGGTATTTGTATTGGCAAAAACCAGGATAAATAGGATGATTGATTTGATAATAAGCCAAATGATGTAGAAGAGAATAGAGGCAACCCAACAGACTGAATTCAGTCATGAGTATTCCATCATGGGTACTCTGTCGTTGTTCTATCGTTCATTAAGTGGATATTCCGGGATTACATTTGCATGAAGCGCCTCTTCTCTTGCTCCTTTTCTTTTCTTTTATTTATGCAAGGAGATCCCTCGTTTCCACCTTGAGAATGCAATATTTATAAAAATTTACATTGTTTTTTTTTTCTTCAATTGTTCCTGCAAAATTTGCATCTGTGAATCTGAACTTTTGTTTCACTATTTGGTGTTTGTAGGGGAGATGGAGCACAGACAAGGTCCAGAGGTTATGCCAAAGAGTGAGGGAGATGCTCTGATGACATGATTTTTTTGATGAAGCAGTGGTGGTTTCTCTGTGTGAACTGCTATTGTTTGAACTGCTTGATCGAAAATCAAACTCATCTAGCCTTGTTTTTATTATCTTTAGCCCTTAATTTATGAATCAAGAAGAATGAGATTTCATATCTGTAGCTGGTCCTTCCAGATGTAATTGATTGAATTCCTGCCCTCCATCCATCTTGGTCT
Organism: Acorus calamus; assembly: GCA_030737845.1. NCBI lineage: Eukaryota > Viridiplantae > Streptophyta > Magnoliopsida > Acorales > Acoraceae > Acorus > Acorus calamus. Next base: position 18,585,186 of record CM060859.1, on the reverse strand, counting down.
CATTTTAAAGATAAGAGCTTAGAAACTCATAAAACTGTGATGTTGCAGGATACAGGAAGATTTGATGTTCATAAATCATAAATCTTGATTGGGCTTATAATTTGTTGGGGACATTTGCAAAAAAATTCATATAATAATTTTTCTATTAATATTTCGTAAGGTTGCTATTTCAAAGTACGCGTGGAATATGTAACATAGCATGAGGTTATGTAAATTATATGTGAAAAGTATTTAAATTGTTTTAATAACCACATATTTAAATTGTATGGAAAATGTAACCTAATTCTACATTATTTTATTTCTGTGGGGGCCTATCCTTGTACGGATTTTGCTCACCATGGATGAAAAAATTGTTTAAAACTCTCTGAAATGGTTCTTGTGGAGTTTACATTATGTACTGAGCTGCTGTAGGTTCAAACTCCAAACCTTTTCTTGTATATCATTACTAAGGGTCCACCGTAGCCCAAAGGGGGTACTATTTGGAAAATGTTAAAGACTGAGTTTTTATTTTATTTTATAAAAAAGACAGAATCTTGCCACCATCAGATATCAGATTTCATTAGAAAAATTAATTAGTGCATATCTAAATGGGAGATGATTGGATACACGGCAAAGGGAAAAAAGAGTGCATAAAAAAGATAAGAGGCATATGGGGATGCCGCTGGGCCGGCCCCCAAAACACAATGAAGGACTACGTGACGATTCAATTGAGCCTCCTCGGAGTAGCACACCTCACACCCCAACCAACTCCCGAGCCCAGTCCGGAGGAGCAGCACAGTGAGCTCCTACATGTTCTCAATGTACATCCTTGCACTCTTAAAAACAACGTTGTTCTATATGTGCCAACTCACCCATGCATTGAGATGACTGAATGAGCAACAAGCTTAGCCGGGCACTGAGCAGAATGCAAGCAAAGGTCCTCACCGGCCTCCCACATCTCCTCAAGGGAGTGAAAGGGGGCCAGTGAAGTTGCGGCCACAATGCTTGTGCAATGCGGCAATGCCAAAAGAGGTGGATCACTGTTTAGGAGTCTTTGCTGCAAAGGACACACGAAACCTGCATATCCCTCCTCCACTTTGCACGGTGCACTTTAGTGAGGAGATGCTCGTGGGCAAGGAGCCATAAGAAGACCTTTATTTTCCTTGGAATCTTAAGTCGCCAGTGGTGGACTTTCACACATGAGGGAGGCCAGCGAGAGCCCACATATGTTTTTATTTTTTTAAAAATAATAACATCATCTAATAATGTATATGCTTTGATGGAATATATATCGCCTCTCCTATCATATTTGGACGATTTGGAGAGCACTTGGAGCCTTGAGGTATGCATGAAACGTTTCCATCAAAGATCACCTGATGGAATCAATGAAGAGGTGAATATGTTGTGAAAATTGTACGACGGTCCAAAGAAAATTAGGCTAAGATACCAATACAAGAGTAAACTGCCCAATACCAATTGAACTGACAAATTCTGGTGAACATCAATTGATGTTTTGTTAAAAGGCGTCTTGATCTTTTAGTGGTTAGGATTGCAAATATGTTATATATAATATATAACTTATTTTATACTATCATGAATGAAAATTGTGTTATGAATGAATTTTGTGTACATTTGTTGACCAATTGATGTTATGAATGGATCTTGTGCATATTTGTTGACCAATTGATGTTATGAATGATAGTTGTGTTATTAATGGTATATTTTATGTAATATTATTATTACCCTGTCATTGTCAACCAATTGATGGCATTCTATACATTGTTAATCGACCTAAGACAACATTACTCAGTACCAGTACATTGTTAGTCCATCTGGGTACATTGTTATCTACAACCCTGTATACATTTACAATAATTTAAACATCATTCGATTAACATGCACTTAATAAACAATAATCTGACTTAATAAAAAATAAATGTTCGCACTAGACAATATGACAATGTAATTAAAACAGAAAATTATTTTTCAAATTGGACAAACGACTTTATTTTTCAACTGCAATTGGATTTCTGCCTGTCTTCCAATTGTTTGGAACAATGATACAATGACACTGCATCTAAATCTATGATCACCAGGAGTGCAATCAAGCTACAAGATGTAGATACCGATGTAGGTAGATTCGGTTGAACACTATTAGACAATCTGCAATTCATTTCCATCATAGTATTAGATGTGATACAACGAAGCATAAGAAGCACTACAATACACTATTATAAAAAATATTTTATACATTGTTAAGCATACTAAGTACATTGGTAATATTAAGGGTACACTATTAAACCGTATGGGTATATTGTTAGTATATTGTTAAATCATCTGTGATCATAACAAAAAACAGTATAATATAACAATTTACCTTATGTCTACATCTCCATCAAAGCTTTCTCCGACATTTATGAAAACATTTATCTTGATAAACTTTGCCTCACACATTTTGTAAATGTCATGTATCCTCTTAACATCTACATTGTTCACAAGAGTCTTTCTGATGCTCATTTGAACAGAAATGTCGTACTTGAAAATGACTTTAGATGCATCAGACGTCCATCTTTCACATATTTCACTTACAATTAATATCTGAATATACTGTAGTTCTATCAATTTTAATATTAACAGCTGTGCTTTTCTATTGTAGGAACAAACTGCTATGAAGATTTCCATGGATAAACTCAAATTCTACAAAATGAATTTTGTGTTCAGTCTTTGTATAATATTAAATGCATTACACACACCACATGTATCTTCTAAACGTCAAACAACAAACATTTGTATATTATGCATATGTGCTGATTCTATGTACACTCTGTATATGTGTTCATTGATTAAACAATCATGTGTACATTGTATTTTCATCATCAGACAAGAAACATATAATTGTTTCATGTTTTTCTTATTGGTCCATGTTTCATATTTTTTATTGGTAACCGTTTCATGTTTTTTATTAGCCTATGTTTCATGTTTTTTCTATTGGTAACTATTTCATTTTTTTTATTGGTAACTATTGTGTGTGTGTGTGTGTGTATTTGGTAACCATTTCATGTTTTTTATTGGTAATCATTTTATGTTTTTTTTATTAGTTCTTGTTTCATGTTTCTAGAATTCTTCTAGGTCATTTCATTTTTTTTTTGAAACAATATATTGTTGTCATCTTGTGTATTTGACTAATCATGGCTAATGGACAATAAGTTTATTTACTAAATTTGAATCAAAATTATGTTTCATATTTTTTTATTGATCCATGTTTCATGTTTTTCTTATTGGTTTCTATTTCATGCTTTTTATTTGTTCTTGTTTCATTTTTTTATTAGTCCCCATATCATTTTTTTTGTTATTTTTTACTGGTTCCTGTTTCATGTTAGCATACAATGATACTCATATTTATCTTCTATAAAATACACAGTCTATTTCTTAGAATTATTCGGGGTCATTTCATCTCTTTTTTTAAGAAACATGTTGTTTATCTTGTGTGTTTGACTAATCACGACTAATGGATAATATATTTGTCTTCTATTTCATTAAGGCATATGTTTAATAAAAAGCTTAAGTGTTTCTGTGGGCAAGCCATGATAAGAGTAATTATACTAGAGTGGGTATTTGAAAGAAAATTCAAAATGTGAGGCTAGAAACCCATTGCGATTATTCTTTACGTACATCTCAGGCTCACACATGAGAGCGGTAAGTCTTGTTCATGCCCATCTCACTCATTTAAATTGGTTAATGTTAAAATATATTATTTTTTGTAGGTTACTTAGAAAAGAAACTCTCTTAAATCAATTGGAATTTGCAAGAAAATGACTCATAACAACTACAAAAAAATCATGTTAAATGAATAATTTTAATATTTATTTACATGTACATTTTGTTATGATCTTTTCTTCCTTTTCTTTTTAACTTTGAATGTGGTTTTTAGTGGTAACGTGCATATGGATAACGGAGAATGTAATGTCCACATTACTTTGATACGATATTTAAACGAGTTCTATTGACAACATCTTGGACATAACTCAATCACCCTTGTTATCAAAGATGCGGGACAATATTTGTAACCACATGATAACATCTCTGGGAAGAGTCAAGGTAGGGATCAAAGTGATATATATGATTTAAATTGATCCACTATCAATACCATCATTATTATTACTAATCATCATCATTATCATTTTCAGTTGGAGAACCATATTTGCTTGGTGACGCACTCCTTAGACTCAAATGTGACAATGATGACTTAAGGCTAATAGTGCTGCAGATTGACCTTTTCATTGCAAAACACCAAAGAGGTTGTTCATCTATGTTTCAGAAGATTCATTAGGTGAGTTTACACAAATGCATTATTAATAATTTGATTGTTAATAACATATTATTAGTTTTTTGTTTTCATTTCAGTTCAAAATAATATTGAAAAGTTCAATCCTCATGCTGCCTCCCGATCAACTTAAGAAAATGTCTAACAAGACATGTATGTACACTGTTTAAACAGTGTACATACATGTCTTGTTAGACATTTTCTTAAGTTGATCGGGAGGCAGCATGAGGATTAGACATTACACTGATCAGGTAATCTAAGAATCATAGATTAGTGCTTTTAGAAAAACAAGTATCAAAACAATATGTACCTACAATTCATATGGATAGTGTTGTGTTGTTTATTATATTTTGTTCCAAACAAAGAAAACTCATGTGTTCTAGCTAGTTATGGGCCTAGTCAACATATATTGTTGAGTCACTCATATATGTAGGTATTCAAGGATCGACCATATTTTATCCCTTTTCTGGGTTTGGGGCAAAGTTGGCTCATAGGTTGAACTAAATTGATGGAACTCAATCTATGTTTGAGAGTCTAAAGGAGATCTTTAGTTGCACATAGGTTGAATTGAATTGATGGAACCCAATCCATGCAAATAAAGATAGAGGGAGATTGTTGTTTCAATGGAAGACATAGTGGTTTTAATTGAAGCAGAATTCAGTGAATAAATGTACAATAAAGAGGATAATATCAGACAAAAACACAGCCCTCAATAGATTCAATGTTATTCTCAATTTAAATATACAAAAATAGTATGTATTAGTGAAAATTCCCCCCCTCCCAACTAGTCTTTAAGCACTGAACAACTCATTATGGTGGTTTATTAGAAAACTATGAAGGAGAAATGTAGTAGGGAATTGCGATTGAAAATGATGGTTGTATTTACAAATAGTGGTGCTAAAGTAATCGAAAACCTACTGTCCTCTAGATTTCATCTCAATGCAAAGTGCTTTGTAGGTTTAGACAAGTTGCTCATCAAATTTAGCAGAATCTCAATAGTTTGGATGAATCATAAATTAAGCATATAATTAGAGAAATTAAATGTGTAGGTGCTTTTATGGCTGGATATCTCAGAAAAAGGGAAAAAGATCATCAAACCTTTGATAGACTTTCAATTGAACTTCCTAGATCTCATGAATAGATGGTTATGTGAAAAATAGGATTACAAATATGATGATTTGTTACATTTTATAAGTTGCAAACTTTGTACATTCCAGGTTTATTCTATAACCGGGGTAAAGGGGATGCTTTCAAAGCTGATTTATCTTCCCTCCAATTCCTATTGTAAAAATTCACCTATGATTGAATAATTTTCACACTGAATATCAATAACCATATCAAAATGCTAAAAGAAACATAACAGACATGCTTTGAGTTTAAATAGCGTCTCAGAAGAGCATTGAAGCTTTCACTACATTGTGTACTTTTCATGTCCGTGCAAAATGAGTCTCTCCCATACACTACAGCCTATTTCTCATTTTCAGCAAAATTAAGTTTGTTACAACCATTTATTATCTTGAAAATTGTATTTTTCAAACATATTATTCTAAGCATGTAGGAACTCTTCCACCTTGTACCAAAAAATACAAGCATAAAGGAACTTTTGAAACATTCAATAGCATAAAGATGTAGATGCCGTGTTGCATTCTGGGTCAAGTGTCACATACATAGCCGATGACGAGTTTCTAGTAGAACAATTGAAATAGCTTTGGCCATCGCCACTGACTGATCTATTAGAATGGTTTTAGGACATCTCCCAAACATTGCTTTAAGAAAAGTTTCAAACAACCAAATAAATGAGATTTTATCACTCTAACGAATAGTACAAGTGATCTTCCATGATTATTTGTACTATAAATCGTGTCGAAGCAAATAACATCACCATAATGTGTGTAATCAACAATAGACCTAGCATCCATCTAAAACACATTGATTATTTGTTCATCGCATCAAGTTGCATTGAGCAAAAGGAACAAATTTAAATTTTGTAAATACTACCTTATCTACGCCATTCAATGAGATTTTCTTTAGTTGAAAAAAAAACTAAATCGATACAACCCAAAGACTAAAACCCATTCCATTGAATACAAATAATTGCACAAAACAGAACCCAAGGGGCGGCTAGGGTTCAGAGCAGATCTAATGAGGGAGAGAAAATATCATGGATGGACGGTGGATGATCGAACTGCTCTAATTAAATGTCAGTTAGTCTTTGTTAGTGATTCATATGATGTCCACAGCCAACACATTCAATTTTTTTAATCCATTTATATATGATATAATATATCATGTTATGTATAATAAATGATATAATAATTTTTTTAATAATGATTAATAAATCAACCGTAAAAATTATAAAAATTATTAGGGGTAAATATGTAAAATTATGTAATACAATTCAAAACACTTTTGGTTAATAATATAAATAGATAGATGAAGATCAATTATGATATCTATAATTAAGGATTACATATATTTTTTTTTTCGTTGTGTGCTTTAAAAAATTTGACATATCATATATTCTTAATATTTTTGAGTATCCTATAATTAATTATAAATAAAAATATATTTTAAGATATAATGTAAAATCATTAAAAAAATATTCTAAAAATATATAAAAATATATTATAAAACGATAATAAGTAAGTTACAATAAAAAAATAATCCATTATAATATTATAATTGAATGAGATTTAGTGGATATGATGTTATGCTATTTAAAATTTATGTATATTCTATAGTTATCTCAATCAAATTTAAAATAATAATAATAAGGGATAAATCTATATAACCCCCTGTAATCTTCCTTATATCCACATAACCCCTTGACTTTTTGATAAATCCATATAACCCCCTGTAAACATATTGAAAATCCCAAAAACCCCCCGAGTTAAAAATGGGTTAACAGAGTTGGAATATTCGAGGTATATTCTGTTTTCTTAACCCTAGTTTAAAATGTGATATGCTTTTAACTCCCTGTAAACATCAAAAAATCCAAATAACCCCCTTAAATTTTCAAATGTACCCCTCCATGAGCATCTCCATTAAAGCTCCTCTACAAATTCACTAGCAACAACAAGAACTCCTACCTCCATTCATCAAAACACACCATGATCTTCATAACAACACTCTCCTCCAAGAATCGAAGTCCCGAGCTCCTTCCTCGGTCTCTCAGAGAGCCCCTTCACCACCATCTCCTCATCATACCTCCGCGCCATGTCCAACATCCCCTTCTTCACAAGCCTCATCGAACCTCCCCGACGGACAAAACTACTTAAGAATGTTATTGTAAGTCGCCACATTTGGGCGACACCCATTGTCGATCATCTCCCGAAAAAACCGTATCGAGCGATCGTGACCATCCACACTTCCCCGACTTGATAACAATGTCTATATAAATCGAATACGAGTGAAGATCGCACAAGATTCCACCTTTCTCAAAATCCACCCAGAATTCTCTGCATTTGCGCCACCACCCCAACTTGGTGTACCCGCGGAGGATCATGTTGTGGGTCTCAATATATACCGGAAAGTCCCTCCTTTTGAAGTAGAGCTCCTCGGCCTCGATCACGTGCTTGTGCTCGCATAGCACGTTGACGAGGGAGGTGAAGAGGGGTTCCCCTTTGAGCCCGAATTACGAGGCGGCACGTTCATAGGCGTGGATGGCGTCGGAGGGGAGGCGGGCGGAGGCGTAGCAGTTGAAGAGGATGTGAAAGGTGTCGGGGGAGGGCGATGAGGGACCACGCGCGGTCGAAGTCGAAGAACTTGGTGAGGAGTCGATGGCGGCGTTGAAGGTGCGGGTGTCGTGGAAGAAGGTATGGACACGCTCGACGTAGTAGAAGAAGTTGAGGGCGCGGGATGGGTCGTTGGAGTAGGAGGAGGCGGGGGCCGTCGACGAGATCCAAGGGAAATCAAACCATAGTTAACATTTGAGGGTAAAACAGTCATATTCAACGTGGGGTTAAAGGTTGGTTAGATTTTGATTGACTTAACTGATAGAAGGGGGTAAATGGATTTTCAGTATGTTTACAGGGGGTTATATGGATTTATCAAAAAGTCAGGGTGTTATGTGGATATAAGAAAGATCACAGGGGATTATATGGATTTTTCCCTAATAATAAATGATGATATGATATGATCGCCACTATTCATTAGATTTGATTAAAATCTCATATTATCATTTTTTTTCATTCTTACCTTTAATAAAAAAAAATAATGATCATAAAAAATTTAAGGATAAATTCGGAAATGAAAGTATCACAAATTTGAAAAGGGATTTTTAGATTTAAGTCCCTGTAAACATACCCATTTAGGGATCGATCCCTCACTTCTTCATAATTTGGTTTTAGTCCCCCGATTTAAAGGATATGTTCAGTTTTAGTCCCTCCCAGGGACTAAAAACAAAACTAAATAATTTAGGGATAGGTCCCTCTTAGGGACTAAAACCAAAATCCTAGGGACTAAAATCAAAATATGAAGAAGTGAGGGATCGATCTCTAAATTCTATAGTTTACGGGGACTTAAAAATAAAAAAATAGTTTTGATTAGTAATAGTGGTGGTGTTATTTACTAAAATGCCCCTTATTAATCAAAGTGGATAGCATCAGTTTTCCAAGACGACAAAATCACACAATCCCTTTATACTTGGTTGTTCAGTGTACTGAAGAGACCCTTCCAATATGGTCGGAGGAATGGCGCGGAATCCTCTCCCTTTCAAGGTATGAAACTAATGTTCTCTCTCTCTCTCTCTCTCTCTCTCACTCACACACAATTTGATTTTGATTTTGATTTTTTGTTCTTGGTTTTTGAAGCAGATAATATTGGGATCCTCATCTGCGGCTCGTAAGGATATTCTGGCAGAGATGGGTTATCAATTCACTGTCATGGTTCATCTTTACTTTTCTCCTTTTTTGTTCCCTTCATTTTATTTGATTCGTTGTTGGAACTGTAGTTTTTATGTTTTCACTGATGTCTTTTTTTTATTATTATTTAAGACGGCAGACATAGATGAGAAATCGATGAGGAGGGAGAAGCCGGAGGAGCTCGTCATGGTTCTCGCCGAGGCCAAAGTGGGTTTTCTTTTCTTTTCTTGTTTTTCTCCCCAATTTTGACTCTTTTTTATTTCATTTTGCTTGAATACAATGGTGGCTGTGGGTTTATAATATATTTTTAATGTGAGTATGGGGTGCATGTTTTCTTGGGGAGTTGGTATTTGAAAGGGAGAGAATTCATGGACTTGTGGAAACTGGAAACCTGCAACTTGAGTGGGAGAACATGAGATCATGAAGATGGGTGATTTTAGTGTGTACTGAAATGTGGGTGTTGGTTTCCACTATAATCACCTTTGATTATTTGGGGTTGGATTTTGAATTTTTAGGATCTTTTTTATTTTTTACTACTTGTTTCAAATTGTAGGGTTTTTGGTTAGGATTTAGAATTGAATTAGTTTGTTAGGATTTTTTTGAATTTTTAGGTTTTATTTTAGATTTTAAGTTAAGATTATGTTAAGCAATGGATTTTTTTATAGGTGCCACTCAGAAAAAAAAAATCCTTGTGAATTCATGGAGTTATCCTGGAAGAAAATGGTGATCTTATTCTCTTTTGTGAATTCATGGGTTTTCTTCTAATGTCGATTTTTCATGTCACTTTTTGTGGATGGTTTTAGTAAGTGCATGACTAAAATATGTGAAAAATGTAGTCATTGGTTTAGATAAAGCAAAGTTGCAAAGCACCTAATATTGTTGATAGTTACGTCACCCATGGAATAGGCAGATAATATAGGTGTGTTTTTGCATAATCTTGGAAGGAAAATGAAGGAATCTGGGTCAAATGGAAAAGTTTTTTAGTTGTTTGTGCCTATGATGGAACTTGACATATAACGATTCCGTTATTTTCCCTAACTTTCCATCACATCCACTCCTATCAAGAGGTGAAAAAAAAAACCATCACTCTATTCTAATAAGACCAAAGAAACAAAGGAAAATGAAATAATTTTTTTTTCTCTCCTTTTGTTTGGCACTAGTTTTTGAGTAGTAGGGAGGATTTTACCTTTGCCTTAATTTCCTGCATGCACAAACACACCCTATGTAGACAATATTCGTCTACATTGATAATATGTTACATGCTCGTGTCCTCTATTTAGGTAGACAATATTCGTCCATGTAACACATATTTTGACTTGGTTGAACAGGCCTTATGAGCTATTACTTGGAAGAAGTACTTCTATGTGTGAATATTGGGCTCATCTACATTGATCTCTATATGCTGCAAATTTTGAAAGATGGGATATTACACTCTCTGAGTTGTCTGAGGGAGTCCAGCTGAACTTTGAATTTTAAATCGATAAAAAGGAAGACGTCAAAGAAAAATGTCAAAGATTTCTCAATGGCATTCCACCCTTAAAATATTTACCTTTCACATTGATTCATGAGTATCACTCTTTCCTAAACCCATATGAATGCTTGAATTTCTCATAATAATACACACACACACACACACACACACACGATGTCTGACTTGATGAGTCATAGCTTCCATTTGTAATTTATAATCATAGGTCTTAAACAGTTAATATTTTGCAACAAAATTGGCTTCTCAATCATATTCATGTTTTTTTTATCTTTTTTAAAAATATATATATGGTACTATATGCAGAAAGGATCATTTCTGGGTTTGTTTGTTGTAGATTTGGTGTGCTTTTCATTTTCAGATTCTGTCACTTTGTTTTATTCCAAATATTCTTACTGGTGCTGATAAATAAACAAGATTAATTCTCTTTCATTGCTTTTACTTGTAATTAAACTTTTTGATTCCATCTCTTATACTAGTTATGTTGGCCTTTCATGTCAGGCAAACGCCATCACATCCAAGCTAGACACCACCACTTATAAAGAAGAGGCTGAACCAACATTATTGATTACTTCTGATGCAGTATGCCCCAAATCTTTCTTATTATTACTGTTCTTGGTTCTAGATTTTTGAGTTCATTGTCATGTCATGTAATCCATAATTGTTTGTAATGCCAAATATGTTCAATAGCCGAACACAAAGAATGCATTAGGTTGAGAGGAATTCTGTATAATATACAATGCTATGATTTTTAATGTGCAGAGATTGTCTTTCTTTGTGCAGAGTATGTTTCATGGGCACTAGATACCAATTCTCCCTCTTCCTTAATTTGTGATGTTTCCCTTTTGGTCGATAATAATGGGATGCTATATCCGCCTGAGTGCCAGTACTAAAGTATTGTAAAAAAATTGTCCTGATCTCTAAGTCCATTAATTGATATAGTCATGCTCACTTTCTTCACCATTAATATTTTATTCTCATCCTTAAAATTTCTATTTATCATGCTCACACAATTACATAGTACTCATTTATTATGTACCTTGATGTCATCCAGAGTCGAGATGTTCTTTGTCAAGGATTTGTAATCTTTCATCCTGTCTGACATCTTAATTTCCATGGTGTTTTTCTACCACTTATTTTTCTACTGAAGCATTGGGTATTATGAATTCAACCCTGTACTGATATTTTATAACTATAAATTCTTAATAATATGGAGGTGGTCGTCCATGAGGGGGAGGTTAAAGAAAAACCATCCAGCAAGGAAGAAGCGCGCCAATATCTTAAAGGTTTGCTTATAAGAAGCCACTATCTACACTATCATATTTGGCTAAATGGTGTCTGATAATACTTCTGTTCATTGCAGGCTATTCTGGAGGGCATGTATCAACAGTAGGATCTGTGCTTGTTACCAACCTTAAGACGGGTGTCAGAAGGGGAGGGTGCGACATAGCTGAGGTACTCTGTGCATATATATTTTCTTGCTCTTGGTTATATAAGCAGAACATGTAGAAGATTGCTATCATTTGCTAGTACAATTTGCTTTTGATAGATGTCTTTATAAAAATAAGTTTTTAAAAACAATGAATCCATCCATTTGCTTTATAAACAAAAAGAAAAGAGGAGGAGAAACCTGTGGTTCATATATTACTATTAAAGCAGAAAGAAGGAAACTTAAATTGAAAGAAAAAAAATTGATGCTTTGATGATTTATGAAACAAATTCATGTTGGGTTAACGCTTTTAAAACATGGGAAGCCAAAACCAGAAGTCCAATCTATTTACTGAGAAATTAACGTTACTGACTAATGATCTGTCCAGAATCTCTCTCTCTCAATTAAAGGGCTGGTGCAATATAATGAATTGAAAGCATTTGAGTGGGTCAACAAAATACTCCTTGGACCAAAAGAACTTCCACTTAACCCTAAACACTAGATACCACACTGATTGAGACTCCTACTCCCTTTTATTCTATATCTAAATGACCAGAAAACACTTTCAACTGGAGTCTGGACTGAATATTTAATGGATTCCATTCCCATGACTATATGTAGAGGTAGCCCAAAAAATTGGCTCAGTTACTGTTATATATGCACAGAAAAATGTGTATACATGTTGAATGTGCACATGCTTGTGGTTAAAATATATACCAAAAAATGTGCATATACATTGTTGTGTGTCTGAATTTCATGGGCTTAGCATTTTTTTCATTAGTGAAGCTCCATATGTGTAACACCTGTGAATTTTATCTTATTTATATATTTGATTTGAATATATAAATAAGATATTTAAATTAAAATGAGTGTATTTTGTGTGTTTTTAAGTTTTGGCTCATTTAGTGTATCCTTATGGGCCCATTTCAGTTTGCAATTTTAAATATTAATTGTTATGTTAAAATTTTTTTATATATATATTTTTAAGATCTTCAAGATCTTAAATGGTTACAATCTCATTAGCATTGGAGCTCAAAAGATTAAATTTTGATATTTCATTGTTATTGATTTTAAGAGATCCAGTTTTGAATCGTGAATTTATTGTAATATGCGGTAGGGACCTATTTGTAATTCGGATAGGGACCTTTATATAAATATGAAACAGTACGGGGGTCGTTTTGTAATTTTTGGAGGTTTAGGAACCTAGGTAAATATGTTTTTATTGGGTGTGCGGCGGGTGTCTTCGGCAGAAACCGAGAGAGAGAGAGAGAGAGAGAGAGAGAGAGAGAGGGGGGGGGGGTTAGAGAGAGAAAAAAAGGTATTTACTCTTTTTCTTTTTATCATTTGATTTTTTTATTATTTATTAGACCAATATTTAGCTATTTTGATTTTTAAGATTTTAATAAAAATAAAGTTTTGATTTATTATTTATTTTAAGGATTAAATATATTTTTATGTTATGAGATTTTTAGTTTTTGATCAAGTTAGAGTTTTAATATGTATATGTTTATGTTGTTAGATTCTTATGATTTTATAAAAACAAGGGTTTTGATCTATTATTATTTTTATTAGATCTATATTAGATATTTAGATTTTTGAGTCTTCATAAACTTAGGGTTTCGATTTATTATTTATTTTAAAGATTAGATTTATGATCAGATTTATAAAATATAAGATTTTAATAATACTAGGGTTATGATTTATGCGTATACTTAATAAGATTTATTTATTTTCAAATTTTACTAATTAATAGTTTATTTTTTTTTAAAAAAAGGATGTTTTATATTATTTTATGAATTTTCATTATTTTATTATTATTTTAAATTTCTGGATTTTTGTATTTTCTGTTTTGTCTTTTCTGATTTTGTTTTTTAGTGTCTGGTTTTATTGTAAATAAGTTTTTTGATCTTTTTCTTAGGTTGTGGTATTTATGGATGAGTTTTGATTGTTGGGTATAAAAATTTATACCTAATAATTATGGATAGGTAACTAGGTCTTTGGCCTAGGCTTGAATCATAGGTTTTAATTAATAATTTATTTGATTTATCTAGGTTATAATTTTTGTTGTGGGCTTCATTCTCCGGACCTAGGGTTCATTCGAGATGAGTAGGCCTATCGATTTATTTCGTGTGAGCTTTTGCTCTATAACGTTGAATTTTATATGCCAATCATATTTGTGTGATATTATGTGTCATCCATGCATTTATATTTTGATAAATTTGCATGATTTGAATATTTTCTTCATATTGATCAAATTTGCATTTTTGTTGAATGAAGTTGCATGATTTAATTCATTCATCATGTCATTAAAATAGCATGAATTATGCTATTCATGTTTCAAGAATTAACATAATATATTTTCTGATGTTTATGCTTTTGAAATAATATTTAGATTAAAGATTTTCATTTCGAGAGTTTTGGAAAAATTTAGGACTAGTGGACAACCTAGTCCTAGGAGATTTTATCAAGATGCATATCATGACATATTTTCTGGAATAAATCCCCCCGTAGTATTTCGCCTTTGGGGAGGAAGGTCTAGGACTCGAAGAGTCCCAAGATCGGTGAGGGGTGTGGTAAAACATTCCTTACAGCGGCGGATTCCTTTGTTTGGAGTCTGCAGCAACCGGGGCATCCTGTGCTGGTGTTCTCGTAGTGATGGCAGCGGCGACCCATCAGTGTCTTCTAGATCCGACGTCTCCTCAAGGGAGATTTTTGAGCGATTTAGTTGCTTGGGGCTTGGCACACCTGTTTTGGGGAACGGTTCTTCCGATTGAGAACCCTACCCGGTCATATCATTTAAGCTGCATGATTTCTATGACGTGGACAAAGGATTGGGCCACGTGATTGCATTAAATTTTTTTTTTTTATTAAGCTTATTAATTTAAATTGATTTATTAAAGAAAATTCTTGTTTTTAATATATATATATATATATATATATATATAAATAATTTTCTCATTTAACTCTCATGATTTCTCTGATGTGGGCCAAGGATTGGGCCACGTGTACATTAAAATATATATTTTTTAAAGTTCATGATTTTAAATTGACTTAATAAAATAAAAGATTTATTAAATGAAATTGATTTTCATAAAATTTTATTTTATATATACTATCACGTGAGGTAATTTGTCAGTGAACTTATTCACTGAGTTAATCACTCACCCTATTCGATATAGGCTGGTTGTTTCATAACCAGGTATTGCGTATTCTGAGGATTAAGATGAAGTTTGGAGTTTTCGCGTCTTTCAGAAATTACTCCGAGGTAGCGGTTCGAGAGTAAATTATAGTTGCGATCGATTATTTATGTTTGTTTAGTTTAGATGGCTCCCACATGGGTGGTTTGTTATGTAGTTTCTTTTCAATATCTTGTCTTCGCAAAAAAAAAAAAACTCTGATATATTATAAACTTATTGACGAATTAAAACCATTGGTATTATTTATTTTATTATTATTGGTTTTATTATATTTATATTATATTGGTATCATAAAAAAAAAAAGCTGCAAATTTTGGTATTGTAATTTGATTAAATTTAGTAGCGACCCATTTACCGTCCGATAAATGGTTAGGTAAATGTGGGGCGTTACAATATGGCATTCAAACCACCTAGGTGTGACTGAGTTAACCTTTCTGCAGTGTGTCTTTTCCTGATTCTTTTACTATCAGTCACTGCCCAAAGCCAGGGAACTCTGTTGGATGACAATTTCTCACAAGGGACTTTAAGGGATTATAGAGGGAGATTACCCTGTCAATTGAGAAGTCTCCCTATTTATACATACGGTTCAAATATACATCATCCACTAAATGATGTACATGCAATCTACATATTTACATGCACCACTACATTTTTATGGTCTTTACATGCAATCCCACATTTGTACAATGATTTTACATGTAAAACATCCTAAGGTTTCCCATTCTCCTCCCCCCTTGATCTTGAGTTTATGTGAATGGCAAGTCATAGAGTTTTGGGGTCTTAGTATGCTCAATTTTCTGTACAAGTACTTTTTCTCAGGTGATTTCTAGCATTTTCTATATGTGGGCCGGTTGAACTGGGCTCAACAAGTTTGTTTTCTTTTGTGTGCACGAAGCTGGATTTGTACTCCAGCAATTGCATTAATTTTTATATACTTGTATTAATTCTATGATCAAGCATTAATCATTTTGACCTGCTAGATCTCAACTGCAGAAGACTAATCATGTGGCAATCAATCCCTTGCAGGTTTACTTCCATGACATCCCAGATGAAGTGATCGAGAATCTGGTAACTGTATTTTGTCCACTTGCAGTGGTGGAGTCACCATAGGACCAGGGGGGGGGGCCATGTGCCCCCCCCCCCTGGATTTTTTTAATTTTTTTACATGTCCTTTTAATTTTTTTCTAGGTCCTTTTAATTTTTTATGGTAAATTAATTTTAATTAGGGTCCATAGGTCATAGGCCCCACCTACATATGAAATTCTCTAAACAGCAACTACTCACAACTAAATAAAATTAAAACAACCATCTATTATCCATCTGGATCATCCATGTGTATGGTGTGCACTCACCTCTTCTTTTAATTAACTCTCCCCCCTCCACATAACACAAAAGTCATTTTTAACTCTCCCTTTTCATTTACCCCCAAGCTGCCTTCTATCAATATCCCACAAACAGCTATAGAAGCATGAATTCCACTTCTCAGCGTCTTCACCTAGGTACCCATCTTGAAAAAAAATAAATTTTTGAATCTCTTTTTTCTTTTTTTTTATATCTGAACTGTTCTTAATATCAATATTCATCTCTAAATAATTTTTACTTTTTGTTCTATTAAATGTCTCATAATTGAGAATCTACAATCTATAATCCTCTCATCTTTTCCATCAATACTTTGAAGATATATAATTTTTTCCTTTTACTTTATTATCATTGTTACTAATTTATTTAAAGTTTAAAATATTTGTGTAATTATCTAAAATAATCAAATCATTCAACATATTTAGAATATGAAACATCGTCGAAGTCAAATTTAGAGATATGTAATGCTTGTTAGATTTATGTTTTGACATTTTTTTATTATAAATTATCAATATGAAATATGATATATCGTTTTAAAATATGATAATTATTTTTTATAATTATTCAGTGATATGTTTTATATGAATGTCTGAATTTCATTTTATACATATTTTTTATCTATGCTATTGAAATAAAAAACCATAATGATATAATTTTAAAAAATATTTATACAAGTCATATTAGGCCCCCCTTTAATGTCTGATCACTATCCATGTGTTGTATTTGCTGATATATTACTCTGTTCCATTCAGATTGAAGAGGGAGTTGTTTTCAAGGTTGCTGGTGGGTTACTTGTCGAACATCCACTGACATTGCCATTCATTGAAGCCGTGGTTAGTGATTATGCTTTCTTTCTTTCTCTACCATATCACAAGATAAAATCAACTTAAGAAAAGTAAATTAAAACATTTGTGCAGGTTGGAGCAATCGATAGTGTGATGGGGCTTCCGAAGGCTCTCACAGAGAAGCTTATACATGAGGCACTCTCAGAACCATGATAGGTCTCTCCTGTTGCCCAGTTTACTGAATTTCTGCAACTTGTTGAGACCTCCATTGTTTCCGGGAAGCCGTGACCTAATTATTTTGGCTGTCATAATCCATGTATGATTATTACAGTGCTGTTGAAATACCAATTAATCTCTACATATCAATTTTTGAGGCTATTGGAGGGTGTCGGAGGGCAGAGGGGGCGGTTGACAGAGGATGCCGGGGAGGCCTTGTCTTTTCCTTTCTCCCCCTTTCCTGGCTTCTTTCACCCAAACACCCTATCCGTCCTCCGCCCACCTCCACCCCTGCTTCCTTCTCCGCCCCCTCCCTCACTCCCTCCTTGGTGTTCGTCGCCCCTTCACCCTCCTTCCCCTCTCTCTCTTCCCCCTTCCCCTCCCAACCCCAAATTTTTGGTTGGTGGGATTGGATGGGTTGGTTGGGGAAAGTAGACACTCCTACATTATATTTAGGGAGGATTTCTGTAACGTTACTATACTACTATAAAAAGTACGAGTTCGAGGGGAAACATTTTAACCAATTTTACTCTTAAAAATTAATTTAAAAGACAACTATATCCATCAATAAATTCAGAAGTTATTTATTTAGTTTGTTTAGATTTATATTCAATCTTATCTTATTGCTCTTAAGATTTAGTGTTTTCTTAATGTTTATTTAAGATTTATAGTGATTTGGACGGATGAATAGTGTGATTCAACAAAAAGATAATATACTATAACTATATTTTTGAATTGTAATGACATATTTGGGGATTAATATATTATAATACGGATTGATATTATATATAAAAACCCTTTATGAACTAATATTTTCAAATTAATTTAAAAAATAAATAAAAGATGCTAATTAATGTACTATTCTATTTTACGGATTAATAAAACGTATTATATTAATATGAATATAAATCTAATATGTCATAGTGCTTTCAAATTAATAAAAACGTCTCAACAAATCTTATCAAATTATTCAAAATTTTCTATAAAAGCATATCAAATGTTAATCTATTATCTTAGATTTTTCCTAACAAAATATCATTTTTTTTTAAAAAAATTGAGTGTGATTAAAAAAAAAACTAGATAACCCTGCGTGGGATCTATTATTTGTGTTTCCAAATTTTTTTTTATAGTATATAGGATTAAAATAAATTTTTATTATTTTTTTGTCACTCATTTCCATTTATGGTTATCTTCTTTGATTTTTTGGTTTTTTAACCCTTATCTTTTTTGAATTCTTATTTAATAAACTAATAATTTTATTAAAAAAATCTTATCTATATCTCTCTTTATACTTGATCGTTTTTTTCATCCCTATTTTATAGGGATTGAAAAACAAAAAATATTATTTATATATTATTTAAATTTAAAATTAAATAAATAATATATAGAAAATGAGTTTTTATTTTAAAATAAAAATGTGTTCAAAGAAATGTAAAAACACAAACATGTATTTGTGTTTTCAAATTTAATTTAAATATATGATAAATATAATAATCAATTTTTTTTATTTTATGATAAATAATCAAACCCACAATCCCCTGCTTTTAGGATAAATAATCAAACCCACAATCCCCTCATTTTAGGATAAATAATCAAACCAACAATCTCTTGATTTTAGGAAAAGTTTATAAATGCCCTACCTTTTTTGGCTTATTCTTTTTCGTTTTTTTTCATTTATTTAGAAAATGATTTTTTTTTATGTCTTATGAATTATGATTTATGCTTGTCTATGTTTCAATAATGATTAAATTAAAAAAATTCATTTTGTGTTTGTTTTAACTTTATGACATTTTTAGACATGATGTTTTGTTTTGAATATTTTTTATATTTTTGTTAGGAATTGCTTAACAATAAAATAATTTCTAACAATTTTTTTGGTTTGCTATTTATATCTCAGGAGAATTGATTGGTGCATACATAGAGTTCACTACAGGAAAGAGTAAGTTGTTCTTTTCAATATTTTGTTTATTTTAATATATTTGCTTGATTGCATTAAAATTATATTTCATATTTAATTAACTTTCAATTAATATTTTGTATTGTAGGGTTTTATCTCGAACAAAGTTTACAAACATGAATCCTCATTTTATAAAAAGAAATTATTATTATTATTATTATTATTATTATTATTATTATTATTATGCATTTATTATTTATTCTTTTGAATGCAATTATAGGTAAGGTGTTTTTCATTTTAGTTCAACAGTCAGCACCATTAACAATCAGGTATTAGGTGTTTTAATTAATTTTTTTTAAGTTTCTCAATTCATCTCTTAATGAATACAAGAAAATCAATATTCACTATTCATGTTAGATAAAATTTTTTTTCCAGATATTATATAGTATTGAACTTCAAAATAATTATTTATGTTTAGATTGTGTATGTTTGATGATATGCGATAATGCTCAAAACTATCAAAAACTATTTTTGAGTTTATTTTTCTAATTTTTGGATTTAAATTATTTGAAAAACTTTTATGTGTATAATTCAATTACAACACCCTTTTAAATTTTGTAATACGACTGTCAGAAATGAACTCAAGTAGCAAATATCTAAATTTTTCAACAAAAAAAAATCAATTAATAAATGTAAATGATATTGATCCGAAAGTATAAAAAAATTCCTATATGTTAATAAATTTCAATATCCTATTAGTTAATTTACTATTGAGATTTCTTATAGAATTTTGATCGAATATGTTTTTAGAATTTTTTTAACTCCTATATGTTAATTAATTTTAACATCCTCTTAGTTTAACTTAATATTGAATTTATTTTTAGAATTTGATTGAATATACTTTTAATTTTTTTATAATTTTAATATGAAAATACTAGAGAAAGAAATTATATGGATAGTGAATTGTATATTTTATTGTTTATTTATTTTGTTGTTTCTTAAGCTTTTATATCTTAATAATTAATAATGATTTTTAATATAGTATTTATTATATTGATGTTTTATTTTTCTTAATAAAATTTTGATTGAATATATTTTTTAGAATTTCTATAAGAAAAACATAGAGCCAAAAAAGGTACGAATATTAATTTTTGTTTCTATTTATATATTTATTTGTTTGCTCAATTTTCTATATATTAATATTTTTTAATATGAACTTAATTAAATTTTGTTTTCATAGGAAATATTGAATATTTATTTATCAAAACCATAAGATCAAATATATTTGGTTAGAGATAGGATGCAATAATCTTGATTATACTTTTGATAAAGTATTTTAAAAAGTTTAACAAATTTGTAAGTTTTTAAAATTTTGATGGATTGGTTTAACTTAAAAAATTTAAGATATAGATTAAAAAAATTACTATTTTTACATTAGAAGAACGGGTTGATAAGTTAGATAAAAATAATTTTAAATAAAAATTAATTTACACATTAATGTAAAATTATTTAAAGTTTATATTAAAATCGTTAAATAAAATTGGTAAGATAGGAATTTAAAATTGGAATGACAGAGCAATAAGACATGAAATTCTATACACTTGTTACATCTATTAATTTATTTAATAATTATTATTATTTATGTCTTTTAATATTATTTTTTATTTTTTATGTTTTATTTTGTTTTAATAATAGATTAAAAGATTATATGTTTTTGTTTATTTTTAATAATTATGTTTTTGTTTTATTAAATGAAAAAACACTAGGCAAACTTTAATTTAACAAATATTTTGATATATAAAAACTAATAATTTTCATAAATAAAATATTATAAGATAATTAATTAAAATTAAAATGATAAAATATATATACTAATATAAAAATTACGAGTGAGAAGGGAAACATTTTATTTGATTTTACCCCATAAAATTAATTATATCTATCAATAATCTTATTCACATATCTTATATGTTCTCTATTTTATCATTTAAAATTAACTACAAATGTAACTATATTGATCAATAAACTTTATTCAGCTATCCTAGATTTTCTCTAACAAGGTATCAATTTAAAAAAAAACATGAGATTTATTATTTATAATCTCTATGTATGTATCCTACATATTCTCTAAAAGATATCAATATGAAAGAAAAAAAAGATTTATTAATTTAATGTTAGGATAAAACTAACTAATCCTCCCTACAAAAAAATAATCAAACCTAATAAATAAAACGAAAATAGAGTAATTATCTAATTTAAAACGTAAAAAAAAAGCAATGCTAAATTGAAAGTTAGTTTAGGATAAATATTCAAACCCACTATCGCATGATTTTAGGATAATATCCATTTAAAAGTTATTATATAAATGCCACGTCTACCTAATCATTTCATTTTTTTTAGGTCTTCCTCTCTTCAAAAAAAAAATTTATTTTTTATAATATATGATTTATGTTTGGTTGTTTCTTAATAACAATTAAATTTTAAAAATTTAATTTTTTTTAGATGATTGTTTTTAGGAATGATGAATGTGTTTAGTTTTAAATATTTTTACTATGAATTTCTTAATAATAATAAAATTCTAATGCTTTGATTAAATAATTTTATATCTCAGAATCTTGATTAATGCATACACGAGTTCAATCAATAAAAAGTAAGTAGTTGTTTTCAATTTTTAAATTTTATTTTTATTATTTTTAATTCATTTGGTTTAAATTGAGTAATTTCTCTTTCGTGCCATATAAACATTATGTTCACTTGCTTAGTGGTATGCAACATGAAAACACTAATAGGGATCTTTCTTTAGAATTTCAAGGTTTAAATAATAGGTGACCATCGGTGAAATTGTTTCTATTTTTTTTTTGCTTAAGATATTTGAAATTCTAGAGAAAGAGTCCCCTTTCAATTTATTTTTTCATTTTTATCGTAATCTAATAAATACCATAAAAATACTTTAATCATATAATTTATAATGGCTCTTATAAGAAATAAAAATCACATCTATTCACTTCATTTCTTTTTTTCTAAGTCTTCATCTTTTTAGAAAATGATTTTAGTTTTTATATTTATTTTATAATTTTTGGTTTATGTTTGGTTATGTTTCAAAATAAATAAATTTAAAAAATAATTTTTTCATTTTCTTTTAGATGATTGTTTTTATGGATGATGAGTGTGTTTTGTTTTTAATATTTTTAGTAGGCATTGCTTAACAATAAAAAAGTTTAAAACCTTTGTTTGATTGAATATTTTTAAATATTAGTAGAATTGATTAGTGCATACATGAATTCAACACATAGAAAGAGTAAGTAGTTTTTTTCAAAAGTTATTTAAAAAATATAACTCACAATCAATAAGACACTTATCTAAAATTTGATATAAAAAATGATAAGTTTGGATCAATAATATATTATAAGAGAATTAAGTAAAATTGATAGTATAATTGGTAAGTTAAAAATTAAAAGTGATGTAACTACATATTTAAAATTGCTAACTTAAAACTCATGTAACTAACATATTTAAAATTGGTAAGTTATGGATGAATAATATGTTATAAGATTGATTTAAATAAAAAATTTAGATATGGATTAATAAAATTATATTAAAATAAATTTAAGATTTAATATTAATATATGGATAAATGAGATATGGATAAATAATATTTAAATAAACAAAATTTTAAATATTACGAAATGGAGACAATTATTAGTGAGATATGGATTAATTGAATAAACTACAAAAAATTAAACTGATAACATAAAATAATATATTATAAGGTAATATCCATATATTAAATTAAAATAGATTAGTATGTTAAGATAGATAATTTAATTTAATAGATAATTTTAATATTATTTGTATTGCATATGTTTAAATTAAACTAAAAAAGAAAATTAAGATTCAAAATAAATAATATATTTTAAGATTTTCATATGGATAAATTAAAATAGATAAAAATTTTAATTTTAAATTATTAAATTATAGAGAAATAAAATAATTTTTTAAAACGTAATTGATTTTATTTAAATTTTCTTAGATGTAGATATTTCAAATATACATCCATTCGTCAAAATTGATTTAAATAACTACACAAAATAATGTTTGTCTTTATATCTCTAATCTAAGTTCTAAATACAAAATTATTGTTGTTCAAAATTATATATGAATTTTATTTTATTTGAAAAAATTGAAATTGTTTGTAAAATTTAGGAATTCAAATTTAAACATATAAATTTAATTTATTTTTTATTAAATTAATATATGATATAATGAATTTAAATTTAGGTTATTAATATTGTAATATTTATGTTAATGCTTTTATTCAAGATATTATTTTAACACATAATCTAATAATGAATATATGATATATTGAATTTAAATTTATGTTATTAATATTGTAATATTTATATTTATGTTTTTATTCAAGATATTATTTTAACACATAATTTAATAATAAAAATAAATTAATGATCATAAATAATATTTATATTTGTGTTTACATATATTCATTTATTAATATTGGTATGAGCATAAAAATAAAAATATCTTGATATTATTTGTTACTTTAATTGTAGGAGACAAATTTACATTGAAATTTATTTTTATATCACAATTATTAATATTATGTATTTATTGAATTCTTTCATTTATTCAAATAGTTTTTCTCTTATAAGATATAACTTTGAATATTTATATATTATTATATATATATAATATTTTTAAATTTAAAATTTAATTAAAAATAATAATTTAAATAATTTTTATAATAATTTACGTGCATCGCACGTGTGCATTAACTAGTTCTTAAAAAAGTGTCATGACAGGTTCGATATTCTTAAGCATGTGAAGTATTCCAAAATTATCTCTAGTTGAGAATCAGTATTTGAAAAATAATTATATATGTTTCTAGGGAAAAATGCATATACCCCCTGAAAGTTTGCTAATATCCTCATACCCCTGTTTTTTTGGAAATCCATATAATCCTTGAAAGTTTTCAAGGTTAAACAAAAAAATATTTAAATTTTAAATAACTTAAATAATTATAGTATTCTACTATCAAGTGATTCGGTGCGGGAATGCGGGAAGCGACGTCGGTCGTTCGATCGCGGGTCCATCGCATCCAACGGTCGATGTGAATCGCACCCGACCGTCCGATGCGATGGACCCGTGATCGACGGCCCGTGATCGCTTCCCGCATTCCCGCACCGAATCACTTCCCGTATTCTACTATTCTTCATGAAAAATTGTGAAATCTCGATATTACTATTCTAACATGTTATCTATTGGGGTGGTTTGTATTTGAGCCCATCTAACATGTAATGCGTTTGGTTGCGCGATTGCGCAGCGTTTGCGATGGTAGGAAGTTGCGTTTACAATCGTGCAACCAAATAGTTTTGCAATCGCAGTTTTAAATCCAGCGATTGCAGACAAATAGTGTCCAAAAGTTGCGATTTCAAAAAGCTGAGAAAGTGAGCTTCCTGCAGAATTAGTTTTGTAATCGCGCAATCAAATGCACCCTAATAGGCCTGTTAACGGGTCGGGTCGGGGTGGACCCAGACCTGACCAGTGACAAGACCTGGCGGGTCCGGGTCCAACCGAGGACCCGGTGGATCCTTGAAAATGTGGACCCGGACCCGGACCTGAACTCGTTGGACCTAGGTCGGGTTTGGGTCCGACTTGACCCGAATATGATTAATAAAAAAAAGTGAGAGCTCATGAATTTGTTTGTCTTATTATTCTATTATGAAAATTTTATATAAAATATTAGTTTTTAGCTTTCTAAATTGGTGTCATGATATTATGTTTTGAACATAATTTTGTACAATTTAAAACAATAAACATTAACATAAAACATTCAAAGTAATAAAAAATTTAAACAATATAACAATGAACTAAAATGGAGAGCTAATTGTTATTTTTATCACAAAGTAAACGTTCAAAACAATAGACACTACATATTAATCTAAACAACATTCAAAACAATAAACACTAACATATTAACCTAAATAATGAACATAGATCATGCAACAAACCAATTAATTATACAAATTCAAAAGTTAATAAACCAATAAGACTTGTCAATGGGTGGGTTTGGTTGGTTATGGGTTATGATTTATGGGTTTGGTTATAAACTTATGGATACAAAAAGGAGTTAAAACTTAAACTTGTAACTTGATAAATAAGAAACAAAATTATGGGTCGACTAATACTAATAGTCTTGTAATATATGAGCATACACTAATAAAACAGTCGGGTTTCAGGTCCAACGGGTCGGAGCGGGGCGGATCTGGACCCAACCAGTTTGTATGTTCGGGTCCACCGAGTCGGGTCCAAATTGAGTCAGATATATTACACGTGTAATCAGATCCAGGTCTGGACCCGACCAGTTGACATGCCAAATGTATTTAGATGTAGTTGCTCTTTTATCGGATCCGAGACATCCGAACCGGTCATCACTATCCGTTAAAAGGGGGTAAAATCGTAATCTGACTCCCTTATCCTAAAAAACTTTCGTGGACAACCCAAGCTCACTCGCTCGCTCGTCCTCTCCGTCTCTCACACAAACGCCCGCGCACGAGAGATCAGACGAATCCATCCATCCATGGCGACCACCTCCTGCAACATCTTCCACCTCACACTCACAAGAAACCCTAACCCCAACCCTAATCCCTCCCAAATCCACATCCGATCCACCATCCCCGCCCTTCCCCGCTCGATCTCCTCCTCCTCCTCCCTCGACCGTTCGATCGCGGCGGTGGTGGATCCGGCGGTGGCGAATGCGAACGTGATGTACTTCAGGACGGGGTACAACGTGCAGATAGCGGTGGAGGAGGACGAGTCGGAGGAGGTGCTGTTGAGGAGGTTCAGGAGGGAGGTTTCGAAGGCCGGGGTCATACAGGAGTGCAAGCGCAGGAGGTTCTTCGAGAACAAACAGGAGGAGAAGAAACGCAAGACCCGCGAAGCCGCTCGCCGTAACCGCCGCAGGTTTTCCCCTTTATTCATTTATTTCTTTTTTTATTATTTATAGAGAAATCTGAAGTGCAGAAATTGAGCATTGTTACACTCAGATTTTTTTTACGGTTTAAAATACAGTCATATATGTATAGTTTGAAAATGGAGCCATATATATATATATATATATATATATATATATATATATATATATAAACCGCACCGACCGCACACCGCACGTAATCACGACTATATATATATATATATATATATATTGTGAGATGATGTTTACTTTTAAAAAAAAAATTAAAATATATGTGGTATGTGTTTTGAACGGTAAAAAAAAACTGAATCCAACCATTTCCTTAGAAATTATGCATTGTGTATTTGTATTTTTGGGGGGAAAATGGGTTTAAGTAATATTTTGATTTAACGAAGTGGCGAATTAGAAAAAAAGATAATGTTATTTAAAAACCTGCGTTGCAGTACCAGGTGTTTTGATTTTTTTTTAAATATATGTTTTATATGATAAGTGCATTCATTTATTAAAAATAAAACATATAGTCTGATGAGTTGTATATACATACTTGCGTAAAAGAAAGTGCTTCAATACCATCCTACCATGGGATGAGGATACATGTTCGATATATGGCAAGTTCTTTTGAAAAAATGAAAATTTGAAATGGACTGTGTATCAGCGCTCTTTAAAAAATGCTAAATATATGTGTGTTAGGCATTTATATACTATGTTAGTGATGTGCCGACTGCAAAAAGAACTGCAAAACGGGCTAAGTATATCAACGCTCTTTGAAAAATGTTGAAGACAATTATGTAATATTCATACACACACACACACATGATGCATTTGTGCATTTGGTTTTACTAGTATATGGATATTTTCTGATCTTTGTTGTCATAAAATTCGCATAGCTTGTAACAATACAATATTAATGTATTTGCTGAGTAACTAATTTTATTTTATTTTAGACGATGGGGACCAAGATTCATGTCAGCAAGTTCAACACCAGCAGATGATTCTGCTTCAAAAAAAGCCAGTGAAGATGCAGAGGACAACTGGGAGATGCCCAAAGGTGACCTTCCTTACTGAATCTGCTTCTAGCAATTCCTGGTTCATGTTGTATTTTTCATCTTTTATGATTCGACTTTCGGCGCCATTGTTGTCATTAATGTCAAAACAGAGGAGATTGTTAATTTGAGGGTTTATGTTTTAGATTTATTATTCATTGTGTGCAAAACTTCTTATTTGTTGTTGTTGATAATCGCATGTCATTTCAATTGAGATTTTGTTCATCTTACAGTCTCTCATGAAAGTGTGGTGATGTCTCTCTTAATCACATATTTTCCATGTATTTATTTTTGTTCTGCTTGGATAAGATTGACATGGCATTAGAACTGGGAGAACCACTTCAATAAGGAATTTGGTCAATTTGCATAATGGTGTAAATGTTACATTCAGTCATATTTCCAATCCACACACGTTTTGATTTTTTTCAGTATATACTTGGCTAATCAAATACATTCTTCTATTAAAAATAAAATGTATATTCGTATGAATTGAGTGCATAAATTTTTACAATTTTTGTGATAGAGTATATTCTAACACAGTGGATCGAGTATACATATTTTGTTAGGCGATTTCATATACCACATTAGGGATGTCGTGCTCATGTTTCTTGTATCTTGGGTATCTTTTGCTTGCTAAAAATTTGTTTGTGCACATAATATGCTAAAGGAAATACAAGAGGTTGTCCATATCCAGACCTACTTTTAAACCCCACAAAAGGCATAATTATTCATGTATTTTGGGGAAAAAATATACTTTATATATATACTAAAATGGGAAATGAGATTTAGATGCATCTTTACTCTATGGAAGGTAAGAAATGAGACTTAGATGCATCTTTATTCAAGGAATTCAATCAATGCCCCCATTTGGTATACGTCATTATTTTGCATGAATTTTTGTTATCATAATAAAAAATTCAAATTCCATTAGACTGTTTAAGTCCCTAATGGATTCCTATTAAAATTCTTTTTAAGATGTTTTGTTAGCGATTGAAAAATGATAATGAATTTGATTTATATACTCAGAAACCCTTACTAGCGGCCTCACATATGCAATATCACAATTATAAGAAAAATACATAATACTAGTACAGCAAAATATTGAATAATGAAATTAAATAAAACAACCAAACATAAAATTAAATACAAAATGAGAGTAATGGTGTAATACCCTACATAAGTTGCATTTTTTTTGGGTACATAAGCCACGTAGGGCAATGACAACTGACAGACCCCAGAGGGCTACAAGTACTGGATACAACCAAACCCAGCTTTTTTTTCTTGCTAGAAGCAAGAATCGAATTTGCGGGACTACTTAAATTGCATAAGTTACATGTTGCATATCATTTAAATATCAAATCGTACAAGATAGAAAAAAGAGGAGAATGATTTATTTTGTTTAATTAGGAATATAAATTATAATTATTTAAATTATGTTGTTAATGGTGGGATATAATAGACATGAAAAAAATGAAGACCATCAATATTCTCAAAATCCCACCATTCCACCCAATATTCCCACCTACAAATCCAGTGGGACCCACAATTTTTATTAAGAATACTACCGACCAAACATTTGTATTTTCATAAGAAGAAATCAAAATTCATTCTTTGATGTCACCAACCAAACATGGTTTTTCTGTTTGTCTTGGTTTTGCTATATAATTTGAGATGAAGGTGGAAATTACATTGGAAATTTGTTGTATAATACTATAATATTTGTTTGACTAAGTTTTTGATGAGTTCTGGCTTCAAATATCTTGAAACTATATTATTTTATATTTATTGCAAAGTATATTTGCGCAATAGCATTTCATGTCCACTGCAATTCAAGTTGATGACATATCATGGTGACTTTTTCTTGGTTATTGGAATTTATTGAAATTTTTTAAAGAGGTCTTACCAATTGAAAGTTTGGTTATGTTCTAGTTTTTATAATTTGGATATGCTATTTTGTATATTTAAATTTTGGTTTGTAATAGGTAGATTAATTTTACTGTAAGTTCTATATTCTATTTTAAAAAAATATTTGTGATAGTTTACAAATATTGGTTTAGGAAATTGGGGATAATACATCAAGGGAATAATTGATATATAGCTAATTGAAGTTAAGTTTTAAAATGTGTATAATATAAATTATTTTAAAGTTTTTTGGGCCTCACTTACACATGGTTCCTTTTCCAGCCATAACTTTAGTCCTATATGATTTGTTAGTGTACATTAACGGGGTATAAGTTTGGATAAATTTTTTAAATTTTATAAATACATTCATATAATTTATTGAAATTAGGCATATCAATGGGTCGGGATTTGGTATCTTTTATCAGGTCCAGGACTAGACCCGACCCACTGATAGGCCTAGCCGGGTATGCATACTTCTTTTGGATAATGATGATGATGCTTAAGAGAATTTGAATTATTCAATATAATAAATTAATTTGGATTCATAATTAATAAAAGATGAGAGTTTTTTTACGGTGAACTTGTACCGAGAATGTACTCTTACATGCCCGTGCCAATCTATAAGGGGTAGTGTGTGGGTAGGGTTGTAATTTGGGTCGGGTTTAATCCAAACCCGACGGATTGAATTCAATTTTTGCATGGTTGAGTGTCAAAATCAGGTTCGGGTTGACCAATTCGGATTGAGTTAGATATCAGATGGAGTTTGAGTTTGCATCATAGACAATCCGACCCAACCCAAATCAAATAAAATTAAAATTAATTTTTTAAAAAAAATTATTGTGAAAATTTACATTTAAATGTAGTTTTATTTAGGACTAACCATACTCTCATGTATATTAATTTTATAGGATTTTAGTTTTTGTTGGTCAATCAACAAAATAAAAATAAAACAATAGAGGAGAACAAATCTCATGATTTTTTTTTTGGAGAAAGGTAGTAATTTGCTACCGATTTCATTACTGAATATCGAATTACAAATTCTGAACAAGATGAGGGGGGGGGGGGATAAGGATGGGTGCACAAAGAAAACAGAGAAAGAGGAGAGGACCGTCGGAGGAAAGCCCGCCACGAGGACGACTCCAAGGTAGAAGAGGATTTTAGAAGAGAGATCGGTCACTTCCTATCACGCTCCATGCGCCATCAAATGGCCGTTGCGTATCGAGATTTCTCTCGTCAGTGCGAGGCCTCGACCCCAGTTTTACAGGCTAGTGAAAAATATATCCCACATGTTTTCAAGATATAGCCTTATTCCTAAAAAAATAGACTTACTGCGCGTTCTCCGTATCTAGAGAAGAACAAATCTCATGATTTAAGGATTTTTTTTTGTTATTTTTTTTAAAACAAAATAATGGATAAGAAGAAATCTCATAAAATTTTGTTGCTTTTATTGCTTATTGCGCGTTCTCCTTATTTAGAGAAGAACAAATCTCATGATTTAAGGATTTTTTTTGTTATTTTTTTTAAAACAAAATAATGGATAAGAAGAAATCTCATAAAATTTTGTTGCTTTTATTGCTTATTTAATGGATTTTATATTTAGATTTGTTTCGTTTTTTATTTTTATTTATGTTCCTTTTTAGTTATTTTTATTTTAATGTTTTATTGTATTTTTTTTTAGATTTGATTTTTTTATCAATCTATTATATAGTAGTTTTTTCTTGTAATAAATCTTTCTATAAATGTATTGGGGTCTCATCTTATAAGTTTGCCTAGGGCCTCAATTGGTTTGGCTATTCTTAGTACCGGCCCACCTTCAAATCCGACTATTTTATATTTTTTATCGGGTCGGGTCCAGGTCTAGATCCGATTCATTGACGGACTTAATTGAAAAATATGTTTTATTTTTTATAAATACATGTATCTCATTATATGATTTATACTATTATTAAAAATATCAAAATGTAGGTGGACTTGAATTAGAACATCTGAAAGGCTTGTCTGTAATGTTATCATTTTTTAAAAGAAAAAGATACATCATGCCTCTATTGTAACCTCAATTATAGTCCATACCATTTTTTTTAAACCACTCTCCCATTTAAAGTGTATGCTGTTATATGAAATAATGTATATATTTAGATACAATAGTATATGTTTTTAAGTTAAAAAAAAAATCATGTCATACAATATAATAAAAATTATATACTATGATAATAATATAATATATATGAGACTAAAAGGGGTTGTTTGTATCCGAACTCTTTTTCAAAGTAGGTTAATGTTTTATTTTATTTATTTTATTATTTATAGATACGGACCAATAGCACGGATATTTTGCAAGATATTTTGTTGAATATATTCCTGATAATTCGAATAATGTACTTAGGTGCTCGTGACTTGTGAGCACGTACACAAATGATATAACACATAGGATCCTTTAAATTAATGGTTATAATATATTAAAAAATGTCAAAATCAATGCTTCAGATATTTGTGATAATTATTGTCCTATCATAGCAGAAGTCACATGTTTTTTTTTTGGGTGCCAACTACATTGTCCAAAATATCTTCCACTAAAATGTCTTTCCTTATCTGGTAAAGAAAGAAAAATGAAGAGAACAAACTCGAAAAGTATTTCTAACACCATCACCATTTTTTTTTCCTTTTTTTTTTTTCATATCGGGACCATATAAGTATATAGCGCTTATGTTTCTGAACAAGATTTTATATATTGTACTGTTTTGATTAGTGAATTCTAGTTAAATGGATCAAGTTAACAAAATCCATCTCACACAACATTAAGCATGGTTATAAGATTCTTTCAACTAATTCTCATTTATTTTGAGCCTATTCTTAAATCAAACATGAGGTAATGGTTTTTTCTTTTTTTTTATAATGGACAACTATCAAAATTGGAATTAATAGTTCTTATTCTTTAATACCAACATTTCAAACCTTGATCCATGTAATTGATAACACTCGCACAACTTATAAAAATAAGTTACGAATGGTTCAGGTCAATTGGATATTTTTTTACAATTGGATATTTGAAAATAAGTTTGAACAGTATTTATATTTATAAAACTGTTTTTCTCAGACTCAAGCCAAATATAAAAGCTAAGGAAAAAAAGTACATTCATATTTATGTAAAAAAATCAAATTTTTCAAAAGCTGAGGAA
Organism: Acorus calamus; assembly: GCA_030737845.1. Lineage (NCBI taxonomy): Eukaryota > Viridiplantae > Streptophyta > Magnoliopsida > Acorales > Acoraceae > Acorus > Acorus calamus. The sequence continues at coordinate 18,552,543 of CM060859.1, read as the reverse complement.
AACTTCCTACAAAATCAATTTTAAATCTAACTTTTATTTCAATTTTACAATTGTGCATTAAGTTTTAGAATGTATAAATGTATAATATAAATATCATAATTTATATTAGGTATCGTATTACCCAAATGAGTCACTTTTTAAAATTATATCTAAAAAATATTATTTCACAATTTTTAGAAACACAATAGACTAATATACCCTTATATAATTAGATCTTTAACATCTCCCCTCTATCTCTTGTTAGATTATTAGTTTATATTTATTTTTTTAGAGAAACATTTTTTAACATTAAATGAAATTCATTATAAAAAACTCAAATTATATTACACTTTTGAAAAACTAAAATCTCAAAATCATGCAACCAAACAGAGTGGATTCTAACGAGATCAAAAGCTGAATTCCTTTTAATTTTTCTCTCAAAATCTATTGTTTTGAATTGAAAATCAACTTTTTTATATCAAATATTAAACCCCTTTAAAATATTATTCCTAAATTAAAAACAAAATTCTAAAAGAGTAGTATAAAATCATCTTAAAAAATAGATTTATTACAAAAATTACTTTTCAATCTCTATTTTTAAACGAAACCATAATTACAAAGAATATAAAATAATTTTTTTTACGTTAATAATAAGTAAAATATATTAACAAAATTAAAATGATAAAATATTTTAATAAAATTAAAAGATATAAATTATATTAAAAAATAAATTAGATTTGTGTTTTTAAAATGATGAAATGAGAATTTTTAAAACATAGTTTTAGAAAATGTCTAATTTGAATATTTTTATTTTTAAAAGACTTTTTTTAGTCATTTTCAAGGATATTATAATACGAATCACTAACACGGATATTTTGCAAGGATATTCCTAATTATTAGAATAATATTAAATGTCAAAATCAATTCTTCAGATAAATAAGAAAATAATTAGTCCTATCATACTTTTATTTGATTATTTGATGCCCACTCCATTCCCAAAATATCTTCCCCATTATTCGTGTATTAAAAAAATAAAAAACTATTAAGACATCAACCTAGCAATATATTTCTAAAACCATCACCAAATATTTTTTTTTTCATTTCATTCTTTTTTTTTTCATAACAGGAACAGAACCACATAGAACAACGAAACAGAGATCCAGATCAAAAACCACACATAGAACCATATAACGATCCGATCAAAAACACATAGAAACCACACACAGCAGCCCCGATGAGATCATCCCCACCATCGAAAGCTCAAACATACGATAAACCCTAACAAACCCATCATCATTTCACATGCACTCTCTCTTCAGCTCCTCCAGCTCCCGCCGTCGGATCCACCGCCGCCCCTCGAATACCCGCCGCCGCCACTACCGTAGCCTCCGCCGCCCTCACGGCGACCGCCTCCACCGTATCCTCCGTTGCCACCACCGTACCCTCCGCCACCGCCACCGCGGCTGTAGCCTCCGCCACCACCGCCGTAGCCTCCCTCACGGCGTCCCCCGCCGTATCCACCACCACCACCGCCGCTACGGAATCCGCCACCGCCGCCGCCGCTGCCCCTGGACTGGGCCTCGTTGACGGTGATGTTTCGGCCGTCGAGTGTCTGGCCATTCATCCCCTCGATCGCGTCACGCATCGCCTGCTCGTTCGCGAAGGTCACGAACCCGAACCCCCTCGACCTCCCGGTCTCCCTGTCGCTGATGATCTGAAAATCAAACAACAAAAACACAAAATCGAAAGCGTAAAAACGTCAGATCTGATGGATCCGGAGAAGAAATCAACGAAAACGGATCGTATCGGGAGAGATCTGACCTTCGATTCGAGGATCTCGCCGTACTGGCTGAAGGCGTCTTCGAGGGCACGGTCGTCGGTGGCCCACGCGAGGCCTCCGACGAAGCAGCGGAACTCGACATCGGCGGATGCCATTGGAGGTGAAGAAGAACCTGAGAAACCCTAAAAATAGAGAACGGACAGAGGGGGAGGAGAAACCCTAACCCACCTCGAAAGCACAAGAAGGCATGCAAGACCCCAAACACTATATTTATAGAGGGTTTTCTCATTGACCGCGGTTGGGTTGGGAGTGGAGTGTTTTGGAGCGTTGATTTGGGGAGGTGTTTTGATCGGATGGATGAGATGGATTTGGGAGAGTCGGTTAGGGTGACCGTGGTTGGGTTAGAGACACGTCGGATGAGTCTATCTGTGGTTGTTGCAGGCCCAATGCAGGGATTAGGGTTGGTGGGGCCCTCGGTCACGTGATGGAGAGGGTGGTCTTTTGGGGAAAATATCTGGGTGGTTAATTTACTGTTTTGTCCCTGTGGATTAGTTTTTTTATGTGCTTTTTGGGGGGGACCGATGGGCCCCTCTTTTGCCCTTATCTGGAACGTACGTGTGACGCACGTTGATAGGGGCAGGTCTTGACGGGCCCGATCATGTCGGGCCCTTTTGCGACCGGGCCGGGCCTGACTCTTTTATATCAGATAAAGCAGGCGTATAGGCCCACGGCATTTTGAACCTCGCGTATAGCAAGGGCTGTTAGGGCTGGGCCGGAAGGCTATTGCTTACATTTTAGTAAAAAAAAATACATCAAGCCCCCATTGTAGTACGGGCACTTTTACACTCAGATCCATTTTCAGTCTCAATTTCAGTTCTATATGTGTCAATAGAAAATTAACAACGCATATATACTTACGTTAATAAGACATATGCTTCGAAAGAATTTTTTACATTTTCTATAAATACATTTATGCAATTCATTTAAGTATATGCTTTATTTTTTTATAGAAAAAAATTACCTTAACTCCCTGAAATCTTCTTAAAATAACAAAAAGTCCCTCTAAAATAAAAAATATCATCCAAGATCCCCATAAAGTGTATATGGTTAAAAGATTTAGTCCACTGGTCAAGAGTATATTGAAATAAGTCCTCAGAAACTTAGTAAAATTTCATTAATTCTCTACAAATTTTATAAAATCAGTTTTAGTTCTTTTGTAAGACAAAAATGCCCCCGTCATTTTTCAACATCTCCATTTCCTGAAATGGCATCCTTATCTATAAAAAAAAATCCATCGAATCTCATTTGATCTACAAAATTGAATTATTTTTCAATATTTTCACCTCAATCTCATTACAGAGATTGAACAAAAAACATTACAGCTTCATGAACTCCATTACAAAATCAAATAAAACAATTTAAAACTAAATTAAAATTCTATAATACATTCTCAACTCAAAATTACTAGCAATAAAAAGCACAATACCTTGATTATAAAACTATAATTTGTTTAATAAAATTTAAATAAGTCAGCATATATTTTTAAATAATCACATAGAGTTTTTGCGATTTTAAGAAGATTTCAGGGAGTCGAACCGATTTTTAAATTTCACAGGGACTATTTTCGATTTTCATAAGTTTTCATAGAGTTATATTCATTTTTTCCAACAAAAATAAATAAATTTTAAAATGGTATAATAGTAATTTACCATGCATGATTAGAGTTAATCACTCATTTGGTTAGTTATAGGAACTAAAATAAATATTATTTAATAAGATAGGGACCTAAGTGGATTTATCAATTTTACAGGGATTTTTTTTCTTCTGATTTTCATAAGTTTCCAGGGAGCTACATCGATTTTTTCATTTTTTTTTATAAAAGTATGTATCTCATCAGATGGGGTATACTATTTTTAAAAATTTTAAAACTCATATAGATTGGAATTGAGGCTAAAAAAATACCTCATTAAATGAGGTATACTATTTTTAGTCCCTGTGAGTAACCTATCTTTAAATTATTTGGTTTTCTTTTTAGTCTCTGGGAGAGACTAAAAATGAACATATCCTCTATATCTGGGGACTAAAACCAAAATACGAATAAGTGAATGATCGATCACTAAATCCTATGGTTTATGAGGACTTAAAAATTAGCTAAAGCAGTATATATTTCAGTAATTCAATATACTTTCTGTTACGAAAAATATTAAAGTATATGCATTTAATTCATATGAATATATTTCATTTTTATAAGAGAATATACTTAATTTCCTAAGTGTATAGTTTAAAAAAATGTGTGAGGACTTCAAATAGAATTGCGAACAGAACTGAATGTAAGATGTTTGTTGTTAGACATAATATTTTTTTCAATCTCAACTCAAATCCCATATTCTTTGTTAGCGTCATGTAATCACATTAACATGATATATACTTCGATAAATTTTTTTACATTTTTTATAAATATATCCATGCAATTCCTTGGAGTAGTATATGTTTTATTTTTTTTATAAAAACATGTATTTCATTAGTTGAGATATAATATTTCTAAGAAAATCAAAATACGTGTATGTGGAGGTAAAAATCCGCACTAGGACACGTGTTACAATGAGACAAGACATATGCTGTCTGGCGTGAGGCCCACTAGGCCAAATACACGCAAAGCGACTTCATTGAGACGACATCTGGTGTGCCAACATGACTAGACTAAAGGATCTAGTCAGACGGTCAATTACCCCGTGTGAGGATGTCACCTCAAGTAATCTAATGTACGACTAGACGTCAGGTCTGGTCGGGCGATCTTATTACTCAGGAACGAGTAGTCTAAGGCACGACCAGACACCAGTTCTGATCGTTCCCTTCATGGGGAGCGGTCCGCCCGACGTGAAGCTTCACGAAGGCAAGCGAACCAGGAGCGGTCAGTCTTGCGCGAAGTATCTGTAGGTCACCAACACGACTCCCCGCCATGTCAGCCAACCAGGGGAGAAATCGGGTAGCCTCGCCATACCTTGCACTCTGAAGTGCAACGCATTTCAAGCCGAGAAATGATAGAGCATGTGATACGGGGATTTGCTTCCCCATTCTGCGCAGATGTTCTCAAGGAACGATTGCCACACAGGTTCGTTCAACCTAAATTCAAGTTGTACAATGGCACGACGGATCTATACGATCATATTCTGGCATTCCGACACTCAATGTCGCTGTACGAGTTGTACGATGGGATAATGTGCCGCCTCTTCCCCTCCAGCTTGGAAGGGGCCGCATTGACCTGGTTCCATCTCCTACCACCCGCAATGATCAGAACTTTTGAGGAGCTCAGAACCATATTTGCTGAGCACTTCATTTGTAATCGGTGAAGGAAGAAGGACCTGGGGGATCTCATAAAGATCCAAATGCATTTAGGCGAAATGATTCACTAGTATGTTGATCGTTTCTGCGTCCTGAAGTTCGAAGTTGAAGACAGCAATGAGGACGCAGCAATCAAGACCTTCCGGAATGGCCTGCCACCCTGAAATGGTTTCAAGGAGTCGCTTATCAAGCATACTCCCTCCGATTTGCGAGATCTGATGGGGCGTGTTGAAAAGTACGCTAAAGTGGAAGAAGCAGGCGATGGCTGCACCCAAGTTTTTACCAGCGGCGACCTCACCATCACCTTCGACAAAACGCATGCAGGAGTCTCGTCTGAAGTACCAACGGCGCGAGAAAAGCAGGAGGTCGGGTGCCTCGACCAATGATGTGCGAGAGGGGCAGGGGATATATTTCAAGATTTTCCAATCCCAAATCTTATCCAAGATCCAAGGACAGCCTTGGTTCAGATGGCCAGCGCCTATGAGGAGTGAGGAATCAAAGCGAGACCAAAGTCTCCGTCGCGATTACCATAAGAGAGTGGGCCACACCACCGACAAATGTCGCATCCTCCGGACATTCCTGAAAAATCAGATCCGAAAGGGTCACATGAAAGAGCGCCGACAGAAAACGTTCCACCTCCTGGGGAACAACATGTGACGAGCATTGGCCCCAACATTGCTGCTGGGATTATCAGCGTCATTTTCGGGGGCGTTCCTCATTTCACCTCGTCGAAAAGTGCCCGGCAAGAATCGATGATGATGCAGGTCTCGTTCGAGATGATGCAAATCGACCAGAGGCCGAAGCTGGTCAATAAAAGGCCACAAGGAGATGATATCAGTATCATCACCTTCTCTGACGATGATCTAGAGGGTGTCAAGGCCCCACATTCAGATGTACTGGTAATCACCTTACACATCTCTAACTTTGACGTGAAAATGATTCTTGTGGATACAGGGAGCTTGGCGGACATCCTTTTCACGAAGCCTTTCCTTTGGATGGGGTTGAAAGCCACCGACCTTACCCCGACAAAGGATCCTTTGGTAGCTTTCAATGGAGCACTGGTTGTCCAGGCGGGGCGCGTTATGTTGCCGGTCCGGGCAGGAAATCAAACTACCATGATAGATTTCACCATCATGGACCTCCCGTCTCCATATAATGCAATTATTGGACGTTCCTGGCTGGCTACAATGAAGGCGATCCCGTCCACCTACCATCAACGCTTCCGTTTCCCCATCGCTCACGAGATAATGGAGATACAAAAGGATCAGATCGCAGTGAAGCGCTGTTATATGGCGGCGATGGCAGGAAAGTCGGCCCTGCCAGAGTTCGAGGAACTGCTCGAAGAAGGAGAGATCCATCCAAAGAGGTAGCAATTACTTCAGGATCGAGTGAAGGCCGATGAGCGCCGGTCTAGTCTCGAAGACAGGGTTCTTGATGACCTCGAATAGGTCCCGATAGACCCCCTTGACCCCGGGAAATATTTTCTCGTCGGGGGCTTACTTTCTACAGGAGAGAGAAATGCGACAATCGACCTTCTCATTGAAAACAAGGATGTATTCGTCTAGAAACCTCAAGACATGACGGGGATCGACCCCGGAGTGGCGAATCACCGATTATCATCTTGCCGGCCGTCAGACCAGTCCGACAAAAACAACATTGAATGGCCACGCTCCACGCTGATGTGGTACGTGATGAGGTGAATAAGCTCTTGACCGTAGGGTTCATCCGTGAGGCGTGAGGTGCGACACCCTGAATGGCTGGCCAACACATTGGTAATTCCCAAGAAGAACAAGAAGTGGCGAGTATGCGTGGACTTCACTGACCTGAATAGTGCATGTCCAAAGGACAGCTTCCCACTTTCAAAGATCGATCAGCTGGTGGACTTCTCATCGGGTAATGAATTAATGAGCTTCATGGATGCTTATTCAGGCTATCACTAGATCCCGATGTATGAGCCTGATCAGGAGAAAATGACATTTATAACACCCACTGGCATTTACCGCTATAAAGTAACAACAGGTCTGCACCATCTCTGACTACATACCTGTTTCTTTGACACTCCATATCGATGGGGCGTCTAATCGCAGAGGGTCGGGAGCTGGGCTGATCTTGCAAAGTGAAGACGGTTTCCTATTCGAGCACGCAATCAAGCTGGGGTACGGGGCCTCCAACATTGAAGCCGAATACGAAGCTCTCATCGCGAGTTTTAGAGTTCGCTGTAAATCTCAGCATTCATAAACTGACGATATACAACGACTCTCAGCTTGTAGTATGCTAGAGCACCGGAAAATATCAGACGAAAGATGATTGCATGGCGGCTTATGAGAGTCATGCATGTACTCTGCTCACACAGATCGATGACTGAGAAATCCACGCAATCGATCGTGAACAGAATACACAAGCTGATGCCCTGGGGTTCTTGGAAGAACCGAGTATCGCTCACCTCGAGCTGGTCATGGTAGAAGAATCGGAACCCTGGGAAATGACCTAGATGGATCTCATATTGTCTTACTTGAAAGACAACTACCTCCCAGCAGACAAGAAGGAAGCCAGAAAAATCAAGATCCGATACGCTCGGTTCTTGATCTCTGAACAAGGAGTACTCTACGAGCAGAGCTTCAAGGGCTCACTCCTTAGATGTGTTACCGACGAGGAGGCCAAGGAAGTATTAGAAGAAATACACTCCGGGGTATGCGGTAGCCACACGGCCTCAAGGTCCTTAGTGAAACGTGCACTGACCGCCGGATATTTCTGGCCCACCCTGGAAAAAGGCGCGCACAATCTAGTGAGAAAGTGCGACAAGTGTCAGCGGTTCGGCTTGTTAATCTATCGACCAGCAGGGGACTTGAATACACTGTCAAGTCCTTGGCCATTCGCGCAATAGGGGTTCGATATAGTCGGACCTATTCCTTTAGGGCCCGTTTGGGGTGTGACATAAGATTATTTGCCCTTGATAGTTATACTGGAATAGATAACAATCCATGCTGAATAAGTAAATTTTTGTTTGGTTGTCTTTTCTGTTATTCTAATTGGGAAACGTAAAATTGATCTTTTTGTTGTTTGGTTCACCTTGAATAAAACAAGGATAAGTGGTAGATAAGAGATGGATAAGAGTTTATGACTTTTTAAATGACAATTATACCCCTGCATAAATTATTTGTGTTTGAAAATAAGTATAAGAGATATGAGTGTGGTATGATAGATGTGACAGTTTTTGGAATGTGTGCAGAGAGTGTTAGGTGAGATAAATATTTTAAAATGACAGAGAAGTGTATTTTTATCCATTGGTATAGATAAATCCTGATAAGCAATTCTACCATTTTCTTAGAATAGTTATCAGGCTTTATCCTATCTTATCCAGACATAACTATTAAGGTTTATTCTTGTCAAACAAATAGCTGTTTGGGGCTTATTCTACTGTATTCTCCCCTATCCACTCTTTATTCTCCACCCCAAACGGGGGGTTAGCGTCATCACAGAAGTGATTCCTCCTGGTCGTCACCGACTACTTCACCAAATGGGTGGAGGCAGTGGCCCTGGCTAGAATCCGCGATGTCGAGGTCCCGAACACTATAATCTCCGACAACGGGACACAGTTCGACAACGCCTCCATGAGGGAATTTTGCGTAGAGCTGGGAATAAAACATCTTTTCTCTTCTCCTCGCTACCCTCAAGGAAACGGCGAGACAAAAATCACCAACAGGACCATCTTGGACGGGATTAAGAAGCGGCTCGACGCGGCCAAAGGTTACTGGGTGGACGAACTTCCATTAGTGCTATGGGCATATCGCACTATGGCACGACGAGCCACATGGGAGACACCATTCTCCGTGGCCTTCAGCATCAATGCAGTGATTCCCATAGAGCTCGAGATCCCAACTTTTCAGATCTAGTACTTTGAACCTCAGGCTAATGAATAAGTTCTGGCGTTTGAACTCGACTTGAGAGACGAACGGAGGGAAGCGGCCTCCATCAGAATGGTGAATTATTAGAACCAGATTGCTCGAAGCTACAATAAAAGGGTTTCGCGACGAAGCTTTTGGGCCTGTGACTTGGTCCTTCAGGAGGTATTCTCTGAATCTCGAAAACGATCTGATGGTAAACTCAGACCCAGTTGGGAAGGACCCAACTAGGTCGTCGGACTGGGCCCCAAAGGATCTTACTATTTAGAACGAATGAATGGAGATGCATTTATAAGACCTCACAATGTAATGCATTTAAATCCATGTGATGAGAATCCATCCCTATCGCGGAAACCAAGGACGCCTCCGTTGCAGCCGGAACAACTGGGGGAATCCTCGCTAGAGTCGGAACGACTTGAGGCATCTCCTCCACAGCAGCAATGAATGGGGGCATCTCCAACGATGCAAAAACTGTGGGAGGTGGATCAACAGAAGTCTCGCTAGTTGAGACTCCGGATACTGCGATAGAAGGGTCGGAAGTGGGAGCCGTAACCACCTCGGCCTTAGGCTAAGAGGGAACATCCTCCATCTCCGGCACTCGATAAACCACGGGATCAGAAGGGCGACCTTCTTCGTGGAATACCACAGGAAAATCGGCAACATCCGCCTCAATGACGGGTGGGGGCAAGTCGATCCCCAGAACAAAGGCCAGTGTAGCATCAAACGGAACCTCGACTTATTTGCAGAGTCTGCCTCCACAGTTGGCTGAGCCCGGTGGGAGATTTTGATCCTCTGTTTTGAGGGAAGTGGAATTCTCGGCATCTTTCTGGAAGCAGATTTGTCCTTGTAGGCTGCGGATTGCTTGGCCGCTTCTTCGACAACTGTCGGAGATGAGGCAGGAGGAACATTTGCTCCTGACGACGAATCAGTAGCCTTCGAAGAGGAACCCGAGGCTCTGGGGGAGGGAAAGTTAAGGATTTTACGAAAATCCTTTTCCGGCAACTCTTGGGCCTAGTCAATTTGATCGAGCTTCACCATAGATAAAAGGAGTTTTTTTTCTCCATCTCGTCTGTGAGGAAGGCAAAAAGATTGTCAGCTCAATAAAAAAAAATCACAAATTCTTTAGCCCTGTGTTTACCCAGCTTGTCTGGACGAAATTGACACGGGATCACCGCTTTCCCGTCCACCACGGGGGCAGGAAACACCCAAAGGCCGGTCAGCTGGACCATACACTCCTCTCGCCACCCCCTGTCGGAGGGAAACTTATCCACTAGGGGGACAGTACCGGATCTCACCCATAGGTAATACGTGTGCTCTATCTTCCTAAGATCATACATGTGGTAGATGTCATCGACCCCGAGTTTAACCTGCTGCTCGCGGTTGATCATGACAACGCACATCAACACCCACAACAAGTTGGGAGAACACTGTAGAGGGTGAAGCTTGAATCATCGCATGAAGTCCCGGATCAATGCAGAGAGAGGGAAAGAAAGAGCACTTCTCAGCATCTGAGAAGGATACATGTACAACTTGTCAGGACCGACACCTTTCAGATCGTTTATGGTTTTGAAGGGGGTCGAAAAGATGATGATGGAGTTTGGAATGGATAGAGAGGTCTGCAACCTCTGGACTATATCCATCGACATGGCCAAAGGTAAGAAGAAAGAAGACTTGAAATCGAAGAAGGTGAAGTGAAGGTATTCCTTTTTCAGATTTTATGTCTACTGTTCTTTGAAATGATAGAGGTTATATGGGAGGGAAACTTCATCTCGAGAGACCCCCGTAATCATGACATAGGAGTGTGAAAACCGAGACTGTGAGAAGATTTACCGCCAAAATCTTCTGCGAAATTCGAGGTATAGCTGGCGTAAGAGGTGAGACGACAGTTCCAGACACGTCGCAAGCTTTAACTATGACTTTCTTACATGGCACGAAGATGAAGCTTTTGCGAACAGACAAAAATCTGTTCGGGAAGTCTGTTCGCGGAGATTGTTCGTGATCACCATACAAGAGTCTTATTCGAAAAATCCGTTTGCGAGTCATGTTCGTGATTTTTTCTTGAATAATGACCAGGTATCTCTATTCGATATACACACTTAGAGGTGCCATGATATTTGAAGTTCCGTACAACAAGGAAAAATGGATGAACAAGCAGATGTATGAACGAGACTGAGTAGAAAAAATAATTTTTATTTATTTAATGGATAAGGGTTACAAAAAACAAAACAAAACAAAACAAAACATGTTCAATTCTCTGTTCGATCTTCTGCTTGGTCCTTTTCCCGCAGTCTCATCTCCCGTACAGCATGAAGAAGCGTGAGCTTCTCCTCGTTGCTCATCTGTTCGAAACCACGCGAGTGGTCAGAGTAGCTCAGGCGGTAGCCACTGAGGAAGTCTAGAAGGTGCTCTTTTTCATCACCCTCACAAGCTTCAAAGAGAGACCGCAGCTGATGATCTATGAAGAGGGCGGCGGAATGAGCAAAGGCTTGCAAGTTCTTGGAAGGGCCATCGGGAGGGAGAGAAACACGTAGTTGACGATCCTCAATCATAGGAGCCGCATCTGTCCCGACATTTGGGATCACCCGGGGCACTCCTGGAGGAAGTCTACCTCCATGCTATTGGAGGGAAGAGCAATACCCCTACTAAAGGCAGGTGTTGAAGAAGAAGAATAAGCAGAAGGGGAGGACATTCGGATGGCGGGAGGTGGAGTTAGTGAGTCATGAGGTGGGGGCGACGAAGTCAGATCCACCGGTCGGACAATAAAACTTGATCCAAAACCCAACTGGAGGAGCCTCTGAGAGCTCCGCCTCGCCCCATCGCGCGGACCGGGAGGAGGATGAACCGAACCGTGTCCGTCGACCGGCTCAACCACACCGCCAGGAGACGTGGTTATAGGAGGAGCACGTCGCGGTTCCTCCATCCCAAGCAGCTCCCACCACAATCGGTCCGGATATTCCATTACCCAGGAGATGTCGTCCCTCTTCACCTCCTCAACCTCTGGGCTGGGGGCATACACCATCGGCTTCCGAGGACGACACAGGTGACGCTGGGAAATATCTTAGCCATCCGGCATCCAAGGACCTCGGACCAGCACTCGACGGTTCTCCCAATCATGAACATCATCCTGGGACATGCCGAGTACCAGCTCTGGTGTCCGGGCACGGCACGAGATATAGGGATACCGCCTAGAGGTCGACACTTTGACCTGATAGATCCACCGGATCTCCGTCAGACCCAATTCAACTCCCATCTTCTTCCCCAACTCAATCACGCACATCAAGATCCGGTATACGTTGGGAACGACTAAGATAGGGTGAAGATCGAAGAAGTCAAGAAACTCAGCCACCAAATATGGTAGAAACAGAGAAAGGCTCTCATCCATGAAATAGCTCGGATGGAGGAGAATGGAGTCAAGAAAAAGGGTGGGGACCTCATCCTCAGACAACTCGTTGACTGCGAAGTTTAAGGAGATTCTCAATTTTCTTTAAAGGGCTGAAGTAATGGCAGTATTCTCCATTATCAGAGGGAATGGAAGCTTCAAATGGCAGAAGGCAAGATGGGACGAAGGACACTTCTCATTCGACCTATAAATACTGCCAAGGCGACGCTTTGAAAAGACGGCAGCAATAATTCATTATGGCTTTCGAGGTGTAATTAATGCCTTGAAAATGGTTGCACGAAAACCCAAGAGAAGCTGACATTTGGTTTTCCAAAAGGATACCAGGGGAGGCCATGCGTCATTAAAGGTGGACTTAGCAAATCAGTCGTCGAATCCTGAGCGGGTCAGAGAATCCCGAGGAGATAGGCGACCAGATATTTGACTCCCGATAGAGGGGGAATGCGACTAGATTTTTATATCTCCTGTTCTCCCGACGATTCAAAAGAAAAGGAAGGGGGCATCTGTGGAGGTAAAAATCCGCACTAGGACACGTGTCACGATGAGACAAGACATATGTCATCTGGCGTGAGGCCCACTAGGCCCAATACACGCAAAGCGACTTCATCGAGATGACATCTGGTGTGTCGACACGACTAGACTAAAGGATCTAGTTGAACGGTCGAGTACCCCGTGTGAGAATATCACCTCGAGTAATCTAAGGCACGACTAGATGTCACATCTGGTCGGGCGACCTTATTACTCAGGAACGAGTAGTCTAAGGCACGACCAGACGCCAGGTCTGGTCGAGCGACCTCATTGCTCAGGAACGAGTAGTCTAATGCACGACCAGATGCATGGTCTGATCGGTCGATCTTACTCCTAGCGTATCTCGCATGAGCGGATACTTCAAGAGACCCTGAACAGATGAAGGAACGGTCAGAAGACCCCAAAACGTCTGTAACCGTCACGTTGCCATTAAAGGCCCACTACCAAGAGAAAGCAGAGAGTGAGGGGACGACGTGGGGTGTAATTACGGGGAACGTTTTCCTGAAATAAAACCCACTAAAACTTAGTGACAAAACAGTTACAAAGTGATCAATGGAACTATGTCTGACTTGATCCATCCGGAATACGTAGGCAGCCTATAAAGAGGTCGCGAGACAACACTCTTACGGTATTGAGAAATCAGAGCCGGGCACAGTCTCTCCCTTAGCTCAGTCCTATATTTGTCTAAACCCATCTTTTCCACTTTAAAGTCCTAAACCCCTAATTTCTCCGAGATTTCAAATCCCAAATTATAAATTTTACTGTAGGGGAAAAATATCCTCCTCAGTATAGAATGTAATTAAGAATGAAAAAAAGGTTGTATGTGACATTATCCTTCCACTTTTAATATCCCCCTACTCCACCTCATTTATATACCCACTCATTTATCCAACACACCCAAAATAAATTTCATGGCTTGGGGAAACCAAGGGGCAAACCGCTCCCTTGCATTTGCCCTGGTATGTGACATTATCCCTCCACTTTTAATATCCCTCTACTCCACATCGTTTATATACCCACTCAAAAAAAAATTCATGGCCTGTTTGGAGAAGGGTTGTGGGTTTTTGGTCAAGGTGATCCTGAAAGTTTTCTTGATCGAGGAGGGCGTGTGTGAAAAGATTCTCGGTTACTTGCATATAACCGTTGATTTTTCCAGACAGTTAAGATGACCAATATGCCTTTAAAGCTTACACTGGTTCGAGCAAATTCGGGTCGCGTTAAATTCTTTCAAAACTGAAGTCGTTGTTTGTTAAGCCCACCCATGCCTTTCGGTTTGTCAGCCCATTTGCAATCTTCACAGCTTTTGTTTCTGTTTTTTTTTAAAGGTTTTTATTTTAAAGTCTCTTTAAACTATGTTATTTAGTGATCAATCCATCTCTTTTTTATATTTACTAGTTAATGCACAAGTGAATTATTTTCAACATTGTTTATGATAATTATTTTGTTTTGATTAATAGATTAAGAGTTAAAATCATATTTAATAATATCAGTAACCCATATTTAAACTTGTACATTGCATTATATCCGAATGATTTAATAAAAAAATTACAATTAATTGGATTACTAAATTTCTCACATAATTTAAAATAAAATTTCCCATATAATTTCAAAAAAAAAAAATTATATTTGAAACACAGATTAGATTTTATAGATAAAGATAATTTTTTGAACAATCATTTAAATCCACTTTAATGTGCATATATATATATTTTGAAAGATCTAAAAATCTAAGAAAATTCAAATAATATCAATTATATTTTAAGACAATGAATTTATTTTTCTGTAATTTATAAATTTTAAATTAAATTTTTTAATCTATCTTAATTTACTTTGGATATTAACTTTCTGTTTAAGTTAATTTAAATTTCTTTAATACAAATAACATTAAAATTATTTATGTAAATTAAATTATCTATCTAAACATACAATATAAATATTATTTATTTTAATTTGATTTAAGATATTATCTTAAAATATATTATTTATCTCTAAGTTATCAATTTTAAATCAATTTTATGTTTTTCCAACATTTTATTCATATCTTATCAATCATTATCTTATCCTTATCTTCAATATTTGAGATTGTTATTTATTTATTATTTTTATTCATATCTTATGAATATAAAATTTGAATAATAAATATTTTATTAATCCTTGTTTTAAATTTCTAATTCTAATTGATCTTACAATATTATATTCATCCATAACTTATCAAATTTTAAATGTGTAGCTAAGCAGTTATAAGTTACATATTTAACAAAATATATCATAATATCAGTTTTAATTAATTATCTTATAATATCTTATTTATCCAAACTTATTAGTTGTTATATATTAAAGCATTTGTTAAATTACAGTCTACCTCATGTTTTTCATTTAATAAAACATAATTTAACAGTTATATCTTTTCTGTCTCTATGCATTTTATATCAAAATTCTGTGAAAAACTTTCGAAGAACATTTTCAATCTAAAAAATTTAAAATGAAACAAACATATAAGAAATTCAACAAACAAAAAATCAAATAAATAAAACATAATATAATATTCTTACCTTTTTTGTGTCCATGTATTTTTCTTCTTCAAAATAAGAGACTGAAACTCACATATGATTTTATTTTAACTGATACCTACATTTATAAGACATCAAATATTTTAGATATCATTAACATCTAAAAATATATGAATAATATATAAAAAAATTAAATAATGAAATCTATGAAGATTTCTCATACAAAAATATATTCATAATTCAACTTTGGATATTGGAGCTTTTGTGATTGATTAGTGGATCCAATCAATTTTTTAGGCATGTATAACACACGGGCAGTTTCAATTATATTAAATCATAACAAATTATATGTAGATCTTAAATTTTACCAATAATTAAATTATTTATAAAATTTTTAAAAATTTATAACTTTTCAAGCATAACTCTGATTGGGGTGATTAAAAGCTCGGTGGAAAGCTCTTTTTGATACATACTATGAATCCTGAAATAGATTGCTCCAAAAAATGACTATTTAATGAGAAAAAATGAAATGAAACGTTTATTATTATTTTTATTATAAAAAAACATCTAATCATTATTGAATCTAAAAATTATTAAAAATATATATAAACAATAAAAAATAAAAAAACATATAAAATCATCTTCCAAAGAAATAAACAATAATAATTATTAAATAAAATAATAGATGTATATTGCTATGTACTTCTAATAAGTATGTAGAATAGAAAATAATGTATATTCCTATGTATTTTTAACAAGTTCATAGACTGTTATGTATACATTATTTATAAATATAATATTACAAAGAATAAATACTATCAGAAAATCATTAATTAGATATTAAAAATTAATATTTAAAAATAATATCTTACTCTTTAAATGAGCGCCTAGAAGAACACTCTTATATATATAATTTAATTCTTCTGAAATAAAAACGAAGCAATAAAATAAATGATTCAAATATCCAAATAAAATATTAAAACTGAAAAGCATTCATCATCCTTAAAAACAATTATTACAAAACAAACAAAAGTTCTAAATCTTTGAATTTAAATATTATTGAAACATTGTCAAAAATAAAAAACATAATATCATCTTCCATGGACATAAAGACCTACGAAAGTAAAAATAAAAATGAATTAAATAGAAGAGGTTTGGCATTTAATTTTTTTTTTTTTTGGAACTGGTTCATCTGAATCATTTTTTTTATGGATACAATCAATTTTCTTTTTATTTATTATGATACATTTTCATCTATATTTTGAATTGAAATATAAAAAATCGTACAACATTGATCAATAGCTCGTTGGAAAAGATATTTTTCATATATACTTATGATTGTGAAATTGATTTTTTTTAAAAATGATTATTTCATGATACAAAATGAGATTAAATGTTGAAACTCAAATTTAATCCTAAATTAAATATTTATCACTTAAAATAAATTATCAAAATTATAAAAAAAATATTTTATGAGATAAAATCTACCATGTTACAATGATAAATAAGATTTGTTGATGGATGTAATTGTACTTTAAATTAATTTTAAGGGATAAAATTTGTGAAAATGTTTCATTTTCAACTCGTACGTTTTATCGTAGTATAAATATATATATATATATATATATATATATATATATATATATATATATATATTATATTTACTCGATTAGACAAAATAAAATGGTTTGAGTATTTTATTTTAGTTTTAAAGTTAAGGATAATATTACGTCCAGCTCAATTTCCAGCTTCAATTTCAGTTTACATGTGTCTCTAATTTTTTAAAAATAGTATACTTCATTAGATGAGGTACATGTTTTTATAAAAAATGAAGTATATACTCAAATGAATTGCATGGATACATTTATAGAAAATGTAAGAAAATGGATGAGGTATATGCTTTTATAAAAATTTATGCATATACTCTAATGAATTACATGGATGCATTTATAGAAAATGTAAAAAAAATCTTTTAAAGCACATGCCTTATTAACGTGAGCATATATGCGTTGTTAATTTGCTATCAACGCATATAGGACTGGAATTGGGATTGAAAATGAATATGGGTGTAACAATGCCCGTTAGTTATTTAGTTCAGATTAGGTGTCAATTAGGTCAATGTAGTGTATCTATCAAACATATTATTTTTTGATCCATGAATGTATATTGAAATACCAAAATTTTTTTTATTCAAACATGTCTCAATCATCCAAATTAATTAAATTACATATTGATATGGATAAAGATCAAGTAACCAAAAATATGACAAGAAGATTTTATCTAAACATAAACCATTATTAACATACATGATCCAATTTAATTTTTTTCAAAAATAGATCTTGAAGTTTTATCATTATATGAAGATCATGAAATTCAAAACTATAATATCTAAAAAGTAAAAAAAAAGGAACTATTATTTAGTATGAATAATGAATATTGATGTTCTCGTTTTAATAATGACAAGAATTGAGGAATTTATAAAAAAAAAATTAATTTAAACATCTAATACCTGGCTATTGATGGTGATGAAGCTGAACGAAAGCAGAAGACAACTTATCTATAATTTCATGCAAAAGAGTTAATAATAAATGAATGAAATTTTTTATTGAAATAATAATAATAATAATAACGATAATAACAATAATAATAATACGGAGAAAAAATTGTTTATATTCTTTATCTCGAGAACTGAAATTGTTTCTATTTAAAAAATAAGGATTCACATTTGTAAACTTTATTAGCAAAATATCCTACATCGCAAAACAAACAGCTACTAAATCATCAAGTATATTACCAAAACATTAATTGAAATTAAATAAGTATTAACATTGATGCAATCAAGCAAAAATATTATAAAAAATATTATAAATAAGAAATTAAAATAATTAGAGAGGTGGACTTAACCAAATTGGTTGGAGGATCTATTAAACAACCCACAAATTTTTAGAGAGGGGTTATTCACTTTGTTTTTAAATAATCCTCCACTAAATGGCTGAATCCCTTGAATCCAATCGGCACCCCTTTTTGATAACCCAATCGCCACCCCTTTTTGATAACCCAACTACCAGAGAGAACTTGATTTATATCAACATATCTAGTTTGTTTTTAATCCTATCTCATCTTTTTTTTTGTTGCAAGTGACTATTCATTCTGTTGGAAAATGGGGACAATGGAACAACAGAAACAAGTGCGAGCGTTTTAAGGATCAACAACGTTGAATGCTTTTAGACAAACTTCTCATGTTCCGGTCAGAACCGCGAGTATAAGATGGGATGATAAAGTACCGCCTTCAGGATACAATGAATCTTGAACTTGGTGTTAATAACAAAGTGTGTACTCTCTGTTTCAACCTCTTGAAACTCTCTGTTTGAAGGGACTGATAATGCTAACTCATAATGGAAAAGGAGAAGATGAATTGTTATGGTTTTGGATCTAAGGGTCTCAATAAATAGGCAACATAGTGCCTTTTGGTTTAAATGAGACACCCTTTCATGAATGGGGGGAGTTACAGAAATCGTCTGATGGTGGTCCATCGTTTCCACGCGATCGTGCGGTCCAGATCGTCCATCTCGAGATGCATCCCTTCCAATGGCACCCCATGGTGAATATAACCACCAACTGTCAATCCAACGGTGCACGTTGCATTTGAACGTATCTTCATCAGACAGTCCAGATTGCATCTGATCAAAACGATCTCCACCATCCGATTAGCCAAAAAGAAAAGGCTCCAGCTCCTAGTGACGATGCGTATGTGCCAAGTGTGCCCTAAAACGCCCACTACGCACATGGTGGTGATTCGCATCACCCCGCATCAAAGGTCCACCATAAGGGGTCCACCAAAAGGACTTCACTAGAGTAGATTAAGCTCTCCTTATGTTTGATGGAGGAACTTAAAATGAAATAGGTGTGTCAAGTTAGGGACTTAAAAAGAATTATAAAAAAGGATGGGACCGATCACTAAATAACATAGTTCATTAGGACTGAAAAATAAACATCCATTTAAATTTGTCAAATCACCCAGTAAATACATACAGTTATAAAAGGTGATGTATATACTAAAATACACTAATATATTTTATAAAAAAATAAAAAAGTTAGGGTTAAAGATGTTTGAGTCCCTATAAACATCTATAAATCCATATAAATCCTTGTAAACTTAGGGCATGACAATTACATCCCTAGAAACACAGAAAACGTCTAATACATCCCTACTGTTAAATAATTTTTTAACCTATCATGGTAAAAATTAACCATAGGTGTGACATTACTATTATATCCTCCACAATGTATAACATGATGATTAACATTAGCTTCTTAACTTATGTAATCACCTCATCAAAATGTAAAATAAAAAATCTAAGTAATATCTATAATATAATAAATACAATACATAAATAAAATTATCTTTATAATTACAATTGTTTGAAATAGAAGAAAAAATAATAATAATGGAGTAGTATGCAACAATAATGTTAAAATCCGCAAAAGAAAAAAAAAGTAAAAATAAGTTTGATAGTTGGCAAGATGGTAATTTAAAAGGATATATATGTTTTTTTTTCTATTTTTTCAGTGATTTATATGAGTGTTTAATTTCACACAGATAGAATATTATGATAATATATTAGTGATAAAAAGTTAACTCATGGACTAAATTAACTTACCATAATAGTTTAACAGACTTGTATGTCCAACTCCAAGTTTGCAAGGACTTATATGAGTTTGTGAATGTTTACAGGGATTCAAATGCCTTTAACTCAAAAAATTAATATTTATACACTCACTATTGTAGTGTACAAGTGGTTGGGAAACCGCTTTTGGGGAGACCGGATCCAGACTGGATCCGGTCAGTTCGGTTAGTATCGAACTGCATCACGTGCAAATCGAACTGCACCACTTATAAATCGAACTGCACAGCCAATTGTTGGGTATATTTTTTATGCTCTTATTGGATTTAATAAGCTATTGGAGAAAATATGAATTCCTAAGTATCATCAGTATCCAATGAGATAGTGAAATATATACCCAATAATTGATTGTGCAATTCGATTTGAAGGTGATGCAGTTCGATTTGCACGTGATGTAGTTCTATACTGACCGAACTGATGATATTCAGTTCTGAGGGGATCCGACCCCGCTTTTGGGCTACCTGCAAATAAGAAATGATGGTACCAGCGCTTAATATCATAGCCTAGGGAATTGATATAATTTGATAGGATCCAACAGATCCCATCTTAAAAACTACAATAACCATGCCTGATAAACTTTTTGCCATCGCCATGGAAAAAAAAAAGTGGAGATATCAACCAGAATGCTACAACATATATATACAGTGTCCCAAAAAGAAAATAAACTCACTTTTATTCCTACACAGTGTTGACAGAGGAAGGGCAGGAAATGCTGAGCATTACATCAAGTGAAGCATATACAAACAGTCACAGTCACACTAGAGGCCTAGAGGGTATGCAGTAACAAAGAGACACCATCCCTGCCACAATGCATTTATATGTCTTTTGCCTCCATCCCTTATGTTTGGCATGTCTTTCAAACTTAATTGTTTTCTTGTTTGACTAGAAGTAATTGTATTTTGTAATTCTAGCCAAAGCATGTGAGGTTAGGTAGAATGTCCCGTAAATACCAACGTAGCAAAAGAACAATTGAAAGATTCTATCTATGTTAAGATCCCATAAAATTCTTCAATCCACAAGGAATTCATTTAATGCACAAGTAAAATAGCAAAAAGTGTTACTTTATATTGATTGAAAATGTTCCCCATACAAAAGATGGTGGCACTCCTTATATAGGCCATAAACATCAAATACATACTCTTAATGTCAATTATGACTCTACTAAAAATAGTAAAAATACAATTACAATGATAATTATTAAAATCTAATAAAATAAAATATTAGATTCTAGTAATCTTAAAATTATAATTCACCAATAAAAGTGATTATCATGACTTTAAATAATAAGATTTGTCTATAAATGACAAAATCTCATAAAACTTTATTTCGAGGACTGATTTGAAATCAAATATTCCGCAATAATTTCTTTCCAAATCTGTCTTGCATCAATCTCCTCTTCTTAAAAAAAACCCGTCCTCAAGTTTAAGATGAAATGATATTAGATGATCAGGTAGATGATGTTTGACGTAATCAAATATATCAATAGGAGAGATGAAGATCTTTTCTCCCTTCTTAGTTGATGCATTCTTGTATTTGACTATTGATAAGAAGAGACATGTTTTCTTGATTTTAAATTTCTTCTCAATCAAATGGATTATATAAATTTAGATGCACCTCGATTTGCAACCCAAACTTCTTCACCATTGTGGTAGTCGCAACATTCCCATCATTACCATTGTCGATGATGGCATAAAAACGCTCTAATTGATTGTGGATAGAGTCTGCAACACAAATTTCTATAGGGGCTCTTCTATCTTTGAGATCACCACTAAGGAAAATAATTCCTCGCATTCTCTCCAATAACCTCTTCAAAATCAACAGATAAATAACATCCTCTGCTTCTTAGTTTGTCATGTCATCATCAATATCTGGTTCAATCAAAGGTTGAACATAGGGGCCGATCTTGGGCTCTATTGATTTTCTGGAGGACTTTCATCGGTCATCTCCATCAATCCATCAACCATATCTTGGTTAGATGCATCATGTAGCGAGTTGATCATGAAAGAGCCTTTAAATACCACGTGTACCTTTGATCTCTTCAGTTGTGATTCCACTCTTACAGTCGTAGAGATTGCTTCCGTTAAGCTGTAAATCTCTTGTGAAGCAATACGATCTTGAACCGATGACCTCAACTCATCAAGAAAATCACTTGTCGCCACTTAGCTTCTGCAATGTTATACTGACCCAAAATTTTTGAAAATTTAGCAGTATAGTCGAATACGGAACAATTACCTTGGCAATAATTTTGGTACAATTGGAGCAAATATTGTTCATAATCTAGAGAAGGAAATGATCCATGAGAATTGTCTCTTCCTCTTCCATGTTTGAATATGTTCTCTTCCTTGTCGTTGTCTAGTCCTTTGAAGGTGGCCCCACCAATTAGCAGTACCACTCGCGAGTTGAAGCGCCACCAATCTGACCATCTCCTCTTCACGCACCTCCATTATCTCAAAGAATTTATCAATCTCTAAGATCCAATCAAGGAACTCATTAATTGGTAAATTACCATTGAAATAAGAGGTGTTCACCTTTGAAAAATAATTGTTGTAATAAGTGTATGAGGGTCTGTATATGTAAGGAAGCATGTTCACTGAGTTTCTACACACCATGGATTTGCTGAACCAACTTCTTGTATGGGATGTACTTGATGCAGGGTTGATTTGAAAAAAAATTATTGTAGAATATTTTATTTTTAATCAGTCCTCAAAATAAAGATTCATGAGATTTTTTCATTTATAAGCAAATATCATTATTTAAAATCATAATAATCACACTCATGCATGACAGATTTAGAAAAAAATCATTACATAATATTTAATTTTAAATAAATCTTCAAAACAAAGTTTTATAAGATTTTATCTCATTATTTAAAATCATAATAATCACTTTTATTGGTGAATTATGATTTTAGAATTTTTAGGATATAAAATTTATTTTATTAGATTTTAGTAATTGTCATTTTTATTGTGTTTTTACTATTTTTAGTAGAGTCATGATTGAAATTATGAGTATGTATTTAATTTTTGTGACCTATAAAAGGAGTGTCACCATCTTGTAAGAAGGAACATTTTCAATCAATAAAAAGTTATTCTCTTTTGCTATTTTACTTGTGGATTCAAGTATTTCATTGGATTTTGATATAGATCGGATCCTTCTATCGATCTTCAGCTGCGTTAGGTGGTATCAGAGCGAGGATTCGTCTGGCTCAATGCACATGACGACATAGGGAACAACCATTCCTTTGACAGTGATCGTGTGGTCCAAGAGCTGTTTTCATCCATTGCAGGAAGACCAAAAGCAACTTTGGGAGGAGTTTCATCAGCAAACGCGGCAAGTACTTTGTGAGGTGAATGCTGGCGTGAATCTCAATATCGACAATAGACAACTTGGGAGTAATAGGATGCGCGTCGAGGGATTCGTCCAATGGCAGCCTGTTACTTATAACGTTGTTCGATGACGTTCACATTATCTACCCGTTTATGAGGATGGCCAAGATGATGAAGGCAGTGTGACCTGTACGATTATCAGTCGATACTTGAAAAGATGTCATTGTTCATATGGATTGCATTTCGACACAAACAAAGTCATTCAGAGGATTTCTGAATTCATTTATAATCAAAGGAGTTGTTGACATGCTCAGCTAATTTCAAACTGTCTGACTTTATTGTTTTTCTATGTATTTCATTTGATGTACTGTTTCAAAGATTGGATCAGTTGTTGCCTATAGATTCTGACCTCAATTGCTTGTGATCACAGCGAAAAGAATCCTTACCTCCCAAGTTGTGTGCATTTTTTTCTAGAAAATAATGATATTTGACTAAGCTTGATAAACAAATGTTTCACCTAACAACGCATATATCTTGTTAGTGAAATGGAATTGCACGGGTGTAGATACCCCAATTTTGACCGTCCAAAAAGATAAAAATACTTCAAGTAACATTTAGAAATGACCCACCTTTGGACATTTAATGAAAACTTCCTTAGAAACCAGAACCGGAAACCTGGTCCAACACTTAGAAAATTCTAAGCCTGGACAAGTAGTTGCTCCTTCCCGGGTGTTTAGTTTCAACTAGCCCCCCCTCTAGCCGACCCCAAACCGCTTCCCTGGATATGACATAAAGTAGCATTTAATGCTGATGATTGCAGCGATTTGTTGCCTTTAGCTGCGTCCTCTTGGCCAGTTCAACCCTAGTAACTGACCCAGGCCACCGCTTATCAGAAATGGAACATTTAGCAGGTCATCGTTGGGGCGGCTACTTGAGAGTAACCGCCCCTCACTGGGCGGCTAGTTTCAACTAGTCGCTTTTCACTTGGACATTGTCAGAAGAACAGAGGATTAGTGGGGGGTCAAATCAACCACCCTATTATCCAATTTGATCTATTATCCAGTGGACATTCCTCTGTCTCTTTATTACTATAAATAGAGGAGGTCCAAAGCATTTCTAACATCACCTTCAATTCCCAATCCATTACAACACCACCAATTCAAATCAAGACATACATTTCATTCCCAAAACCACACCCTACACTACCACTTCAAAACCCTTGAGAGAGAAAGTGAGAGAAAGACCCATTCCCTACACAAATCCACTCTTTAAAACACAAGTTAAACCTAGTTTAAACCTCTGCCAAAACCAAACTCATTTCTTGTCCAGGTTCTACCCAAATTGAACCAAGTCCCAGGCGGCTAATCCAAACCAGCCGTCTCTCACTAGGCAGCTAACGCCCACTAACCGACCCTAACCTACACCCAGATTTTCAAAACCTCCTCTAGCAAGTTCCAGAAGTAGAATAGGATTCCTGTTTTTCATCTCTGCGTGCGGCATGCCTGTGTCCTAGAGCGAAGACCCCACAAACTCTCCCACGAAGGTGATCAAATCCAACTCCAACTTTTCCTGCTTTTTGAGAAAACAGGTAGCGATCACAAATACCCATGAATCCTCCTGAGTAGCTGTCAGGCGCCTCAGCAAGGAACGAAACCCCCACCACCCTTCTGAGAGACGATTCGACCGAGTCTGCCATGACACGCACCAGACCCGAATCCTCGAAGAACTCCCACACACGCCAAAACTAAGTCTGGAGGGAGGAGAAGAAAGGCCCTCCGAAGCACGCTTTCTTCCCCGAAATCCGATACCAACAACGTGTTGCTGCAGATAAGGACTACGTGTAACATCTTGCAATAATTAAGGTTCATAGACACATAATTCAGGCCCCAAATCGAATATTGGACTGAGAGCCAATGGCGGCATGGCCCACTTCAGCACTCATGCACCCATGTTTATTTATTAAAGGGAAAATGATATGTCCAACCCCTTATCCAGCTCCAATTTCAGTCTACATTAGTTCCTTTTCTTTTTAAAATCATAAACTCTCTCATTGAAGTATATATAGTTATATAAAGTGAAGTATATATTAAGATACATGAGCGTATTTTTTTCACATTGAAAAAATGATAAATCTTTTTGCGCTACACACTATGATAGCGCAATATATGGTATGTTATCATAGTTTATGTGATTGCAAAACGGACTGAATGTATTAGCGCTCTTTATTCATGGGTGACAAGAAGGTCAAGATTTGGCTTTCATTAATGTTTTTTTAAAAAAATCAAGGTGAATAATAATAATAAATGCTAGATTGAAACATCAAAAAAGTTTATATTCCATAGGAAATGAGAGTAATACTTTGATGTAAACTAGAGCGCTGATACACTCTATCTATTTTACAATTTTATCTGCAGTTAAAAAATAGTCCCCTAGCTGACCATACAGTGCGAAATGTAGTATACACTACACTATCACAGTTAGCCATGTTATTGTGGGCATGCCAATATTCCACATTATGGACACTACTGATTGGTTGCGCAATCGATCCCTTGGGCTTGTCCATGCAGAATTTTCTGTAAAGCTCAACCAAGAAATACCAATACGCCCATCAGTGGCTTGCTTTTTAATGGCTCCAGTCTCCAACACTGGGTGAGATATTGATGGTACCTAAATATATATAAATTTCTGAATTTGTTTATGTGGACTTCATTTTTTTGCTAGATAAACACTAAACCTAAACTCATGTTTTTGTAAAAAAAAAAATTTGTTGTAAAGCCCAATAGCTCAAACAAGAGATTTATGTGTAGAAAAATGTTGTGTAGAACAATTTCTGAATTTGTCGACAGTCTCATTTGTAACCCCCATATATTTTTCTTTTTAAAAACATATATATATTTGACTAATGAAATACATTTTCTTTTATATAAAAGATGAAGTTTATATTCTTATAAATTAGATATATATTTTTCTAAGCTTTTTGTAATAGAATGTTCACCACGTTAGGCTATTTCATACACTACATCAATGATGTAGAGACTACAAACTGGGTTTTAGAAATGACTTAATTAATCAACAACCTATTCCATGTTATGAGCGCGAAATTGTTTGGTTGCGCAATCGATCTTATGGGCTTGTTGTCCTTGCACAATTTTCTTATAATATTAAATGCCCATATTTTCAACAGTGGCCTGCTTTTTATGGGCACAAGTCTAAAGATTGAGCAAGATATTGAGAATACATAGAATCAAATACCTAAATTTGTTCATAAGCATTGAGACTTTAACTTATGAACTCCGATTTTGTTGTTTTAAACCTCATATCTCAAACAAGATATTTATATTTAGGTACAACCCCCATATGGACTGCATTTGGACTAAAAACAAGAGAGGTGATTGGTTGAACATGTTTTTTTTTTTGTTAATTCCGTGGGAAAACATGTATCTCAATTTATTTCTAAACAAAGGAGTTGTTGACATATTCAACTGCTTCCAACTCATTTGATCTTTGATTGAATGCAGTCTGAGAGGCAATACATGTGGTTGGTGGGTTGATTCAAGCAATCTGGCTTCATTTTTTTATTATTAGCTCTTCAGTTGATTTACTGTTTCAAAGGTTGGCTCAGTTACATATAGATTCTGACTTCAATTGCTTTTGTTATTTCACCAGCCACAATGAAAATGGATCCTCCACTGCCAAGTTGTGTGCATGTTTTTCTTAATAATGAATGGTTAATTGACTAAGCTTGATAAATGATAGGCACACAAATTATGCTTCTCAAGGCTTCCCCTCACAACCATTCAAATTATTAAAATATAAAACGGTGGTGTTGTTATACAGTCTTATGTAGAGTCTTACATGTAGTCCTATCTTATCTAACGAAATCTGCTATTCGTTACATAAAACAAGCTTTTTCGTGTAAGACGTACATAAAATTCATTGAAATTTATACATCACTCCTTACTAAAATACATGCTTCATATAAATTATATTTGTACATCTTCCAAAAATTTCAAAGCATTTAGAGACTAATAAAAAGATTGTATATAAGATTGCAAGTAATGTTATTCTATATAAAATGCTGTGCATTAACCATGCCTTGTGTTCTCTTCTTTGACTATATATATACCCAACTGACAGTGATTGTATATCTCAATCACCTGTCACCATAATTTTATTCTTATATAATAATGAACTTTGAAAATATAACATGCATGTGATTGAAAGAATTATATAAACCAGTCTCTTGGTAGATCTAACCTCGAAGTATTTGATTTTTTTTTTGTTAGTTGATAAAAAAAGTCTAAGTGGTTGAGAGGCTACCAAATCAATATTCCATGGTTCTCTATTTTCCATGGTTCTCTGTTAATTTTATTTTTTACAAATTGAGTTTGTGAAGAACACTGTAGGTCAAGTTTCATGTCTGGCATGAAATTTAACATAACATAAAAATTAAGATGAGCAATTAGAAGAGACTTCATTTGGTGTGTGTTTAAAATATAGTTTATTTACCTACCTGAAAAAAAAATCATTTAAGGACCTAATTTTCTGTAGTACAATTTACTACCCATTACATTGGAATTCCTATTTATGAGCCATTACTACCACTGCTGAAAAGCCTGCTATAACTATATTTATCATTCATTTATGCCATTAAAAGTTTTCTTTTAATCTCTAACTCTCCCCTTTTATAACCAGATCTCATTCCACATATGCCTGGAAAAGTTTATAATTTTTTCTTTGGTCCCAAAAAGTTGTGTTTAATTTGCATTTTTAATTGTTTTACTGAAAGGTGTGGTAGTTTGGTACTAGAGATATGATTGTGTTGATGAATAGGGCGTTGATACACGTAGTTCATTTTACAATACTATTTAGAGACACATAGTTCATTTTACAATACTATTTAGAGTTATCATGTCATTAAAGCAGTACATGAAATTGTTTAATGTAATATATATTCATTATGTTAATATATATTATATCACGAAAAACATAAGATACATGAATTTACTAAAATGATATTTTTATAAAATTTAAATATATATTTTATAATTCTTTTGGCCTTATTTTTCATTTTGTAAAATTTTTACAAGCACAAAAATCGGCTCATAATTGACATTAATCAATGTAGATGTTTGTTAAAACTCGTAAGTTGCATATTATAATTTTTAGCTTA
The DNA here is from genome assembly GCA_030737845.1 of Acorus calamus. NCBI lineage: Eukaryota > Viridiplantae > Streptophyta > Magnoliopsida > Acorales > Acoraceae > Acorus > Acorus calamus. The sequence goes on along the minus strand of CM060859.1, from coordinate 18,523,921 downwards.
AAATAAGTTATTGTGTCATGTTTGTTTAGATTTATTATAAAGTGTTGGGATAGGAGTCTATGTGATCACTCATCTATTATTTTTAGGTCCTTGAAAATTTATAAATTTTTTTAGGTCCCTCGGGCATTTAAAAATTATTTTTAGGTCCCTTTAGCTTGATGTTGTTCAAAAATATCAAAATGATTTTGCCCAATTATGTGAAGGATAACAATGTACTAGAGAATACTAGCAGTTAACAGTGTATTTGAGATACTTAACAATGTAATAGGGAGTATTTACAGTATACTGAAACAATTGGGCATGAGACATTCTATGCGAAGGTTAACAATGTTTGGGGAGTGTTAACAGTATACTAAAGATATTTAACAATGTACCGAGGAGAGTTAACGGTGTGCTAAAATAATTGTGCACATTTTTGGTATTTTTGAAAAGCATCCGACTGGAGTTACCTAAAGATAAATTTTTACCGTCTTAGGAACCTAAATTTTTTTTGAAAAACTCCAGGAATCTAAAAATAATAGGCAAGTAACTACATAGATCCCTCATTAATTTTTCCTAAATTATTTAAACTAATTATAGCTTTCAAAAGTCATAATATAAAGTTGTATAAATGATCGATGCTTTTGGGATTAGATTATAAATTATGCGAGTACTTTATGTAATTTTTAGTTTGAATACAAATACTCATAACTAAGGGTCCGTTTAGAAATACACTTGGAAAAATGAGATTTTGAATAAAATAACTTGAATAGATTTGATTTCTAGAAAGATTATTTTTTTAGCTTTTTAAAAAGCAATTTTTTTGTTTTAAAAGCTGTAAATAATTTTTTAATTAAACTTATTTTTTAAAATGAGTTTGATTACACTTTTCACCTTCATCTTATTTAAGTGTCGCCAAAACGCCCCCATAGGAAGGAAGGACCAGCTGATATTAAAGTGACTTTAAAAATCTCAACTTGATGTCTCAAACATTACAAAAATCTGTGGACCTGTTGGAAGTGGTTATGTATGCAGCAGAGCATGTGCCTTTGCGTGTGGGAAGTACTACTTGCTCTTTTACGTGATTGTATGGTGGGCCGTTGGATTAACACTATAGTAGCATATATTTTTCTCTTATTATATACTTTTTACTATTCATAATTATTCAGTCCTACCGTTTGATGTTTCTTAGGACTATTTAATGTGTACAACACATAACTATATAAAATAAATTTTGCGTAACTACCTCCACTTGTGGTGGTCACAAAGGGGATAGGGTTTGGAGTTTTTTTTTAATAAAATAATTAGAATTAATTAAATAATTATCGAACTAATTATATTTTTCACATCTTATCAAATTACTCATATGACTCAATCTACCATGTCACATTTGTAATTTTTATTTATTTATAATGTTTCAATCGAGACATCAATGGAGGGGAATTGAACCAGAAACACTTGGGGGGGGGGGGGGGGGGTTGTGTTTCAAAATGAATTCATCATATATTTATTCTATAATTGTGTTTAATAAAATTTTATAATTCAATGCATATAAGAACTATAGGTGAGGCTATAAAACGGGCTGCACATATATTTATTCTATAATTATGTTTAATAAAATTTTATAATTCAATGCATATAAGAACTATAGGTGAGGCTATAAAACGGGCTGCACATATCAACATCCATCCCTATAAAGATATGGCATCCCATGAGCCATTTGCAGATCGAATCTTGAGCTCATTGAGATTATGGGTTCTCATAAGAGTGTTGAATAATATCTCGATCTAGTGTATCACATTGAACGATCACGATAAAACCAAATTAGGGTGAGCACGTAATTGGTATATATATTAATTAAGATTTGATCTTAATTAATCTTTAAAATGAATCTCTTAAAATCAAGGAATGATATTGTTTGTTAATTAGAAGATTACTTAGGGAGAAAGTTATTTATATCTATAATATCTTTTAGAGTTCCATGTCAAAACTTGGCATGATACAATGTAGAGATTCAAGGGTGAGGTTGAGAGGGTTCTAAGAGAGTGTAACTCCATAAGAGAGATTGTTAGTCTCTTAATGTACTTTTGTATCTCAATTATTGTAGTGGATTATCTGTTTTCGCCTCGGAGATGTAAGCCTAAGTCAAACCACGTATATCTATATTTTTCGTATGATGATAATGTTCTGTTCTTGTGATTGATCTCGGGTTTTGTTTATGGCTTCCATTTATTCATTTCCCAACAAAGAGTTCAACCCAATGAGTCTAAAAGTTGAGCGTGGATATCTCCCTACACCAGAGCTCCATATTTTTTTATTTAGTTTGATAGATCTAAAGTAAGGGCATTGTTACACTCAGTTTCTTTATCGTCTAAAATACAATCATATACTCGTTAGAAATTTAGTAAAATATATACATCGTTTATGTTAAATTGTTTCTTACATATACTCGTTTATGTTAAATCTAGTCAAACATATTCTCATTAACAATGTATATACTAGGAAATTTCTTTTATAGAGAAATCATTTTTTTAAAAAGAAATGGACCGTTTAAAGCGGCCCAGCATCAGTGGTGGAGCCACCATAGGACCAGGGGGGCATGTGCCCCCCCTAGATTTTTTTATTTATTTTCATGTCCTTTTCATTTGTTTCTGGGTTCTTTTAATTTTTTGTGATAAATTAATTTTAATTAGGGTCCATAAATCATAGGCCCCATCTACATATGAAAATTTTTAAACAGCAACCATTCATAACTAAATAAAATAAAATTAAAACAATCACTCACATCATTTTTAACTCTCATTTTTCATTTTATCCATATCCCACAAACAGCTATAGAAGCACGGATTCCACTTCTCAACGTCTTCACCTACGTGCCCATCTTTAAAAAAATAAATATTTGAATCTCTTTTTTTCTTTTTTCTTTTATATCTCAACTGTTTCTAATATCAATCTTTATCTCTAAATAATTTTTACTTTTTGTTCCATTAAATGTCTCCCAATTGAGAATCTACAATCTATAATCATCTCTTCTCTTCCACCAATACTTTGAAGGTATATAATTTTTTCCTTTTACCTTATTATCATTGTTACTAATTTATTTAAATTTTAAAATATTTGTATAAATATCTAAAATAATCAAATCATTAACATTTTCAGAATATGAAACCTCATCGAAATCAAATTTAAAGGTATGTATTGCTTATTAGATTTATGTTTTGACATTTTTTTATAAATTATCAATATGAAATATGACATATCATTTTAAAATATAATAATTATTTTTTATAATTATTAAGTGATATGTTTTATATGAATGCATTCATTTCATTTTATACGTATTTTTAATCTATGCTATTGAAATAAAAAAACATAATGATATAATTTTAAAAATATTTATATAAGTCACATTAGGACCCCCTTTATAAAAATCCTGACTCCGCCACTGCCCAGCATGCAGGAAATGGGCATACCAGTCTATTACAAAAATGGGCATTTTGCAGATAGACCCCAGGTGCTAGAGATTTCACAAACAAATCCCTAATATTCCATCATTCCAAACAGAAATGGGCGAACCATTTTGTTTCGGCCCCTAGATTCCAACATTTTTACAACTAGACCCCTATATTTGTTATAAAGAGATCCCTCATAGTTATAAATAGGTCCCTAAAAACATGCGGCTAATCTTGTTTTTTTATGGGGTGTTTACATAACCGCCCCCAGGTTCTACCTGTTTCACAATCAGATTGGTATTTATGTTACAAACAGGTTCCTCATTTAGATATTTAGATTTATAATTAGATCTGCGATATCCAGACACCACTTCGCAAATTTCAAATTTCATGAAATTTCAACCAATGTTTGGTTGTGTTACTAATCAGAAAACAAAACTATTCTATAAATTTTCATAAATCCATCTTCATTTCATGCAGCAAGCGTATTCACCAGTTCTTGACTCTCTCTCTCCCCCTTCCTTTAATAAGGGATTATGACTTCCGATAAAAATATTTAAATCATTTTTTTATTAGTATCATAAATATTATAATATTAGTTTTTTTATTATTTGTATGATAAATATTTTAATATTTTTTTAGTATCATAAATATTATAGTATTAGTTTTTTTATTATTAGTATCATAAATATTATAATATTATTTATTAAATATTTTTAATTAAGATATCTATAAAATTATAAAATAAATATTTTAATTTCATTTAATAAATGCTAAAAATACAAATGGAATCAGATCCATTTGAGCCCACAAAGCACAACAGGCAAGAGTCGCCAGCTGGGGTACTTTCAGAATTTTACTAGACAATGTATACACATAGGACAAATGGATTATGGATATATATATGTGCATGCATCTGTTGGGCATTTTGCAGATAGGTCCCCATATTGTGTATACTATATATAAAGCGCCATCAAGATCCTAAATACATGAATTGGGCGTATTTTGTCTTCTTTGAGATGTTTTCAGATCAACCCCAATAGGAAGATTTCTATATATGTTACAAAAAGATCCATAATATTTATAATCACGCCCCTCATAAAAATCGGCTATTTTTATCCTTTTTAGGGTGCGTTTGGATGTAAGGTTGAAAGTCTGATATTCTTAAAATCTTATATTTTAAACTCAGCTTTTGAAAAACTATGTTTTATTAGATTTTCAACAGCAAGATTTTTTGGCATAAAAAGGAAGATTATGTTTTGAAAAGCTAAACGCTGAAAATGTGTTTGGATCTAAATTTCATAATTTTTTCAAACGCAGAATCTACCAAAACTCATATCCAAACGGACCCTTAGTCTATTTACAAATCTACTCTCAAATTATAGAGGTTTCATAAACAGACCCCAATACCCTATAAAAAGGTTATTATTAATCTTATTTATTCAATTTCTTGGGGGCTATATTTATTTGGACTTTAATGTTTTTCACACTTATTTCATTAACTTAATTTTCACAAAACTTGGTATTCGTACAAAGCACATACACCAAACTAGTCTCATATAAAATTTAAACTCTCTTTCGCCCTTTCAAAATTTCTGACACTGCCACTTCAATTTTAGCAAAATAAAAAATTGGTTTTAATTAAATGATTTAAATTATAATTTTTCTCTTTCTAAATTCTAAGTACTCCATTTATAATCAGAGTTAACATTGATTTAAAACATATCATTAATTAGTATATTTCAGAACATTTTTTTGGATATTATTACATTTTAAAAAGATTCTTGGGAACTTTCGAAATCATACAAACATAAATAAATTATCCAAGCTGTTTATAAGAAAGAATAGTAAAAAGATTCCCAAAGTTCTTATAAAATTTAGAAATATCCACAAAAAAATTCTTCAATAAATAGTGGTGCCAATATTTCTAACAATTAATGATTTTTGATAGTGTACAGAAAAATATAAAAAAGTTGGTAACCCATTCTCAAATAACTCATATCCACATTAATATTCACTTATGGAAAAAAAATAATATATATAATAGGATTCAGATTAATAAATGCATTCAAATTATCCATTCATATATATAATAGGATTTTTGTATCATTTGATAATCATAACTATTTTTTAAAATAAATTCTTCCAATATATATCTTACGTGTCTAGGAAAATTGTGCCATTTTTGTCAACATTCAAAAGACTTCCACTTGTTATTTTATTTGTATCCCATCTAATTAAATATCTGAATTTTCAAACACTTCAATCCAAATCAATCATTCTAACAAATACAAAAAATAATGAAAAAAAAAACACAATTCCATCTTTCACATGAAGTGAGTGAATTGAATTTTGCTGCCATTGCTTTGCTTGCACTGTATATTCTAAAATTTCTTTCACACTTACCACTGGACAAAATTAAGACGAGACTTTCAACGAAAAATCCATGACCTATTAAATGGACGGTTTGAATGAATCTTCAAAGGGTCATATACATGAGTGGATACAACTGTAGAATAAGTGATTTTGTGTTTGATTGTATTTTAAATTATTTTTATTGAGGAACATAATGATAATTTTTTTTGTTTGGATAAAATGGATGAATAAAGTGTGGACAATGATTTATAAAATGTAAAAAAATTATTATTGAACTTGATTCTACTGAATTTTTGGTTGAGTGCAGTTCAAGTTCGTACCCTAAACTAAATTCGAATAGGATCGAAAATAAAAATAAGTTAAGTTGGATTTAGATTAGGGAGATCAGGTCATCAAAGAGCATGCAACTTAAACTTAAACTCTAACCCAATCCAATCCAATCCGCGCATTATATTAGGTTCAACTTAAACTCTAACCCGCTCCAATCCGTGCAAGTCATATCAAAACACAGTCTACACGCAAGTGTTACACCTAAAACAACAAAGCCGATTTTGTTGAATTTTCAAAACGTACAGTCATGGTAAATAAAACGACAATTTTTTTTTTCTCTCAACTATAGGGCCACCTGTCCATCCACAAAAACAAAAAAGGGCCAAAAAGAAAGGGACAGGAGTGTTTGATTTTGGTGGAGAATTCAAAGGCCTCACTAGCTCTGGCTTCCTCAGATAGATACCTAAAAAAAGAAAACAAAAGGGAAAGACTTGCACCACTGCATGAGAAAGCGAGGGCGGCGCCCGTCGCAGTCGTCCCGATGAACAAGCGTGAGCATCTTCCACGCGTGAATGAACAGGGTGATCATTTGGAGATGGATTCAGGATAAGCGGGTTGGTGGCCCCCGCGTCCCGGCCCCTGACATGGGATGTAAGCGTGTAAGTTATCTGGAAAAAAAAATTGAATCCGATCCGAATTTCTATAAAAAATTAAATCTGATTCGAATTCGTATCTAAAAAATAAAAAATATCACATAATTTATTAAAAATTATTCAATAAGAAAAATATTTATATCTGACATTTATTATAATATATATATATATATTGTTCGTTTTTGTTATTTGTATGATTAATAACAATCATAATATATTATATTAAGGACAAATCCAAATAACCTTGTAAACAGTCTAAAATCCATGTAATCCAAATAACTTTCTTATACACTTATATAAACTCAAATAACTTCTTGAGTTAAACTTATGTTGATAGATGATGAATATTATGTTAATTTCTTGTTTGGTTAACCTTGGCTGAAAATAAAATATACCAAAAATCTCATTCAATGTGTTAAAAATGTGAAAAAACATCTGTAAATGATAATTTTAACCATCCAGTTAAGGTATTATATTCTATCTGGAGAGATAAAATCATCATTTAAAGCATATTTTCACATTTTTAACAAATTATAGGGGTTTTTGATACATTGTATTCTCAGTCAAAGTTAACCATATAGAATATTCGCAGAATATTCCTCATCTGTCAATAGAAATTTAATTCAAGGGGTTATTTGGATTTACATAGTGTTTTTAAGGAGTTATATGGATTTCAAGAAAAGTCAGGGGGTTATATGGATTTTAGGCTGTTTACATTGGTTTATTTGGATTTTTTCATTATATTATTATTAAAATTTCAATGTGTGACATGTCAATAAAGCAATTGCTTAGAGCTTCCATCTAAAGAGGGTCCATGAATTATTTGATCAATGAAATTTAAAAAAAATGAACGGTAATCAATTTAAAAAAAAGGTGAATTAATCCCTCTCAACACATTTTAATATCCCTCAAATCAAGTTTAAAATTTCTCTCCTCTCTAATAAATATCTTTGGGCACATCTACTCCCACCAACCATTTGCTTATTAAAACCAATAAAAAAAACAAAAAAACCATTTATAAATTTAATTTGAACATCACTAATCTCACCAACCATTCGACCTGTCAACCTTCCTTTAAAACAATCGACAGTTGGTCTGTCAATCTTTATTTAACAAATTCGACAATCAACCTTCCTTTACAACATTCGACAAAATCTCTGTCAACTTTCATTTACAACCTTCGACCTTAACAGTGTCAAATTGAATATTTTTTTAAAAAAAACTTGAGACACATTTGACCACATTCAACATTAAATGTAAAGTAAAATTATCAATTGTTTGTGGCTTTGTGAGGAATTGATTAATGGGTATGGTTATTTAGTTATAAGATTTTAGAAAAACTCAAGGAGTGAGGATTTTGAGATAGATGAAATTTTAAAAAAAAAGTCCATTTAATATGGAATTTTGGTTCTAGATTAGAGTATGCAGATTGGATTAATTGGTTTTGATTTTCTGCAATAGCTTTGCATGCAAATACAAAGAGGTTAAAAGAATAGTTATTGTTTCTAGTTCAAGTGTTTTTATTAGTAGTCATGTGATAACTGTAATGTGAGTGTTGAATGTAATGTGAATGTGTTAATATTTCGATGTACTTTGAATAATGTTGAATGTGGTCGAATGTGTTTCAAGTTTTCTTTTGAAAAAATATTCGGTTCGACACTGAGAAGGTCAAACAATCCCTCCCAGGTCGATAGACCAACTGTCAAAAGTTGTCAAGGCAGGTTGACAAAGTTGCTGTCAAAGTTTGTAAAGGAAGGTTGACAAGGAGATTGTCAAAAGTTGTAAAGAATGGTTGACAAAGTGACTGTTGAATTTAGCAAATAAAGGTTGACAGACCAACTGTCGATTGTTTTACAGGAAGGCTGAAAGTTCAAACGTCGAATGGTTTTTAGGATTAGTGATATTCAAATTAAAATTAACTGTGTTTTTTGTTTTTTTTATTGGTGTTTTTAGACAAATAGTGTGTGGAGATAGGCGTGCCCAATATCTTTAACTATAATGACAATAGACATTTGAATTTTAATATTTTACTCTCCAACATCTCACTCTCCTTCCCCTCATTTTTTTTTCACTGTTTCTCTCCAATCAATCCTTATCTTGGTTGAATAATATAGTGTTTGAACTTTCTTTTAAATGTCTTTTTCATATTTTTATAGTTTTCTCAGTCCATTAAAAATTTACTGTTTTTAATGCTGTTATTAAATACATACGATGATGTAAAATATTTTAATTTAATTGTATATATTTTATAATATTTGTAGTTTAAAATAAAAAGATGTGTAATATTCAAATAATATGGATCTTTTGTAAAAATATTTGGAACCCCGTTTTAAAAGTTCATTAAGGGCCTAGCGTCGGCCCTGAGTCTGATCCCCCAACTTGTCTATGGAGTGAATATTGTCCTAGTATAATATATGAAAGATTTAATTTTTTAATTTTTTTTAAAAATATGCATGATTTATCTAGATATATATTTCACACACTTTTTATATTAGCATATATTTGATTAAGCAATAAGCATGTCTAAACTTGAGCAAAAATCAAAACGGTTTGGAACCAGACTGGGCTGCACAAGGGGGGCTAGTTGTATCATTTTTTTGACATTATTTTTTTTATTTTGTATGTTTATGTTAAATATGACATTTTCCTTCTATTCCTCTTGTTTACAATGTGTGTGTGTTCTAACAACCTACATAGGCATTCATGGGGCAAGAGCATACAATTTTTTTTCAGCTCCAATTTCATATCCATATACCTCACTGCGTCATATACTCACACTAACGAAGTATATGTTTCCTTAAAAAAAAATTATATTTTTATAATTGGATTCATGTAATTTATTGAAGTATATGCTTTATTTTTCATAAAAGTATGTAAATTATCAGATGGTGTATATGTTATTGTAAAAAATAAAAAATGTGTGGACTGAAAATGAGATTGAAAAAAAAACCTATATGTTATATTTTCCTAGGGTACTTCTATATTCTACATGAGGGATGCACATGATTTTATACATTCCTCTTTCCCTCTCTGGTACAGGGAGATATCACATGTAAATTGTTTTATTCATTCATACATTTTTTTCTTATTTGGTGTCTTCAATACATATCATATAATCCATTGATACAGTTTTTAATTTGCTTGTTTATTAAAAAAATATCGTAAAATAACACATTAATATATTTATGTGACAGAATATCATATATGTAGTCATTTTTCAATTTTCATTTTTGACTCGGACAATAAATCCACTACATAAGAAATTTCTTTCGCGTAATGAACTTGTTGGTATTTTCTTTTTCAGATGAATTCAATTTTCTTGAGTAATTATTTTGAATCATACAATGTCTTAATTTCTCTCGCCACTTTTTCGATACTAATTCAGACCATCTAGCCCGAGATAAATTGTATTGATAATGACCTCTTAACCAGTTTTTCCATTCATTTATTCTAGAAATAGGAAATTTCTTAGGTTTTTTTTTTAAAGAAACGGTAGGCATACGCTCTTGATTTGGCATGAACTATTCTTGGTGTCCCAAAAAGGTTTTTTATTTTATGTGTTCCATATCATGAAATAATAGGGATTCATAATTCATTTAGAATTTACAATGTGCAGTGACTATATTCATGTCCAGATATATATGACGTATGAAATTGAATCAAGTAATGAGTACATTAACAATGGTGGACATACATATATTTGTTATATTACATTAGCTAGATCTCGCATACATATTTGTGTTCCTTTTATGCGACAAGGAGGCCGGCAGCAGGCAGGCCATCAAATTAAATAATAATAATTGAAATTTTGACCATTTAATGATAGAATAAAATATTCTTTTATTATTCATTTGAAATCAACTTCATTGTTAAATTGATCATATTAACTTCACTGGATTGGGAATAATAATTATAAATAAAAAAAAACAGCTTGGTTCATGTTATTATTTTGGGATTTTTAGTTTTAAGTCCCTAAAAACTATCGAATTTAGCGATCGATCCCTCACTTCTTTATATTTTGGTTTTAATCCCTGCATTTAAATGATAATTTAGGAATAGGTCCCTCCCAGGGACTAAATTTTTTTTAATAATTTAGGAATAAGTCCCTCCGAGGGACCTATTCCTAAATTATCATTTAAATGCAGAGATTAAAATCAAAATATGAAGAAGTGAGGGATCGATCGCTAAATTCAATAATTTCTGAGGACTTAAAACTAAAAATACCTATTATTTTTTATGGATTCCACTGCTTATTAATAATCATCATTCAATTATAATTCAACTTTTGTGGAGGGTGTATTTCATTGGACGAGTGTATATTTAAAAAAAATAAAAGCAAAGAGGACTACGGACGAGCTGCACACAGAGCTGAACATATCATTTTCTAAAACGAAAATGAAACGTCCAGTCCTGTCTACAACCCCTTCATTTTGAACACTACTCTTCCAAAATCAGTTGACCTCCCTCAAAGCGCATCACACTAGCACCCGGAAGATTTGTGCCCCAATCCATGATGCATTGATATAACATACACTTGTCTGTTGAAATCCGTATTGTTATAAAAAAACAAAGTATATATTAAGATACACTGGTATATTCTAAAATAAATAAATAAATAATTTTTATTCTCATACACTGTAATAACTTAGTGTAGGAGCTATTTTTTTAGACAAATAGCAATGCTCCACGTGTCCATGGTCCCTGATACAAATAGCAAAGGCTCAAGATCTGAATAACTAACCATACGTGGATTCGACCCATCAGCCCATCTATATCTGGCGACTAAAATATCTCAGATCAAAATATGGGACCAAATCTCATATCCTATATTTGATTTGGGACTATCAATTACTGATTCTCCCAGTCCCAATACCCCATCCCTCCAATATAAGAGAGATCCACCGCCGATCTTAGGACATCCATGAAGAAGTGGAGCGGACGGATGGTATAACCCATATCCAGTTTATCATTTTTTTGGGGTGCCTCTATTTGCACCCCTCAAATTGGGGTGCACACCTCTCATAAATGGATATTGTCCAAAAGATCCATTTATAATCAGATATTGTGCACACCCCATTATTTAAAAACCCAGTAGCATATGAAATCTACGCAACACTATCTATGTCGATATGTGGTGCTTAGATCGACAGTTCATGTGTCATGAGATTCAAAAACCTGAACCTGTAGCATCTGAAATCCTCGCGACACTATCATTGTCGATATTTGGTGTTGTTGTCGACAATGCGTGTGTCGCGGGTTCAAAAACCTGAACCTGTAGCATTTGAAATACTCGTGACACTATCAGTGTCGACATTTGTTGTGAAGGTCGACAGTTCGTGTGTCGAGGGCTTCAGAAACTTGAAATCATAGCATTTAGAATCGTCGCGACACTATCGGTGTTGATATTTGGTGTTGTTGTCAATAATGCATGTGTCGCGGAGTTCAGAAACCTGAACCCCTGCATTTGGAATCTTCGCGACACTATCAGTATCGATATTTTGTATGTATGTCGACAATTCTTGTGTCACAGGCTTCACAAAACCTAAACCTGTATCATCTGGAATCGTTACGACACTATCAGTGTTGATATGTGGTGTTTAGGTCGATAGTTTGTGTGTAATGGGAATTAGAAACCTGAACCCGTAGCATGTGAAATTTGTCAAGTCGCTTTGAAGTATTAATCCAAGCATTCACACATTGAGACATTACAACATGAAGATACAAATATTATAAAATTCAATCACAAAAACACCTTATACACATTGCAACAGCAAAATGTCTAACGTTCTTGCTTTCAAAACAACTTATACATGAAAACCATTGATGATTGGCCTATTGTTTCATCATAGGTTACAAAAAATTCAACTTCACCCTTTTAGAAAAGGTTCATCGAATATCATTTAAGTATTTATCACCCTCTGACTGCGGCGTGCTCGAATGGGTGAGACCGGTTGAGATGTCGGCGTGGGTAGTGGTGTGTTGTCTTCGCAGTAGTCAATAATATTATGTATGTGCCTTTGTAAAATGATCATCATATGTCTCCCTTGTACGAGTGGATACAAGTATTGCGCTATCGCGAAGTGCTACAATAAAATTTAGTTCACAAAAATTTAGTTCATTATTTACTGGTCCACCAGGAAATGAACCCTTCTTGCTAGCTGCGCTTCATCAATCTGTAAGTCTACTTCCACCTCTACCTCTTCCCTCTGCTCCTTCTCTTGTGTCTCGATTATAATTTCAACATTTTCAGAACCAAAGCCTACGTCTTTGGATTAATTTTTCATGTTGGAAGCGGTAGGTTGAAGGTGTTTTTTAGAGGCCATACTGCATCACTTCCAATGAATTAAGAATTAAAACACACATCATGAATTTCATATACTTATTGGATGAATAAATCATTCTCACTAACCGTATGAAAATCATGGTAACAGAAAACTAACAGAACTTAGCATGTTGATGGAAAGGCTGAAACCTATCAAGTATCAACTATATCAACTAGGTCACATCGCAAATTTTCATAAGCATTATATTACAAAAGATAAACCTATAAATGCAAATAACTAAAACATTCAGAAACATTTTTATAAGCAATAAACTTGTGCCCAATGCTTTTAAAAAAACTTGAATTTCTTGAATATAAAGGTTCAAGAATATATATTATATATATATATATAAAATACTATACGCATGAAAAAGAAAATGGGAAAATGCATTCTCATGATAGATATTACATCAGTTTAACATATTACCTAAGTCACTCTTCACACAAGTATTATGAATTTTTCTTTTAGAGAGAAAATGCAGCAATACGTTCTAAAAGTATTCTAAGAAGTGCCCTCAGTGGAAATCGATAAAACATTAGCATCATTGGATAGAGAGTCATGAAAATACTTTAACATAATAGTATATTCTTAGAATATTTCAATTTTGAAAATAGATTCTTAACTCGAGGGCTTATTTGGATATACTTATGTACTTACGGGTGTTATATAGATTTCATGAAAATACATGGTGTTAGATGTTTCTTACAGTTATTCTACACTAAACAAATATGTTTTCATGACTAAACGTATTCCTATCCTAATCCGTCTTATTGACAAAACAAAAGGGAAAAAGTTTGTTAAACCAAAAGGAAGCAAATTAAATCATATCAAACAATTACATAGAGAAGTAATTATATTAAATGGAATGGCTAGGAAAAGCAATTCTTTTTTCATTAGAAAAAGTGATTATAATATTTATTATATTATATTTTAATTTCTACATTACATAATATAAGGTTTTTTTTTTTTGTTAAATAAATCTCAAACCAGATTTGCTTCCATATGGTGAAATGATTTCAAATCCATTTATGGTTTAAAAAATTTAGTTTCAAAATCAGTCTAGTTCAGTTGTTAATTTTAGACAGTTTCCATCTTGTGATTTTTATGCAACCTACATAATTGTCTCCTCTTCCTATATCTATAATCAGTTAAATGAATTCATATATTAGAGAAACAAAGATAACTAGAAACCTTTTTAAGAGTCTTGAGAGGTTGCAGAAGATCACCAACCAAGCATGTACAATGGTCATGGACAGAAACAATATATTGGGAACTGATGACTGATCTCAGGAAGATACGAAGACACACACAAGAGCATCTCCCTATGACAAGATGCTTTGCCTCTACAAAAATATGTATCATCTCATAGTGTCGCCACATAAGGAGGTTAATCAAAATAATTCTTTAGCTGATGATTTATAAAATCCTCACGTAGAACTTTGTACTCCTAAAGGTTCACCCAGACATGGTGGATATAATGCTTCTATTTTCTTGAGTTCAATCTAGAATACAATTACACATATTGGATATACCTAGGAGAAAAATGCAATGAAAAAAAACTAATAAAAGAAAATAACATTGTTCCAATCAATACCTTGAATTCTCCAAATTGATAGATGAGACTAATTCTTTTATAACCATGCCAGTTCCCTCAATTGTGTGAATTATGCTTCCAACTCATAATCACCATATCCTGAGTGTAGTTAAGATACCAAAGACAATAAGTGGAGCATTATCAAAGAGATTAGCAGTTTTGCAATTCATTTGAAGATCAATTTGAGAATGTCCACACCAACAGTCTTTCCATTTGCCCTAATTAGTATCCACAGAATATTAGGCAAGATAATATACATGCGTTAATTTGAGCACAAGACCTCATGATCATCAATAGACATAGAGATCTATTTACTTGATTTATCTCTGTAGTTTTCTTTTACTTATTGAAATTCAAAATAGAGCAATTCAAATGACAGAAATGGATGTGAGAGGACACAGTCAGTGATTCTTCATGCATGAATGCTAACAATCCTAGATTATTGCAGAGCTAAATCCAAATTTTGGTTCTGCGCAAGAAGAAATTCTCTTTTCAATCTACAATTTCAGATAATGATATTTCAATCACACAAAAATCCTATTCACCAAGACATAAAGAAACACGTGGACGCAGCAAAAAAAAGCACATTTCATCACCCTCTTCTTCTCTTTTTTTGTCAAATTTTTCTCTCCCCCATATCAAACAAACAAATCCTCCCCAAAACACGGATTTCTTCACATAAAACCATCAACAACAACTTCGGCTCCGACAATGTCTCGAGATCGTCGACGTTGAAGGTATAACCGGAGAGGATGATGACAGCGAACAAGAGAGCGAGAGCGGATGACGAGAGGGCATCCACGACGAGAGGGGCAAAGATTCAGGGTTTCTTTGTTTTGCTTCAGGGTTTTGCTGTTTCATATCATTTGAAAGGGTTAGATTGGTGGTGTGCATTAAAAATTATGTGTCTCAATTAAATATGGAGGGTGTTTAAAGAGTTTCAT